>CM060862.1:14102608-14534057 GCA_030737845.1 Acorus calamus | reverse complement strand
AAATTTTGTATGAAATGTTCAAGATTGAACACGGGAATGATGAATTTCAACATAATTGTTTGGTTGTTCAAGCAGAGCGATAATGAACGCGGAAGACCCTGGAAAGAATAACTGTTTTAGCCTACCATATGGAGTTGTCCGATCCACCTGATTTTCCATGCAAGTTTTCTAAAACCTACAAGTATGAGGTTGTCGTTTCAAGTAGGAAGTGGATGCTTCAAAGTAAGAAGAAAACAATTAGTGATGGAGGCTTAAGAAGAAACAATTAGTCCTGGTGAAGTAGAAAGGTACATTTTTCCTTTTTATTTTGAGGAATTTGTGGGCATCTCTATACTAATCAATCAATAAAATCAAAAGAGATTGTATTTGAATGTGGTTACAAGAGAGAGAGAGAGGTTGGATTTACGTTATATCGTAAGATCGGTTTATGTTATATTGTTTGGGATAAAAAGGTTGGATTTTGAAGTGCACGAAACTGTCAAACTCTAAAAAAAAAAATAATAGGGGGGGGGGGGGGGGGGGGGGGGGGGGGGGGGCGGGAATTTACAAATTTTATTTTTTTTATTCAGCTGAGCCCACCCCAGCTCCTCCTCCTCCTGCATCTTCCTCACCCCCCTCAACACCTCACTTTATTCCTCTTTGTTTGTTTGTTTGGGTAGGATTGTTTCTATCTTCTAAAAAAAGAGAGGAGGAATCCTTGTGAAGAGAGAGAGATGGAGGCAATGAAGTTTAGGTTCCTCTTCGCCGTGGTTTTCGTCATTGCCTCACATCTTCCATGGCCTCCGCCCAGGCCCCAGCCCCACCTCCGACGCAGCCTCCGTCATCCCCTCCACCGTCTTTGCATCTCCCGTCACCCTCGAGTTTGGGTTCCTCTTCTGCTAATGGGAAGATGATGTGGGTTTTTCTTTTTTAATCATTCTTTGATGTATTTGTTGTTGTTGGGTGTTTGTTTGGGGGGGTTGATTGTATTGATGTTTAGGATTTTTTAAAAATAGATTTAGTGAAGAGAAATAAAGGAGGGAGTGGTTGGAGAGGGTCAAGCGGAAGAGAAACGAGTGAGGGGGAGGAGAAGACTCGGGGTGGGTTTGACTAATAAAAAAAATGAAAATTTTAGTTTTTTAGGGGTGGGTTGAATACCTGCTGGGGTGGAAATAAAAACCCCTTGTGTTCATATGTACATTTTCTATCCCCACTCACTCATAATGATATTTAGGTTAGTGGGAATAAAGATATGAGTGGTGAGAGTTTTTGGTTGGTGGGGTTAGAATTTTAATTAGAAGGCATAACCCCTTCTAAGGATTCATGCTCGGATGGACCAACTCATTCAAAGCTATTATCAAAATATTTCATTTAAAATTTTAATTCAAATTATCACATGCATATGAATCTCTAATTATCTAGCAACTATATGAGAAATATATATCTCACCTCTATCCAAACCATTTCTTAAACATGCAGTGACATGACGCAACAAAACTTGCAATTCAAATGCCCCACTCTTCTAATAAATTTGTCTACGTGTCTGGAAATCATGTCACATTAATAGGTAAAACCGTACAAAATTCATTTTTTCACATGAATCCCCCAATTGAATTAGAATAAAAAAAAACACCCAATGTAAGTATGTAACACACCCTTCATGACTCATGTTAATCAACTTCCCAAATTGATTATCACATGAGGAGAACACAAGTACATACAGAGCACCACAAAAAAAAAAAACTAACAATAATCCACGGGATATCATATCTCACATATAGTATATATAATAACAAATATAAATATACAACCCCCTTATCCCCCAAACGAAGAATGACACATAAGTCCAAACCGAATAACACCTTCCCCAAGCAACCTCCCCCAAATGTGGGCCCACCCTCACACCCACCATCACATCGATATCGACAGCAGCGTTTGCAGGCTATCCGCATCCAGATCTGTCTCCGACCGGTGGATCCACTCGCCGACGCTCTCTCTCCCCCGCCGCTGCCGACCGTCGCCGACGGGAACCACTTCTTGGAACAGCATCCGCAGGGCCCTCTCCCACCGGTCGGACCTCGGCGGGCCGTCGTCGGAGGAGGAGGAGGATGCGGCGGAGGCGGAAGGCGAAGAGGGAGACGGTGGAGGAGACGGCGTTGGCGACACGTGGGACTTGTCTGGCGAGAGGGAACCAGATGTTGAGGGGCCAGAGGAGGGCGGCGAGTTTGAGGGCGTGGAAGATCGGCATCTTCCCCATCACTAGCACATGCAACACCATTTTGTTATATAAAAAAAAAATCTTTCTTTTGTTGTTTTTATTGGGAGATTTTGTTTTGGTTTTGTTGGGTTTTTGGAAGATGGGTTTTTAATAGAGAGGGCTTGTTGGGTGGGGGTCACACTCAGATATGGAAGGAGTTGAGTGGGGGGAAGGGGCAGTGAGTGGTCATTGGTGGTGTTTGTTGGAACTTGGAACAGGGCGTTGTTTGTTTTGGAAAAATGAACTCGGTGGGTCCTTCACTTCTCTCAATCAGATTAAGGATGTATTTGATTAGACGATTGCACTGTTTTTACGTTTGTAGAAAGCTATTTATGTACGTAACAGTTTCTTGTAAATAAATTTTAGATAAATAATATTAAAAAATTATGATTTTTAAAAGCTGGGGAGGTGAGTTTTTTGCATAATTAATTTTAAAATTTAGGGACTATACATTAATATAATTAATTAAAGTATATGTTTTATTTTTTTATAAAAGCATGTAATTTAGTAGATGAAGTATAATATTTTTTAAAAAAATAAAAAACATATAGATTATAATTGATGCTAAAAAAGAGACTGTATGTTACATTATCCAAGAGGAAATGATAAATACAATCAAATAAAAAATTATTTATATTTTATTTATAGTAAAATAATTATTTGTTTGAGAATAATTTATGTAGTCAAGCAAACTAACGGTTAAAAAAAAAAAGCAAACTAACGGTTAAGGGTGCAGTGACTTCACAAGATGACTCATCATTGAGGTTATCGATGGATAATTTTTCTAGGCTTTCAGATAATTTAATCAACAATTCTTCAGAGTGTCTTTCTTTGAATTTTACTCCTTTTTTCAAGATTTTGTTGAGGAATGAATATTGGGTTTTCAGTTTTTTTTACTATATTTTTGGACGAGGTGGTCGAGGCCTGGAGGCTTTGCAGACCATTGGCTTGAATATTGTCAAGGCTACAATTTTCGGCGAGAGCTTTTTCTATTCTTTCAGTTTTGCTACTTATAGATCTCAAGGCAACATTGGTGAAATTATTTTGCTCCATAACCTGGATAAAGTATTCTGCCTTGAAAGGACTACCAGGGTCAATCTTTGTAGTAGTCTTAAGAGGGCTGGCTATAATGTCGGAATTAGTGACTTTAATTCTTTCAAACGGTGGATGAATAGATTCCACTTCTTCATTCTTAATGTTTCTCCATTTGGTGGCATATTTATCGATCTTCTCTAGGACTATAGCATGGTCTTCTTCAGGAAGATCAATGATCATGTTCTGTAGCATTGGAATATAAGTATGTTCAAACCAATCAAAGAAATATATAGTTTTTTGTTCAAATCTCATATGGTCATACCACTGTTCTCTAATCGGACCTTGCTCTTCTTTGGGTATAGTGTTGAAAAATCATTTTCTTTTATCATCGTTTTTTTAAAAATAAAAATCATGTTTTATGATCTCTTTATCTATTTCATAGTCATCATTTTCACTTATAGTGAGCATATCTGATTCAGCGGGTTCATATTCAGATGGCATTTCAGAATAAGCTTCGGATTGAACATCATAAACTGCCGATGCAACCCCTATAGGTTGGAGGTAAGCATCTTGAGTTGTCTATCCCTTTCGGAAACAGAGCGTCTCCTAGGAGTCAAGCGTTCCCTTGCTTGAACTACTGGTGTGGCTCTAAGAGATCTTGTCCTTTGAAGGCCAGTATTAGAAAATTGAACTCCAATATTACCACCTTCCTGTTCAATAATGTCTTTAAGGTATAGGTTTTCCAAGGGCTTATTAGGCTAAGCATTTTCAAGGGTCTAGGAATTAGGCAATTTGATCTCATCCCATTTTAAAGGTCTAGGGATAAAAGAGTTATTTTTAGGGTTTGTTTGAAGTAAAGTAGTAATACCTTTAATATCAGAGACCCTACTTTTAGGGGATAAGGTGTTCATAACCTTGAAATATACCCTATAACTCAGGTTTATATTTAAAGTGCCATTAGTAAGGTCGAAACCATTAGTTTGGATCCTCAGGACAAGAGTATCCAAAATGTTAGGATCAGCTAAGGACACAAAGAAATTAGGAAAGGCATTAAAAAATACTGGTCCATTACTTAGGCTGGATTCAACTATCCCTAGAACAGAATCAGCAAATTTTAGATGCCTATTGTCTTGAAGACATACTAAAACTGCAACATTCAAGTTTTCTCGAACTAGGGCATTTACAGAAACCTGTACTAATCCTATATGAAGATAGTGATATTGTTGTGGTTTTGTCCTAATCCTGTCTATCTCTTTCTGGGATATAAGGTGGAAGTTCTCATGCCCATTAATTAAAGGAAGGGTTTTTTCAATAGTCTTGATATAATAGTCTGTTTTAAGACTAAAAGTGTTACAAACATAAATCTCATTGAACGGGACTTTAGGGATGTTCCAATTACCAACAGCTTGTTCAACATTCTCATAATTTATATTTTGCATGTTTTTAATGGACAAAGTCTTTATGGAAGGGGGATTTCTAGAGGTGGAGGCTCCATCAGTTGAAGTGGAGGCTTCATGTACCCATGACATAACGGATCGGAAAAGATTGGCCATGAGGAAGTGCAGGGAAACCAGTCAACGACGTATTACGTCCGTAACTCTATTGTTCTTAAGATGAGAGTGTGGACAACGCGACTAAATAGTTTAAAAAAACACTGTTCACCGGCCGGTACTGTTTAGCACTGTTCATGCAAGAAAATCCCCTTAAAAGACAATGCAACGTGGCTCTGATACCAAATACTTACAGGATCAAAACTTTTTTTTTTAATAAGATGAAAATGAATTTGAGAACTAATATACGAACATGATATGGATACTAGAAAGATTTATTTATTGAACATGCATAAGATACAGGACACTACCATTCATTACATAGATTTAGAAAGAAAGAAACTTACAGTACTGGGGTTGAGAAGGATATCTCCCTCTTCTGCCCTATTTCTTCTATCTTACAAAAACACTCTTGGTTCTTACAAAGCACTGTTGGGTTTTGGTGGATTTTTGGTAGAGGGGTTTTGTAGACTTGGTTTTTTGCCGATGCCCTCCTTCGTCTCTCTTGCTTCCTTTATATAGGCAGAGTCTGCGGACTTTAAAGGGTTTGGAGTCCGTGGTCATTCAGTTTTGAGTGACTTCTTGTCTTCTTCTGGTGTCACTTGTCTGCTTTAAGTCTTTTCTTCTTTTCCCATCTTTGTCGGGTGCTCCCGTAATTAGCTTTTTGTAGCGTAATATTGAACCCGTGATTTACTAGGGTCTTATGGATCTTTCTTCCTTTTATGATTATATATATATATATATATATATATATATATTTACTAGCGTAATATTTTCAATGCGGGAATGCGGGAAACGACGTCGGTCGTTCGATCGCGGGTCCATCGCATCCAACGGTCGATGTGAATCGCACCCGACCGTCCGATGCGATGGACCCGTGATCGACGGCCCGTGATCGCTTCCCGCATTCCCGCACTGAATCACTTCCCTATATATATATATATATATATATATATATATATATATATATATATATTTTACACAGATCCTTCAGCTGGATCAAACTCATCTTCAGGAAAATCTGAGAGTATGTTTTCAAGCCCTTGGGAGTCATTGTCCGTTTGAGAATCACCATCTTCTGGCCTTTGAGAGTCATCCTCCATCCTTTGAGCCTCTTGAGTCCCTCCCGGACCGTGAGAGCTGGTGGCCATTGGTGCTGGCAGAGCCGCCTTTTCTGCTCTGAACATTTTAAACATGTGCTCATATGCCTTTAATTCAATGCATTCTTGACTTAAATTTGGGAATCTTTTAGTGTATTCTCCAATAAGGTTTGTTTTGATAGTCTCATAACTATCTTCCCGTGGTTTTCCATAAATTGGTAATTTATAACCAGATAAAAATTTTCGTGGGTCATATTTAGCCCACCATTTGGTATATATGTCTCTCTTGAGGTGAGGATGAAACCTTTTTTCTACCTGGAAATCCCATTGGAGGATCCATGGTATCCCCGTCTGGTTGTGATATTTCAATAAATCAATGCTATTTTGTGGGTTTAATTCTTCCTGCTCCATATGAGCTTGGATGTTTCCTGGTAAATTTTTCCAATTAACACCAAATACTTGTCACCAGGAGTAAAACCAATTTGGAATTTTGGCTTGGCAAACAAAATGGATAAACCAAGAATGTTTTAAGACACAATTTTGGACTAATAGTGCATTTTCCCAAGCTTTCTGGTAATCCCAATAATTATAGTAATTGGGTCTGATCACTGATTTTTGGAATCGCCTAGAGGCATTGGGACTCTTATCCCAGTCTTTTAAGGTTAATATCTTTTGGATGCATAGTTTAGAATATGAGATCTCTAAGGTGCTCTTGTTCTTATAATGGTGCACAATTCTGACACTGTTTGTTTCTAATAGGATATTTTCATAGTAATCAGGATTTTTCCTTATCATATCAGGGATATAGAAATGGTAGCCAGTACCAGAATGATCATCTTTGGGGAAGTATATCTTAATAAGTTCTGCTATCTCTTTGTCTACTTCATATTTCTCAATAGAGAATAGCAGAACAGAAGTTTTGAATTCATATTCGGTTTGTGGATCTGAAGTTTGAGATCCTATTTCAGCAAGTATGGCAAACTGATTTTGATCTTCAAACAGATTTTCTTCCTTAACCTCTGGCTTTATGAGGTTCACAGAAGGTCTTGAGCTCTCAATTTTTAGGGTCCTTTGAGGAAGGATCTTTGCCTTCTTCTTTTGGTCCATTTCCCTGCAAGAATTCACGCGAGAGATAATCAAGAAGACTATTAAAGTCTCCTTTAATGCATTCTATGTCAAAATCATAGATTCCTAGTAATGCTTGCCATCTGGCAAAAATCTGTTTTGATGCAAGATTTTTAACATTTTTTTCAAGAACATATTTTGCAGAGCTGCAATCTATTCTTAAGAGGAATTTTTGGTTTAAAATGTCCCCTTGAAATTTTGTTATGCAGTTAACTATAGCTAGGATTTCCTTTTTTATAGTGGAATATTTTCTTTGAGCTTCATTCCATGTTCCTGAAGTAAACCTTACTAATTGTTCTTTGTTGTCAATCCTTTGTTTTAGTATCCCTCCATATCCAATGTCAGAGGCATCAGTTTCTATAATCTTTGGTGTATTGGGGTTTGCTATATTCAAGCATGGCAACTGTTTTACCTTTTCTTTAATCCTTTGGACTGCATGGGTATGTTCTATGGTCCAAGGTGTAGGGTTTTTCTTCAGTCTGTTGGACAACAGTTTCCTGTCCAGAGCTATATTTTTATAAAAGTCTGACACGTAGTTAAGACAACCAAGAAACCTTTGAAGTTGTTTCTTATCTTTTATGCTATCTAGAAATTTATCTGCAAAATCTATTACCCTTTTTATGGGTGTAATATCATTCCCAGAGATTTTATATCCTAAAAATTGAACTGTGATTTGGAAGAGTTTTATCTTCTTGGCTGATACCACCAGACCATTTTGTTTTACAATTCTAAGGAAGATATTAAGATGCTTCCAATGCTTATCTATGTTCTCATAAAATATCAGTACATCATCAATATAAACAATGGAAAAGGATCCATAAGGATTAAATATTTCATTCATTATGTTTTGAAATTTCGAGTGTGCATTCTTTAACCCAAATGGTAAAACATTCCACTCATAATGCCCAAATGGTACTGTAAAGGCGGTCTTGTATCTATCTTCATCTTTAATCTGATAATTTATGACAAGCCTTGGTACTCCCCTTTCTAATTCTGCAGCTTTTTCTACATAGAAAGCCGCACAGCTCCAAGGTGAAGAGCTCTTCCTAATAAGATTTTTTATAAGTAATTGAGATATTTCCTCCTTGCAAATTTCTAGGAGTCTATTATTCATTTGGATGGGCTTGGCTTTTATGGGGATTTTCTCTTCATTAAAGTCTTTGATGTATGGTAGGCTCACCATGTGTTTTTTCCTATGCCAGAAGGCAGAGGGTAGATCTGAGCAGGCCTCATTTTCAATAGTCTTTTGAAAATCAGAGACTTTCTTCTGGAAAATAGGACTACCGATTTGTTCAGATGTCTTTTGAATCCTGATCTCTTCAGAGAGTTCATTAATAAATTTTTCTTTATATTCCAGGGCCTGCCTGAGCTGGTTGAGAAAAGATAGCTTTGGTGTAGTACAAAATTTGTATAAGATATTTTTTCCATTTTGAGTTGCATGAATACCCTCAGTATCGACCGAAAAGGGTTTTATCATATTTATAAAGGGGGTTCCAAGGATAACACCCTGACGAAGATCTTTCACCAAAAGGAACGATGTTTTTAAACATGATCCTTTATTACAAACATGCACTTCGGGTATTTTATAATTAATCTTAAGACTTTCCCCATTGGCAGTATTAATACCATGGGTTGTCTTTTCAAAGTATCTTGAAGGGATCAATCCTTCACGAATGCAGTTCATATCAGCCCCGGTGTCAATAAGGGCCTTATATTTTAGAGAAAATGTTTTAATTTTCAGGAGGACTTCAACATTCCATTTTTGTTTTGTATATTTTTCGAGAGAGCTAATAAATTCTTCTTCCTCTTCAGGTTGATCCCTGACAGATTCTTCATTATCAGAATTCTCGGCGAGTTTTCCCAATCTAGGGATGGCTTCAAGGTATGTAACCCTGTCTCTAAGGTCCTTGATTTCTTTTTTCATATCAATTTGTTCTTTTCTTAATTCCCCTATAGTCACTTTTTTGGGTTTTTCAGATTCTAATCTTTGAATTATCTCCTTATAGGAGTATTTTTCTTTGTTATCATCTGGGCTTGACTGACAGGAGTTTTTATCAGGCTAATATATCTTTCTAACTATCGTTTCTTTTTTATAGGATTCTCGATGGAGTCAATAGTATCTAAAATAAATTGTTCTTGGACCGAAAGGACCATCAAGCCATCTGTATCTGACGATGAATCATAGGATTCAGGGTCACAACAGTTACAGCTACAACTTTCAGATTCAGAATTCTGTTCTTCTAAGTTATGAATGGATTCTTTTTTATTTTTTGGTTTGCTACTAAAGCATTTATTGGCATAATGGCCTTTCTGCTTGCATTTAAAGCAGGTAGGAGGATTAGAGGTGTTGGGTTTCCTTTTGGAGAACTGCTTTCTAGGTTTTTGAGCAGGGGCTCTATTTGTTTTATAATATTGTCTCTCAAGAGGTTTTTTATTATAAGAATGCTTGGTATTCCTTTTTCGAGACTTGGAAGGATTCTTAATGTCTTCCTTCTGATACCCGAATTGGTAACAGAAGTCTCCAAGTTCTCTTTTGGAAGTCAAATGTTGATTCTTGAGCTGATTCTTTATCTTTAGATCATTGCAAAGGGCCAGACCTATCAAGTTTATTTTTTGTATGAGTTCTCCGAATGTTATAACGGAGTAAGGGATATGTCCCCCAAATTCTTGACGGATGTTGTTTCTGACTCTTTCGGCGAAGAGCTTGGGTAGCCCAGAGACAAATTTCTCTTTCCAAAAGTCATTGTTTGAGTTATCTATTCTATAAATTTGTGATAAAAATGTGTCCTTATACCACCTAAAATCAGATAAGGTTGGACACCTATGGTTTATAAGTTTTTCTCTAATTCTGTCAGCAGTGTCACTATGACTGCCAATAAAATGTTTAAATATAGTGAGAACTAGTGTGGTGACAATATCGGGCTCAGGTCTCCCATTGGGATTAATTTTTACGGCTGTATAAATAGCACGTCTTTGCTCAGGGGTAATGAAGTTGTCCCACCAACCCCTTAATTGCCCCATGAATGATGTGGTTATCATATCAGTAATATGTTTATCACTATTACCTTGTATCCTACAGGCATTAGCATAAATAAACATAGAATGACATAATTGGCTGACCTGGTATTCAGACATGCCATCAAGATTCCATTCTACGAGAGATTTTCCATCATAGGAAGTAGTAAGAGTAATATCATTATTTTCTTCTATTTGAACATCAACAGGAGTTGGTCTTCTATAGAAATTCTTTGTTCTCGAGGTCTGAGTTACAGTCCCGAGCTTATTGATTTCAATATCAGAATGATCAGAAAGGCTTTCAGATATGCTGTCATCCTCAATGTCTTCTTGGGAGGTGCAGTGACTTTTGTTTGGCTTGCGTGGTCATTGTTTTGTTTGTGTATTCATTGCTTGTGCAGAATTATGAAAATAGTGACACTGCATGTGTTTTGTTCATTGAATCATTGTTTGACTTCCTTCACAGAGCCCTGTTCTGTTTTACATGAATTCATTAATAAGCTATGAAAACGGATAGTTGTCACCTGGTTGACTAGTATAATCCTAGTAATTAATAAACTAGGTTGAGGAGAGAGACTTGAATAAAGGTGGAACAACAATGGATAAGGTGGGATAAGATTAAAAAACAGTTGTTTGGATTCTGGTACTGAGGGAATAATGTGGGTTTGATTTGGTTATATCACCCAATCTTCACCACTTTTATAAGTAAGCGCATGTCAAATCATATTTTTATCTTTTATAAATCAGATGAATTATATATTAAATTATAATTTTTTTATAAATTATTATTCACACTTTATTCATCATTTATCTATAATTTATTCATAGTCAACCAGATATAAAATTTCATTGACATTTACAATGTGTAATAACAACTCAAGTCTCGTAGCATAAGTGGATCAAGACTCTATAGTGGACCTTAATAAATTATAGCGGAAAATGCATATACCCTCTTAAAAGTTTGTGGATATTGATATTGACCTCTTTTTTTTTTAATATCCATATATGGATTTTTAGAAAATCAACGGAGATATGAATATCAGCGAACTTTCCAGGGCAGTATATGCATTTTTCTCTTAAGGGTGCGTTTGGTTACGCGATTGCGCAGCGTTTGCGATTACAGGAAGCTGCGTTTGTAATCGTGCAACCAAACAGTTTTGTAATCGCAGTTTTAAACCCAGCGATTGCAGGTAAATAATGTCCAAAAGCTGCGATTTCAAAAAGCTGAGAAAGTGAGCTTCCTGCAGAATCAGTTTTGCAATCGCAAATTCCTGTAAAATCAGTTTTGCAATCGCGCAACCAAACGCATTCTTAGATGTAGGTGAAAGCTATTAGGGTAAAAATGTAGTTTAACCATGTGTGGTTAAATTAATCGTATTTCAATTTAAAATTGTTAACGACAGAGAGATATATCAATATAATCTAAACAGTTAAGGGGTTATATAGATTTTTTAAAAAAAGGGGTTGATATGGATATAAGCTAAGTTAATTAACTCATGAAACTCTACAAGCAGCCTTTCATTCTTCAATGATGAGGTGATCTAGATTATGTTGCATGATTTTGATTATTATAAGTATTTTCATCTTTTGTAAATTCTTCAGCCAACTGTCGTCATGGCTTAACACACAATGGCACAAAAATTTTTTTTTGTCGTCATGGCTATATGGTGCCATTGTTTTACAGTCATTTCGCTGTTCTTTTATGATTTTAACATGTTTTGAATACTTAATGTGTATAGTTATCTAGTGACACACGTATCTTTATACTACTGGACACATATCTTTATACAAATTGAAATATATTCAAATGAATATGTATCTTTTTTGTATTTTTATTATGTAGTGTAACTAGGTAATTAATATTGAGATAGAGTTAAGTCCAACGCAGGTTGTACAATTTGATTGTCTAACGTCGTTGTGGCCGTTCGATCTTATTGAGATATTATAAATGAGATATTTTGTCAGATTTTAAAATTAAAATTAAAATTAAGATTAATTACATTTCTATCCATTCTTTTTTTAGAATTCAATTAATTTTTATATCTTAAAGTGATAAGATCAAATGATCACGATCGCGTTGAACCTAACATAATCCCATTAATACTAGTATGTAAATCAAAAGATTGTTACCCAGAATACTAATGCTAGACTCATCCCATAACTATCCACTCAAATAACCCTAGTTTAATTAGCTAGGTACTGAGCTTAGGCCATGTTTGAAATCATATGTCAAAGAGATTCTGTTTCTTTAACAATCAATTTTACTTCAAATAGATATTTTTTGAAGTATAACTTTTTTATTTTAATTTTTTTTATATATTTTAAAAATCAACAAAAAATAACTTTTAGTCTAACCAGGTACTTGAAATAAAAGTTAGGTAAAAATAATGGACCTAACTACTTAATGAAGTTAAGTAATAGTAGTTTTATCTTTTCCTTATTTTTTGTTTCACTTTTTATAGAATACTTTAACTCCGTTAAACTAGACAATTAATATTTTTCTCTTAATCTAACAACTATTTCTACTTTTAGAGATAGTATACAAGTCATATAGAGGTAAATCTAGATCTCAAGATCAATGTTGATACACTAAGCCCCCGTTTGGATGTAGAATATGATTTATTCTTGAGTATGTATTGTTCTGAGCATAAGTGTGTATAAATAAGGATAAATTGATTTTGTGTTTGGTTGTGTTTTGAATTATTTTCGTTGGGAATCGTAAGAATAAATGTTTTGTTGTTTGGGTAAAATGTGAATAAAGTATGAATAAGAATTTATAAAAGGTAAAAAGTAATGATAGTTGATTTGACAGGTGATTTATAAGAGGTGATGACAGTTGATTTGACAGTGGGCCCATTTATTCTTTGGGTGAAATAACCTAGGATAACTTTTATTCTAGAGGTTGATTGGAATCCGTATACCACTTTATACCAGTTTATTCTAGCACATTTTATCCGGGGTTATCCAAGCTTTCCAAACACATAAAAAAAATTATCCGGAGTTATCCGGGGTTATCCGGAGCTTATCCGGTATCCAAACGGGCGACGGTTATTTCTAATTATTTATGTAGTTCCAACTTAATATATAAAATTATTAATAGAATATTTATTTTACCACGGGAATACATATTCTATTTTAAAAAACAAATTAAAAACATATCCATTCATTTGATTATGCCTTTTATTATGTAAGTAAATGCTAATACAAAAAATTAACAGCAAGAGAGAGTTGTGAACCACGTAATTAAGAAGAGAGTGATGGACGGTGGACCAGCAAATCAAAAGTCCAATCCAGCAAATCAAAAGTCCAATCACCTTGATAAAAAGTTTAACCACTCGTTTTATAAAGACAAAAATCTGTTGGACAAAAATGTTTAAATTATATTATTGTATAAAAGTGTCTTAACCCAAAAATCTGTCAATTGACCATTTTACCCCTAACAATTCATTCAATCCCATTACAATCCATTTACACCATTTTAATCACAACCATTTTATCATTTTACCCTTACAATTCTATTTAATACATCATTTTACCATTTTACCCTTACAATTCTATTCAATACATCATTTTAATCAAATTCATAATTTCTTTCAATACATATATTTCATCATATAATATATTTATCAACTTACTGTTAAAATCGAATATCATAATATTATTAGGATAAATGAATGCTTATAAAATGAAATGATATTTAAAATATAATTCACTATTATAAAATGAAAGGATATTCAAAATATAATTAACTTATAATAAAAATTATATATCATAATATTATTATGATAAGGGGATGTTTATAAAATTAAAGGATATTCAACTATAATTCTTATTCATATATTTATTAACATTCATCGCAACATATGATGCATGGACTATATAAATTTTATAAATAAGCCTTACATATCTTATTCATATTTTAACCTTACATATCATATTCATATTTTTTTAACACGATAATGCATGGGGCTCCTATTCACATTTAAAACCTTATAGACAATGCAATAAAAATTAAATGCATGGCGTTAGTGTTCAATTTGATTTACACTTAAATTTTTGTTACTATAATTTATTAAAAATTATTAAGCATTTGTGTTCAATGTCATTTATTTGCATTTATGTAGATTAAAATCAAAACAAAATGAAATCCACAGGCCCTTCCCCTTACCTCTCTTAAATAGCAACCCTCATATTAATTCTCTCACCATTCAATCCCCTCATTTTCAAGAAATGTTGACCGATGCATTTTCAAGAACCAATGTATTCATTTACATGCCATTGAATATCCGATCATCCCTATCTTCATCTCCATCCTCATTTCTATGGATAAATTGATATATCATTTGTTTCTTTTTTCCCCACTCTTTAAAAAATTTATCTAGGCTTAGGAAGCTACGTTAATATGTGGTATATATAATTGATACTTTGATTCATCTGACAAATTATATGTTGCAGTTACATTAAAAATATTCTTTTTTTCATTAGTTGCCTTTTTTTTATGTTGTTCGTAGTTCATTTGTCTTTGTGACATTTTGATTCGTATATCAGGAAATAAAAAAATGTATTAAAATTTATTTTTCACATGTGCTCTATATTTCTTTTAAAAGTAGTAATTTATCTGTTTATCGTTACGTGTGTTTCTTTCTTTGTTATTTCAAAAGTCAAAATAAGAAATCTCATATAAATAAATTGTTTTTCCTCTTTGCAGATTCTACTTGTTTCTGTACTCTGGTCGGAAGTGGCACAGGAGTGGATCTGGTATTTACTCATAGATATTTTGTAATATAATTTTTTATTATGAAATTTTCAAGATCAACATGGAGTATAATTTCCTTTTCTACTGGTGAAATATATCTTGAATGTCCTTTCATTTTATAAGCATCCCCTAATCATGATAATATTATTATATCTGAATTTAATTATACACTAACAAATATATAGACTATTTACCCAATTTAAATAAAATTTCATATACGATATTTTTTTCTCATATTAGTTTTTCATTAAAAAAACATTTTTTGTCATCTTCTCATTTTTTAAATCCGGTGATTTTATATTAGGTTTTAAAATTTTAATATGAATTGACTATAGTTTTATTCCATATATTTTAGGATATATATAAAGGATATGCTGAAATCTAATTAAAGTTTATTTAATTTTTAATTTAAATTTGTCTGTCTTCTAATTTTTAATTTTTCATTTGCATATAACTTAAAATTTTTGACAAAAAATTGATTTTATCAATTTCCTAATTTTTCATTTGCATGTAACATAGAAACTTTGACAAAAAATTTGATTTTATCCGCCTTCTAATTTTTAATTTTTCATTTGCATATAATTTAAAAACGTTAACAAGTTTATTATATCTAGAAATGGACAAAAATTGAATTTCATAGATTTTAGGATATATATAAAGGATATGATGATATCTATTAAAATTTTATTTAATTTTTAATATGAATTTATGCATCTTCACATTTTTAAATTTTTATTTGCATAGTACTAAGAAATTTTCATTTCAATCATATATACAAATGGCCAAAATTTAAATTCTATAGATTTTATATTATATATAAACGATATGATATCTTTTTGAAGTTTATTTAATTTTTAATATGAATTCATCTATCTTCTCTTTTATTCTTTTTTTTCATTTGCGTAGTATTTAGAAACTTTGATGCTAATCATATCTACAAATGGCCAAAAATTTAAACTTTGATAGTTTTCTAATCTGATCCAGGAACTTTTAAATGCCAATAAAATTATGAAATCTATTTAAATTATGTCTTTAAATTTGAATGTTGAATCTATTTTTGTAATGGATATTATCAAAATAACAAAATAAACTTTCAATTTGAGATATTTTCAATGAGTGAATCATTAGAAATTTATAGAAAAAAAAATGATGTCATTCTAATATATAAAGTTTAAAATTTGAATATTATTTCATTTCATGGAATCTTTTTATATATAATCATACATATGAAATCTATTTTAATTTTGAATAGCGATTTATTCAAAGATATTTTAAAACATATTTTGATTCCGATATTTTCAATATCAAAATAGAGAACAAAATATTTTCATAATTAAAATGGATCACTTTTTTTATTGTATTCTGTCAATGTTAGTGTTTTGTTATTATTGTGAGCTATTTATTTAAAATAGATTATTGTATATGATGATATCTATTTAAATTTTTTTAAATTTTTAATATGAATTTATGCGTTTTCTCATTTTTAATTTTCCAATTGCATAGAAGCTTTGGTGTTCATCGTATATAGAAATGGCTAAAAATTAAATTCTATAGATTTTAGGATATATATATATAAAGTATATTATGATATCTATTGAAAGTTTATTTGATTTTTAGCAGGAATTTATCCGTCTTTCCATTTATAATTTTTCATTTGCATAGTACTTAGAAATTCTTATTTTAATCATATATACAAATGGCAAAATATTTGATTTCATAAATTTTAGGATACATCTAAAGGATATGATGATATCTATTTAAAGTTTATTGAATTTTTAATATGAATTTTTCTGTCTTTGATCGTTTTTTTAATGTGATCCAGAAATTTAAAAATGTCAATAAAATCATGAAATCTGTTTAAAATCTATCTTTAAATTTGAAAGTTATTCTGGATATTATTCAAATCACAAATAAACTCTCAAATTGAAATATTTTCAATGATGGAATTATTGTAAAATTATATTAACAAAAATTTATGACATTCTAATAAATGAGGTTTAAAATTTGAATAGGACTTGATTTCATAGATTTTTTTGGATATAATCATACATTATGAAATTTATTTAAATTTTGAATAGCGATTTATTCAAATGTATTTTATGACATATTTTGAATCTGATATTTTTACACTAAAAATAGAATATAAAATATTTTCATAATTGAAATATATCACTTTTTTCTTGTATTGTGTCAATGTTGTGTTTTGATATTATTGTTAGCTATAATCTCATACATTGGAAAAAAATTTAAAAGCCTATATCTTGATTTGACATGTTGTACAGTGATAGTTGTCATGCATGACATTGATGATTGACATTGCATAATAATATATAATACCCAACTTCTTGTCTTTACTCCCCCATTTAGTTCTCAGTTAGATATATTAATAGATATTTCCTCAACTTATTTGCTCCCTTCAGTGGCGTCTCAGTGATCATAGCACAACGGTTGATTTATCTATATTAAGAGTAGGTCTTGGATTTGAGTCTTAACGATGACTTACCAACCTGTTTGGGGTCCATCCGATATCACAATAATAATAAAAAAGCTCCTTTAGTTGTTTCACAAAAAAAAAAATCCAATATACAAGGGTTAAAATTTGAATAGGATTATAGTTCTGCAATATTAATATATAAAATTTTGGGTGTGTTATTTTAATGTATTTATCAAATAGTGGATTCTTTATATATGTTGTTATATAAGATTAAAAGAATATAGAGAATAATATGAGCAGTGTATTGCACTATGTTCTATCAATATCTGATCTATTCTATATTATCTTCAACAAAAAATTACTTTGAAAAGAAAAAGGTTTTACTTGTGTTGGTCAAATTCTCATTACCACATTTTTCTATTTTTTTGGTATGTTCTCGATCATCTGTTATTATTCTTTTACTTGTGTAAAATAAATTTATATTTGTTTCAAAATATATTTTAAAATAATATCTTACTTATTTTAAAAAAATATTATTTGGATTTGATTAAAGTTGTCACTTTATAAAAGAAAAAAAATGTGAAGGCGTGCATTTTCATTTGAGTATATATCTAAAAACCAGATGTTATTATTATATATTATTTCTCAATGTTATTTGAGCTTCACAAATTCATATTTAAATGTAATCATTTTTATACAAATACTAATCTATTTAATATATTTATAACAAGTCATGTAAAAAATGAATGCCTCTGTCAGCTACATAGGAAAAAAAATCTCATAGAAACCAGATATGATATCATTATATAATAGTTCATGAGAATTATCCAGTAAAAAAAATTTAACATCTTATACAGTAGGAATGATTGTCCATGATGGTCACCATAATGAATATGAAAGAATTATTGTACAATCCATTTAATTTGAATTTAAAGATTGTATTATTTGGTTCTTTTAAAATAATAAATTATGTATGGATACTAACTTCATTTTTCTTCGATCATGTTTTAGGTCTAATATACTTAAATATGATGGTTTATTTTCTGGTTATTTTTTCGCTTAATTTTTAAATATTTTTTCATTCTGTGTATCAGTTTTTTTTTAAAAAATGCATATGGGATATTGTCTACTGTAATATGTTTTTTTGCATGTTTGGCACCATATTTTATATTTTGTAAGGGCTTTCGACCTAAGGTTCAATGATATATAGTTTCATCTTAAATAGGAGTTGAAAAACTATTTATTATAATCAAGGGTACATAGTCAATGATATATATATATATATATATATATATATATATATATATATATATATATATTGTGATAATATATATATATTATCACAAAATCTACTCATTTGAGTTTCTATTCAAGTATAAATTTCATTAGACGATTAAAATTAGAATAATATATTAGACAACATATAATTAGTTTTATGATTACATAACAGATATTACGAATATGTTATTGTAACTAAATTATTGATATGAATATTATTCAAAAAATGTATTAGACTTTGTTCATGTGCATTTGCACATGCACATGCACAACAACTAGTAATATTTAAATGATAATTAGTTTGGTCTTTTATATAAAATTCAACAATAGAATCTCTCTAAAATCTTTGAAGATCGGATCATTTATATATCATATTATGTAATTGGGTCGGATACCTGGTCCACCTTGGCTTGGGTGGGTCATTGTGGGACAGCAGTGCATTCTTGCACTAAAAATATTCGGGAGTGCTACTCTCTTCTGTCCCGTTTGGGAAGCGGAATAGACAGGTATAAGGATAGTATAAGAGTGGTGGTATAAAAATGAATAAGAAAAATGATTGTTTGTTTGCAAAATATAACTTGGTATTATTAAGTCAGTTTAAACGAGTATAAGAGAGTATAACAAGTCTAAGTAACCCCTAGGATAAGCTATACTCACTTTATCTATTCTCATGGGCCCACATGTTAAATTAACTTTTTACATCTTATCACATCAAATTATCTATCAACAATTCTTATACATCAAAGGGTTCACATGTCAAATCAACTTTTTAAAACTTTATTTATATTTTATTCTTCATCAACCAAACAACTCAACCTTTATTCTTACGTTTTCTAATGAGAATTAAAAAAAATACAACTAAACAGAAAATCTCTTATTCATATAGATTTGTTATCTATGCTAGCATAGTTATCTATCCAGAATAACTCAATTCCGCTATCCAAATGGGGACTTCAAATTTATATTTATTTACGAATCAGATGTGGCCTAACATTCCATGAAATTGATTGATTCAATGAGAATAATTTACTCAGCGGGTTGAATTCAGGTTGACCTCTATTAGAATAAAGAAAAAAAAATCTTGTTATTGTATTAGAGAAGCCAAAAGGCTCTATTTATAGATACATAGAGGAAAACCTAAAATACCAGAAAAGGAAACTAAGAAAACTAGAAAATTAATAATATCACAATAATAATAAAAAAAAACATAATATTCTCATAATAATTATTCTTTAACACCCTCTCCCAAACTTTGAAAGGTAGAACCCTTAAAGTTTGTACAAAAATGAGAAGGTGGTGGAAGCTGGTGACAACGACGGGCGGTCGGTGGCGATTGGCGCGAACGGACGCATCTCTTCGCTCCCGCTCTTTGAGTTAGTAAGAGTCGCTCCCGCTCATTGAGTCAGTCAGAGTCGCTCCTGCTTTTTGAGTCAGCCAGAGTCGCTCCCGCTCTTCTTGAGTCAGTCGGAGTCGCTCCCGCTTGTTGAGTCAGTCGAAGTCGCTCTCGCTCTTTGAGTAAGTCGGAGTCGCTCGTATGGCGCATGTAGCGCGGACAAGCATCGGAGACGGCGCGCAGACGACGGTACCACGAGCAAAGAAGAAGAAACACGACGTGGACGGCGACGTGGACGACGCGCAACGAGAGACGCACGAACATAGAAGAAGAAGAAGAAGAAGAAGAAGAAGAAGAATATGAGTATCAAAAGTCCTCCCCCGCTCCGATCGAAGACATCTCAATCGGAGCGGGGAAGAGGGAAGAAAAACGTTGGTGGATTTAGGGTTTCTAAGGTGGCTTGGATACCATGTTAGAATAAAGGAAAAGAGAATTCTTGTTATTATATTAGAGGAGCTAAATGCTCTATTTATATATACACAAAGGAAACCCTAAAATATCATAATAGGAAACTAGGAAAACTAGGAAACTAATAAAAACATAATAATTATAATAAAGACATGCGCCCGTTGAGTTAGACGGAGTCGCTCCCGCTCTTTGAGTCAGTCGGAGTCGCTCCCGCTCGTTGAGTCATACGAAGTCGCTCCCGTTCTTTGAGTCAGTCGGAGTCGCTCCCGCTCGTTGAGTCAGACGGAGTCGCTCCCGTTCGTTGAGTCATACGTGTCGGTACCGTCGGGGAGGCCTCCGGGGTGTCGGTGGGTGTCGGAGCGGATCCCGGCGGGGTGCGCGGTGAGCGCGCGTGTGCGTGTGTGGAGGTTCTTCGGGGATTCGGATCGGATGCATGCCCTGGCGGGCTCGGTCGGATCGTCTTCTCGGAAGGGTGAGGGGTGTGTCGGTCCTGGTTGAGGCGCCCGATAGCGTCTCAAGAGGATTCAGGGGTTTGTGTGATCGCCACCTGCTTTTTCTAAAAGCAGGAAAAGGTTTGGGTTTGGTTTTGGTCGCCTACGTGGGGAGTTTGTGGGGTCTCCGCTCTGAGACACGGATATACCGTACACAGAGGTGAAAAACATGTATCTTATTCTGCTTCTAGGGCTTAACTAAAGGAGTTATGGGACAAAGGGGTGTAAGTGGGGTGTGTATAGGGGGGCGGCTAGTTGGATCTAGCCGTCTGGTGAGGGGCGGCTACTAGGGTTTAGCCGTCCCAGGTCTGGTTTGGTTTGGACAGAGCTTTGGTAGGAAATGAGTTTGGTTTTGGGCAGAGGCTAAGCTAGGTTTAGCCCGGGTTTCTGGAGGGTGGAATGAGAGGGTGTTTTTGTGTAGGGAATGGGTGTTTTCTCTCACAAAAGAGGCTCTCTCTCTCTCTCTCTCTTGGGATTTCTAATGTGGAAAGGGAATGTAAATTGTGGGATGTTGGTGTGGATTTTGTTGATTGAAGGATGATGATCTCCTATTTGGGCTTGGGACCCCACTATTTATAGTAAAAGAGGTAGGAAAATATCCTGAGGGTAATGGAGTGGATTGGCTTCGATTGGACCTCTCATTAATTCTCTGATTTTTCTGTCAGAGACCAGGTGAAGGGCGGCTAGTTCTAACTAGCCGCCCAAGATGGGGCGGCTACTTCCTATTAGCCGCCCCTATCATGACTTGCCAAACGTCCCATCTCTGACAAGCGGTGGCTTGGGTTGGTTACTTGGGTTGATCCGGCCAAGAGAGGGCGGCTAAAGGTCATGACCCGCCGCAATGATCAGCATTTAATACTGCTTTATGTCCCATCCAGGGGACTGGTCCGAAGACGGCCAGGGGGGCGGGTAAAGCTAACTAGCCGCTTGGTATGGGGCGGTTAGTTAGGTCTAGCCGCCCCTAGCCAGGGATTTAGGGTTTTGGGTTTCTGTTTTTCAGCTTAGGGCTAGGGTTAGGGTTAGGGCTTGGGTTTAGGGTTTAGGGTTTGGGTTTAGGGTTAGGGTTTCTGGTTTTCTGAACTTCGGTTCTCTACTTGATGTCCAACTGTGGGATATTTCTGTGTGTTACTTGAAGTATTTCTGTCTCTCTGGACGGTCAAAATTGGGGTATCTACAATACGGAGTAGGGAGACGACGACGGCGTGAACAACGCGCAATCGCAATGAAGATGACGACAACGCAAAGAAGACGACGACGCGAACAATGGAGATGAAAACACAAACAACAGAAGAAAAATATGGGTATTAAAAATCCTCCCCGCTCCGATTGAACACTCCTCAATCGGAGCGGGGAAGAAGAAGAAAAAGCTTTTGTGGATCTAAGCTTTTAGGGTGGCTCTGATACCATGTTAGAATAAAGAAAAAAAGAAAATCTTGTTATTATATTAGAGAAGCCAAAAGCTCTATTTATAAATACATAGAGGAAAGCCTAAAATACCAGAAAATAAAACTAGGAAAACTAGGAAACTAATAATATCACAATAATAATAATAAAAACATAATATTCTCATAATAATTATTCTTTAACAACCTCAATTTAACTTTCAATCGATGACTTTAATCCAAACTCGATAACCAGAATCAACTCAAAAAACCTGATTATCAAGTTTAGCTCACAAAAATAAATCATAAAATAAAATGTATATATTTTTAACAAACACACATACACACGCATATATAAAAAAATTAAAGTAAAGAATCAAGTATGAATGACTCATGACACATTTAAAATATCACATAGGTGTGTACCACGGGTTTGGGTTGAATCGAATTGTCTATGATGTCAATCTGAACCCAACCTGATTTTATAGGCAATATGAATTTATCAACCCAAATTCAGTTTTTAGAACTCAATCCGCATAAAAATCCGATTCAACCCTCGCATTTGGGTTGGATCCAACCCAAGTTGCAGCCTTATAATAATTTGAAATTATGACTCATTTAATGAAAACATATATGTTTTGTCATATGAACCATATACATTTTATTCATTACATCTCAAAAACCATAGAACTTCGAAACACTTGAGACGGGTTAAAGCTAACCAAAGTTGTAGCATTAGAATAATTTAAAATCGTGACTCATTTAATAAAAGCATATATGTTTCATCATATATGAACCTTATACATTTTATTCATTACATCTCAAAATCCATAGAATTTGGAAACATTTGAGCAACCTGTGGACGGATATTTGAAATCCGCATAGTTGAGATTCAAGAAAAATAGTAAAAGAAGCATTTATTTTATTTTTTTCACGAAAACAATTGGAAATCCAAAATTATTTCAATAAATTGTGTTTTACTTTCCAGGTTAAGATTATGAATTTTAATGTCAATATAATTCTCTCTTAATTATGTTTAACCCTACATCAGTTAAAAAATGTGAAAGTATGTGCAAAAGGTGTCTTGAAGTGTTAAAATGATACTTGGGTAGGAGTCTGAACAAAAACAACTGAACAACTAGACTTGTGAATTATATTTGCTTTTGTTTTTGTGTACATATGATCTCTGAATTCGGACACGGGGACGGCTGTGAGTCAATCATTGAGAAAACATTAATTGGATAACGTTTGGGGTCCGCTTTAAAATGAGTTTAATTTGGATAGTTTTTGGGTTTACATAAAGCTAATTTTTTCAAAGCTTTTTTCAAATAGAAAAAAACTATAACTTAATTAAAAATTATAAATACATTTTTTAAATAATTACTCAAAAATTAAATTTTTCATAATTAATTTGTGAAGTGATAGCTTCCTATAAATTCAATTTTAAATCTAATTTTTTTAGGAAAAACTAACTTTCAAATCTGTATTCAAACAGAGTCTTAAGCGTTAGGATTAATGATTGTAAGTGTTACTTTTCTAGATATATAACCACTTTTATGGGGTGTAAATACGAGACACTTTCAAACATACATCTTAATTTTCTGTATAAAAATTATGTTTATACAAGAAAAATATACACCCTTTCTGCACTCTCTCTCTTGTTTCATAGAAGAAAATATATTTCTTATTTAGGAGATCAAGTCCGCAACAGATTCAACTTCTTTTCATGCTTCCAGGGGCATATCATTGAGAATCATGTGCAAGAGGGGCATGTTATGTTATGAAGAGAGTTTTATCACATAATTTCATCTCATGCTCTCTTGATCTCTTACCCCATTTAAGGTGTGACATAAAATTATTATCTCCCAATAACTATAATGGGATAGGCAGAATAAATAAGTTTTTGTTTGATTTTTTTTGTTATTCTCATTAAAAAACGTAAAAGAGATTTATTTATTTTTGTTCACTTTGGATAAAGTGATAAAACGATAGAAAAGAAATAAATAAGAGTTGATGATTTTTAAATAATAATTATACATCAGCACAAATAGTTTGTGGTTGAGAATAAACATATATGAGATATATGTGTGTGGTATGATAGATATAACACTTTTGGGATGCATGTGACAGTATTACGTGAGATAAAAATTTTAAAATAACAGAGAGATATATATTATTCATTCATATATATAAACCCTGATAACTAATTTTAATACCCTCTAAATAGTTATCAAACATATTCCTAACCTATCCAAAACTCAAAACAATTTTTTTTTAAATTATGATATTGGAAGGACCACCCATAGCTAACATTTCAACTGAGCTGGATAGACCACCTCCGTCTATGTCTCTTGTTTTCATAGAAAAAAATTTAATTTTTGCCAATACAAAATAGGGTAAATCAACGCTAAGAGTCGATATTAACTCGATGTGAAGACCTACCTTTTGAATAGTTGTTTTTCTTATTCTGTTTTAGTTCTTTCATTACTCCAAATGGAGGATTAATGTCTTCACTGTGTTGTTCGCTGTTTTGTCAGATAATACATATATTACATGTCCAACAAAAATAAAGTTGACGTAATCAATACAAAAATAAGATTCCTAGATAGATATCATCACTTCCACGTAAGGCTGTCAATCCACGGATACGAATCGAATATGTTAATATCCATATCCTAATTTTTGAATTCAGATACAGATATTAATTTTTGTATTTGATCTCTTCGGATACGGATCAGATACGGATACAGATATTTTTTGGATAATTAACATGTTTGAATATTAACATTATTTTGGATAATCAAGTAATATTTTAGAGAGAGATCAAAATTAAAATTAAAATTTTAAAATTTATTATCTTTTTCAGATAAATACATTGAAAATTTAATAGTATTATAATATATTATTATTATGATTAATCAAACATGATAACAATATAGACAATATATAAAATAAATATATATTTTTATAGTATATGTCGGATATGAATATTTTCGGATCGGATAGACTGATATCCATATCTGCACTCCAGATCTTCGAATATCGGATAATTCTGATTTTTCAGATGCGGATTTGGATTGGATTTAGATTTTTTTCGGATAATTAACAGGCTTACTTCCACGTGTGGAAGTATAAAATATGCCACATAAATCTATGTTTAAATCTATGGGTGTGTTTGGATGTGAGGTTAAAATACTGATATTCTTAAAATTTTATGTTTCAAACTCAGTTTTTAAAAATATATATTTTATTAGATTTTTAACCACAAGATTTTTTGACATAAAAATGAAAATTATGGTTTTAAAAACTAAAAGCTGAAAATGTATTTGAATCTGAGTTTGAAAATTTTTAGTTTTTCAAACACAGAATCTAGCTAAACTCATATTCAATGAGACCCTATGTTTCTTGTGCGATTGTTGACTTATTGTCCCTTTTTTATTCGATCTTAAAATCTGGGTCTGAAAATCGGGAGAGGCTTCCACTACCAATTAAAATTTGCAATTCCAATTCCAATTCCAATTAAAACCAGACTCTAGTTTCAATGAAAAGCCATCCAATTTGTACACGCTCTCAAACGCACTGTTATCGAGATTCAAGTCATATTTTCTGATGTTTAGCTTTTCAATTCTCTCTTAATTTTTTGATTAAAAATTTTAACTACTGAAAAACTGACAAAATAGGATTTTTTAAAAATTGAGTTTTAAACATGTAATTTTAAGAATTTTAGTGTTTCAATTGCACATGCAAATATGACCCATGTCCCTTTCCATTACACGATAAAACACTGGAAGGTAGGAAAAATTTATGCTGAATGAAATGCAATCCATCTCATGTTTTTTATGTTGTCCATGAACAGGTTCACTAAAAAATTGATACAAACCTTCTGGTTTCCTGGACTTCTCTAACGGGTTGTTCTTGATCTCCACGTAACTGGTGAAGTTTGTCTTCAAAGGGTTTGGCGTGGGATATGTTTGTCACACAGAAAGTGTTTTGGCACTGCGTTGCGGGGGCGGTAACGTTCGTGACACCGGTAGATGCGACCTTTAAACCAAACAAAAAAGGGGCGTTGGCGTTTTATGTCAACATTGGAGGTGCATGTGTATTCTTGATTGATATCTCTTACGCGCTGAAACAACACTTCTACATTGCTTTGTGGCTTCCCCTATCGCAGTGATGCCGATCGCACACCCAACGGACACATAGGCTATGATGAGAGACGTTGAAGAACATTATATTTATTAATGAATATAATACTTTATAATAAAAAAATAAAAAAGTTGGAGTTAGAAAAAAGAATTACACACAGTTTTATTTTTCAGAGTCCATATTCAATCGAACTGTACAATCAATTGTTGGATGCATGTATTACATACTATCTTAATAAATATTGATAATACTAATCAAATTTATATCTCATTGTGTAATTCTATTCATATGTTGTGTAATTTAATTAATAGAATAACGTAATTCGATGCCGGATCGGGTCTCCATTTTTCAAAAAAAAAAAAAAAATCATCATCGCCTGTCTGTACGGCCCATTTTCGTGCCTTCGGAGGAACGATTTGACTGACTGAGGGTGGATTCTGACTTTTTTATTTTTTTGGGTGGAAGACAGCCAAAGTTCCTGCTCAGAATTGAACATTTTCTTGGCAGCCAATTGGTTTTGTACTTTTGTCACCCGATTTATATGTCCTCTACAAAGATGTGTAATTATATATTTTTTCTTAAATGAGATTTAACTTTTGAGAATATTAATTAGGGTCCCTCTGATCATGCAGATGTTATTTTGAGGTTCCTAAAACTTTTAATTTTTTTTACGTTTCCATAGTGTTGAAAAATTATCTTTAGATCCCTCCAGTCGGATATTGTTCAAAAATATCGAAAATATCCTCACCCAGTTATGCGAAGGTTAACAATGTACTAGAGAGTTCTAACAGTATACTTGAGATGTTTAACAGTGTACTGAAACAATTGGTTGGGTAGAGAACATTCTATGCGAATATTAACAATATTATGTGGGGTGTTAACAGTGTACTGGAGATATTTAACAATGTATTGTGGAGTGTCAACAGTGTACTAAAATAATTGTGCGGGGGCATTTTTGGTATTTTTAAAAAGCAACGGTTGGGGGACTTAAAGATAATTATTCACTGCTTTATGAACCTAAAAAAAACTTAAAAAATCCTAGAGATCTAAAAATAATAAATGGGTGACCACAGGAACCTTTAATTCATTTTTCCATAATTGTTTTTAAAATAGATATATCTAGTCCTCACAGTAAAATATATATTTTCTAACTTAATTCAAATTAATTTCTAAAATTTAGTTAATAATAATTTTTCAAAAATCTAAAAAAAAAATTGTCCCCAATAAAAATATTTTTTAACAAACACTTTAAGCAAAAAGTTGTTCTTAAAAATTCATTTTCACATGGGACCAGAGATTAATGAAATGAAATTCATATATCCTTATTAATAGGGCTGCAACTTGGGTCGGGTTGAACCTGA
The DNA here is from genome assembly GCA_030737845.1 of Acorus calamus. NCBI lineage: Eukaryota > Viridiplantae > Streptophyta > Magnoliopsida > Acorales > Acoraceae > Acorus > Acorus calamus. The sequence continues at coordinate 14,506,347 of CM060862.1, read as the reverse complement.
ATCTGACAGGTTGAACCCGATTTTTACATGGATTGGGTTGAACAAATCGGTTCGGGTTGGCCAATTCGGGTTGACTCACAAATCGGGTTGGGTTCGGGTTGACCTTACTCACAACCCGATCTAACCCGAACCCGTAAACTAATAGTTAAAAAAAAATCATTATCGTTCATTCTGTAGCTTCTAATATGGGTAGTCCAAATTTTAGTTAAACCTAACTAATCCTATAATCTTACGGTTTGGGTTGGGTTTATTTATTTAATTTGCACATCATGTTAGAAATCCGGGTTGGGTCGAGTTGGTCCAATTCTGGTTGAAAATCAGGTTAGGGTCAGGTTAGTCCAATTTGGGTTGGATCGAGTTAGGTCGGGTTAGTCCAATTCGGGTTGGATCAGGTTGGGTCGGGTTGATTTATTTAATTACGGGTTAGGTTCGGGTTGGTCTAATTTGGGTTGAAAATCGGATTGAGTCGGATTAGGGTTTAGTAGTTTGGAATTTAGGTTGAGTTCGGGTTTCGGAGTTGCAGCCCTACTTATTAAGAAGGAAATATCTTTATCATCCAAGAGGGTACCCCATCTTGAAATCTGGTTAGATCCATGTTCATGATTGTCAAGTCTTATCACATTAAGATAGACATTATAACTATTGAAATATTTTATTATTAAATTATTTCTTTAAATAATAACGATAGCCATTGAATTTAAACCGATTATCTTAAAATCAGTACAAAATTTATATCCAATTTTGAATTTTGTCACATTAAACTCCGGACCGAGGGACAGCTCCTCCCCTTCGGCCGCAGCAGGTCCCCACCCCCTCCCTTTACTCCTTCATCTTCTCTTCCAAACCATACAGAAAATGCAGACCAAATCAGTTTAAAAAACACCACCACCAATGCTTCCTCTTCTCCTCCTCTTCTTCTTCTTCTTCTCCTCCTCCACCTCCTCCGCGGTAACCTCACCTCCCCCACTCCCCCCCGACGCACTCTCCCTCCTCGCCTTCAAGTCCACCATCTCCGCCGCCCCCCACCGCCTTCACTTCCCCACCAAAACCCAAACCCATCCCAACCCACATTGCTTCTGGTCCGGCGTCACCTGCTCCTCCGACGGTCGAGTCATCCGCCTCGTCCTCTCCGGCCTCGCCCTCCGCGGCCGCTTCGCCGCCGACACCCTCACCCGCCTCGACCAGCTCCGCCTCCTCAGCCTCTCCAACAACTCCCTCTACGGGCCCCTCCCTAACCTCTCCGGCCTCGCCAACCTCCGCTCCCTCTACCTCTCCCGCAACGCCTTCTCGGGCCGGTTCCCGCCGTCGATCCTGACCCTCCACCGCATCCGCACCGTCGATCTCTCCCACAACAGGCTCTCCGGACCGATACCCGCCGCCGCCGCCGCCTCGCTCGGCCGGGTTTACTCTCTCAGACTCGAATTCAACGCGTTCGACGGGCCGGTCCCGCCGTTCAACCAGTCGTCGCTGAAGGTCTTCAATGTCTCGCACAATAACTTCTCCGGTCCGGTCCCGGCGACCGCGGCGTTGTCCGCGATGGACGCGTCGGCGTTTTCCGGGAATCCGGGGATCTGCGGGGAGGCCGTGCGGAGGGCCTGCGGCGGCGGCGCGAATAGTAGTACCTTTTCGACTTCGACGACGTCGTCACTGGCGCCGGCGAACGGGCAATTGCAAGAAGGGCTTCTGCTCCCATCGACGACGGCGGCCTCGGCGTCTCCGTCGGGTCATTCGAAACGGCGGGCGGCGATCGGTGGGGGATTGGCGGGGGTGTTCCTCCTGATTGGGTCGCTCATCGGCGTCTTCATTGCCATCAAGAAGAGGCGGCGAGAGGTCGATTACAGGGAGGTGCCGTTAGTGACCGAAGCGGCAGCATCAACGGTTGCGGTGGCGGTGGAGGTGGAGGTGGCGGAGAAGGTGAAGATCGGGCGCTTGGTGTTCTGCGGAGGGGAGGTGGGGGACTACTCGACGGAGGAGCTGATGAGGGCGTCGGCGGAGACGGTTGGGCGGGGCACGGTGGGGACGACGTATAGGGCGACGATGATGGATGGGAGGCGGGTCGTGGCGGTGAAGAGATTGGATGCGCCTTCGAAGGCGGACGGGGCGGCCGCGGTGAGTGAGGAGGGGTTCGAGAGGGGATTGGATGAGGTCGGGGCGCTTCGGCACCCGAATGTGGTGCCGCTGAGGGCGTACTTTCACGCGAAGCAGGAGAGGTTGCTGATTTATGATTACCAGCCCAATGGGAGCCTCTTCTTGCTCATGCACGGTATGTTTTCGATCTTATGCGCGCTTTGATTGTTGTTTTCTTGTTTGTGTTCTTCATTGTGTTGAGGACAATGTTAGACTAGGGGAGTCATGTTTTTTTGCAAAAAAAAGAATTATATATTTGAATGAATTGAATGGATGTTTATTTACATTTTTTGTGATAAAGCATATACTGATGTAGTAGAGTATATAATATGTTATGTGATTTCATATACTGTTTAGGTGACATGGATGACTCCAGAAGTGTCTTGAGTGTAATAATGCCCTTGTGTGCATATTTTAGATTTAGATATGGTTGAATTATTGGGATCTTTTGATTTATGGAATGTGTGTGATTGCTAGTCTAAATTGAAGCATGAAAAGGAGTGATATTTTAGTGAGTTGGGGATACATGCAAGGGATGGAAATGCACAGATGCTGGTTGAATTTTTATGACAGATGTGGGTATAGATTTGAATTGAGCCAAATCAAAACTATTACTCTGTTTATAACAAAAAATTTTAAAAAAAAAATCACATACATTAAATTTTAAAGCGGTTTGGGAAAACTTCAAGGTTTATGTGATGGATTTTCATGTTAACGGTCTTTTAGTTTAATATACCAATGATTTCGATTGGAATAGTTCAAATCGGCAAATCATGACAAAGGATTTTGGATAAATGCTCTCAGATCAATTTGGAGTCCTTTTGCCCTCTGAAACTGGAGAATGCTTACCATATCCCATCACTGGAGTCATCTGAAATAGCTTTTTTTATAGTGTACAATCCAGCTTGTTTTTTCAATGATGAGGAACTCCAACATTGGTTGAGAAAACCACAGATGCACAAAAATTATTCACAAACATTGTGCATCTTGTACATCCAGTGTGATTCGAACTCGAGACCTACAAGGATCAAACCTATGAACTTAGCCGAAGAGCCAACCATGCATGTGTATAGTAGGTTAATCCATCCTAAACAAAATCTAACCTTTTTCATTCACAACTTACATTGTTAGAGCTGTTTAGTAAAACAGTGTCTCATATGGCAGATCAGCCCCAGATCTTCTACATAATCCCGGGGCTAATTTTTCCAACTTGATCTCAAACCATGATTGAAATATGTGGTCGAAGGAGGTTAGTTTTATATTGCGTTTCCATATAAATTTATTTTTGGCATATAGGGCCTGAACATGTGGGACCTATGAACATCAAATTCCTTGAGTCAGACCCATCAAAGTTGATCCTTTTTTTTTTCCTTTTTAACCTTTCTTAAAGTCGCTTCTTTACCTGTGTCACTGAGTCATTCTCACCTGGAGGCCACATGCGTGTGGGTTCCATTGTATCAACTATCAATGTAATTGATATTCACATGCAAGAAGCAGTAGATTCCTTGATGCATAATCAAAGAGTGGGTTGGCTGTGTCAGGACACTAACTTGGAGAGAAGGGTATCTGATCAAGTTCATTTGCACTCGTGTGGGATACGACATAGGCACATAGCCTTCTCAAGGTAGAATAGTATTCTGGGATAGATGGATATCGTGGTAGTTTATGTTTGGCTATACTTTCCTTATCTGTCATCCTTATTTATATCTTTAATGTTTTTCGGGGATGTACAAAATATGGACAGACAATTCCAACCCTCTTGAAATTACTCTTTGGGCTCAAGCTAGCTTATCTAAACATAGGTATCAGATTTCATTCGCGCAAAACAAATAGCTTTTTTTGCTATTATGCCCCTCATTGTAATCTATCTTCTTAACTTCAAAGTATTATGGTTCGCATTTGATTCCAATGCTTCCCTTCATCATGCTAAATGTATATTCAAGTGACTAATGTCAGATGTCTGTGTTATTTCGAAAAAAATCACTTGCAATGTATAATGCTGTTGCATAGCATAGGATAATCAGCATGCATTTCATACACCCACACAGTGTTTAAATAATTGAGCCGATTCCTTCCGATAATCCAATGTGACAATCTCATGTTTTTGTTGATCACACAAACTGTTCGATTCAGGTTCCAAATCAACGCGCGCGAAGCCTCTTCACTGGACATCCTGTCTGAAGATCGCCGAGGACATCGCACAAGGGCTCGCATACATCCACCAGACATCCAGGCTCGTCCACGGCAACATAAAATCGTCCAACGTCCTCCTCGGCCCAGATTTCGAGGCATGCCTCTCCGACTGCTGTCTCTCCTTCCTCCGCCCCGAACCGTCCAATGACAACAAAGACAACCCATCCTCATCATCGGGTTATCGGGCACCTGAGGCGCAGAAATCGAAGAACGGGCAGACCGCGAAGTCAGACATCTTCGCGTTCGGCGTGCTGTTGCTTGAGCTCCTGACTGGGAAGCCGCCTGCGCAGCATCCAGTGTACGCGACCGAGAACTTGCCTCGGTGGGTGTGCTCCGTTAGGGAGGACGAAGGGCGTGAGGACGAGCGGTTGATGATGCTCGTCGATGTCGCTGCAGCCTGCATTCGGGCAGCTCCGGATGGGAGGCCGACGGCTTGGCAGGTTGTGAAGATGATTCAGGAGGTGAAGGAGATCGGCGTGGGCGACGACGATGCGGAGTTTGACGGATTGTCTTAGAGGTTCTTGTTGTGTTTGTTTGTTGAATGGTCGTTTGTTTATTGCCTCTGATCTTGTAAACCAACTTTTGGTTGGATTTTTTTTTCTTTTCTTTTTTGTGTATGTTTTAAGGTAGCGTTTGGAAATGAGTTTGAACAGCTTTTGAAAATTAATTTAAACTCCTTTCCAATCGCTCCCAACAATTGTAAAAGTTTAATACATGTTTTTAGTAATAGAAATAGTATTTCAGCTTCCAAAGCTGTTTTAAAAAAAGAGTTTTTTTAAAGGTTGTGTTTGGTTGCACGATTGTAAAATTGATTTTATGCAAAAGCTGGATTTAAAACTGATTTTGCAGGAAACTGTTTCTCTCCACAGTTTCTGGAAATATCATATTATGGACATTTTATTACATAAATATGCCTACAACTTTTGATCTCAATTTTTTTTGTTAGGAAATAGTTTGAGAAAAGCAATTTCTTATAAACCTAAAAACTGCCCAAATCCATTTCAAACTGGTCCAAAGTTTGTTTTCTAAATTCTGCCTTACATCATGTGTGGAATCGATTTTTTTAAATAAGTTTTGCTCATGATTGATTAAAATACTTGATTCTGAAAAAAAAACCAATTTCCAATTAGTTTTTTTTCTATAAAAATGTATTTTGTTAACTTTCAAAAAGTAAAAATCAAAAGGTGAAATCAAAAGTTAAATTTGAAAAGTACTATTTTTTTAAAAATCAACTGTTAAGTGGATACATTATTTAGGTGAGACCAACTGAACATGCTTAGCAGTCTCTTAAGATCATTAGAAAAATATAGAATGTAAATTATAACATTCTAAAACTGTCATTGTTGTCTACCCATTGTAATTGAACATGTTTGCTTGTATACATGGAAACTTAAATAAAATTTCCTCAGGTGAGTGGTCCATTTCAATCAATTTTAAATCAACAAAAAGGATGGATAGAATAAGACATGTTGAAACAGATGGAAAGCAAAGGCAACACTTTGGTTGGAGGAGATTTGACTACGAGAAACACATTTGCTGTTGATTGCGTAATAATTAAAGCCAGGAACTGTATTCCTAGATTTTTTCACTGTAGAAATTAGAATAGTTATTGAAATAATATGTTAATGTGAACTAGTTGAATTTAAATCTAGAATACATAATGCAATAGTAATGGGAGATGTACTGACCCATTGTTCAGGGTGGATGGACTGTGAAAGGTTAGGTGAAATATATTTGTGACTACGTGGTAGGTGAAATATATATTTGTGACTACGTGGTTGGTCAAATTAAAGCATGTCATTTACACAAGTAGAAATTTGTAAAATGCAGATATCAATCTATATATATATATCAAGGTATTTGTTTTATGAATGCTTGATGTGATATATATTATAAAATTAAATGTGTTTGTATTGTATATTATCAAAATTCTAACTGTGTTATATGATTAATGGGAATTCAAAGTTTAAACTACATGCGTGTTTTTTTTTTTTTTGGAATTGTCCAGATTCCCCTTAATCAAGGGTTTAATTCTTTATTACCCCTAGATTTTTTTTATTTTTTATTTACTCCTAAAATCTGGTACTATTTTTTTTTTTGCCCCTAACCAGTTACATAAATATTACATTTCTGTAATTGATTGTTAAATATATGTAATTGATTATTATATTTCTGTAATTTATATGTGATACCCGAACTACCCCTTACAGACAGTTACATAAATACATAAATATAATGTGATACATACAAAAATTATACAAATAATTATAGATATTTAATAGTTATCTATAAAAATATTAAAATACGCAAATATGTTTAAACACAAAATGATCATATATATACATTTTCAATGTCATTACAATATCATTTGTAAGTGCATTCAATGTACGCAAAATTGTTATAGATATAATCCTAAAGTTTCATTAAAATAGATATATCAATTGTTTGAATTATGATGTTTTCTTCATATCTTAATGATCAGTTGTAGTTTCCCTCTTAATCCTCTTCATTTCCTTTTGGATGAAATGAAACCCACTGAAATATTATTGAACTAGAAATTCAATGTATTTCATAATGAAAAACGGGCTTTCCAAGCAACATAAAAAATACAACAAACAGTCAAACATCTAAATAAATTTATGAACAATTGTAATATTTTAGTAGAATTACTTCTTGATCCATGTACTAAACAATTATAGAAACTAACATTTATATAACAACTACAACAAAAACTATAAATGTAATACCCAATGATAATCTACCATTTACAGATAATTACAAATTACAGAAATGTAATAATCAATTACATATATTTAACAATCAATTATAGAAATGTAATATTAATATACGGATGAGAATCTTGACACTGGTCAGGGGCAAAAAAAAATAAGACCAGATTTTAGGGGTAAATAAAAAATAAAAAAAAGTCTAGGGGCAAAAAAAATTTAAACCCCTGGTCAAGGGGCATCTGGATAATTTCCCCTTTTTTTATGATATATTAAATAAACAAAATCTTCAAGTTAGATTCGATTTTAATTTTTATGCTCCGTTTTGGATCCAAGATTGAAACATAGAGATTCTCATGATCTCCCTTTTCAAACTTGGGCTTTTTAGTTGTATTTTTCGTAGCTTTTCAAATTCAGTGATTTTGGCATCGATGAAGCAATATGTGAGGTTTTAAAAAAGCTGATTGCATAAATATATTTGAATCCATGTTTGTGAATTTTTCATTTTTCAGGTTTACTTTTATTTTTTTTCAAGTTTCTATTCCAATAATGTCATTTGACCATCCCATCTATTGTCGCGCATGATATCCAAAAAAATTCTTTGTTTCCCATGTTAAATTAAAAAATAATGTTAGATACAGTCTTCATATATTTTAATTTTTTTAAAAAATAATGTATCTAATGAGGTATATGTTTTGATGAAAAGTGTACGTCGCACTATTTCAAATTAAATATAATCATTTTTTAACATATGTGAAAAAAGAGAGGTATATACCTCACATAAGGAGTGTATATCTCGATGACTATTGGATGATTAAAGAATATATGAGACTGCATTTGAGACAATAAAAAAGACTGTGTAACAATATCCTAAATTAAATAGATTCACATTTAAATTTTAATATTCACGTGTAAAAGATACTAAAATGGATAAGATATTAAGGCATCTAATCTATATTTCAATATGTGAGATTGAAACACACAAATTCTAATAATCTCTCACATTTAGTATTAGATTTTAAAACCTATGCTTCTATGACTTTTCAAAAGCGACATAAAATAAACAGAAAATGCTAAGAGGTGAGGTGGGGACGCATTAGCGAAAAATGTATTTAGATCCATAGTTGAGGAAAAATATATTTTGAAATACAAAATATCAAATATGGATCCAAAAGGATCTTAAATAGGTAATATTGAACCTTGAAGCCACATGGAAACAATTAACTCAATGTTTTGCTATCAAAGTTCATCAAGAATAGATTCTCAGAAATTATTACGAATACGATAACATAACCACACGTTAATATCAATGGGATCTTACAGCATGATGACTCATATTGTTTGAGAACCTCTTATGCTTTTGTTAAAGATATTAGATTAGATTTGTTATTATCTTAGTTTATTATTATATTAGTTTGTCATTATCTTAATATATTACACGTGTAACACTATCTTATACTATTATATAAAGAGCTTTAGTCCCTCTCTAATAAAACAAGAGTTTTAGGGTTTCATTATTATTATTATTTTCTCTCTTATTTCTAACATGGTATCAGAGCCACATCTGAAACCCTAGACCTACATAAGTTTTTCTTCTTCTTCCCCGCTCCGATTGGGGAGTCTTCAATCGGAGCGGGGGAGGATTTTTAACCATCGTCGTTGAACCGCCATCTTCGCGCCCATCACCGTCATCATCTCCGTGTGTCGTCATCGGAGCGGGGAGGATTTTTTATACCCAAATTTTCTTCCGTTCTTTGTGTTGTGTCGTCTTCATTGCGATTGCACGTTGTTCGCGCCGTCATCTTCTTTTCACGTTGTCGTCATCTTCATCGCGTCGTTGTTCGTGCCGTCGTCTCAGTCCCGTTCGCGCAGACCAAGCCACGCAGCCCCATCCGTGCAGCCCCGGCGCGCAACACCATCCGCGGAGCCCCGTCCGCACACATCCTGTCCGCGTCCGCGCTGCCTGAGCTGTGATGCCTGTCATCACACGCGCACGAAATCGCGCGAAATCCGCGCCCGAACGCGTCATCTCATGCGTCTGTTAAAGAATCTCTGCCGTCCGGTGCACGATAGCGGAAAATCTAGTGCATGATAGCGCAAATCTGCGCTCATCCGAGGAATAAAATCCGGTGCACGATAGCGCAAATCTGCATCCGAAGAGGAATAAAATCCGGTGTACGATAGCGCAAATCTACTCTCGTCCGCGAATTCGCCTAGCCCGCTTGTCCGACCCAACCCAGCCCACTGCTTCTGGCCAAACTCACTCGCGGATCCGACCCAGCTCACCCGTCCCACTGCTCGGACCCGTCTATGGGTGATCCGACCGGCCACCGTCCAGTACCGTCCGTGCCATCCGGCCACCGTCCGAGGCCGTCTATCAGTCATCGAACCGATTTTCGATGCATTTGTTTCCTGGACTGTTATGGCTTCATTCGAACTCCGAATCTAGTCATCCAGGTACTCATTTTGTCTAGTTTTTCATTTTCTACGTATCCGTATGTGTCTTTTCTCGTTTTCTTCTGATTTTTATCAGTTGCAACATCATCGTATCTTTTTCTTCCTTGAATCTTTTTCCTTTGAGATCTGTTGTCGTCGTCGTTGTTCGCCAAGTGACGTCGTTTTTATGCAGCATCGCTATCTTTGTGCGCTATCGTATTCGCGCACCGTCATTTTTGTGCGTCGTTGTTTTACACGCACCGTTGTCTCTGTGCGCCGTTGTTCCCGCGCACCATCATTTTTCGTGCGCCGTCGTTGTATTTGCGCGCTATCATTTTTTTTATTCTTCTTCTCTGTCAGTGCGCCTCTCTTTTTGCGCTAGTCTGCACCGTTTGCGTCGCCATCCACGTCGCGTTTCTTCTACTTCTTCTTCTCCGTTGGCGCATGTCCGCGCTCGTTTACACCAACCGCCACTGGCCGTCCGTCACTGTCCCCACCGTCGTCTCATTTTTATGCAAACTCTAAGGGTTCCACCCTCAGAGTTTGGGAGAGAGTGTTAAAGAATCTCCACCACCATTGTCCGCGTGCTGTCTCCGCTGCCTGTCCGTGTTCGCCTGTGCCCTCCGTCTTCTCTTTGAACCTCCGTGAGCCCTACGTGCGCCATCTGATCTAGTGGACCAGCAATTCCGACTGACTCAAAGAGCGGGAGCGACTCTGACTGACTCAAAGAGCGGGAGCGACTCTGACTGACTCAAGAAGAGCGGGAGCGACTCTGACTGACTCAAAGAGCATGAGTGACTTCGACTGACTCAAGAAGAGCGGGAGCGAAATGATGGATCTAAGAGACAGATGGCGATTACCAATTTACAAAAATAAATTGGAGGTATTTAAAATAAGAGTTTTAGTTTATGATTTTTGTGTAAACTCTAAGGGTACAACACTTCAGTGTTTAGGAGATGGTGTTAAATGTATTAGACTAGATTTGTTATTATCTTAGTTTGTTATTATATTAGTTTGTTATTATCTTAATGTGTTACACGTGTAATATCATCTTGTACTATTATATAAAGGGTTTTAGTCCATCTCTAATAAAACAAAAGTTTTAGGGTTTCATTATTATTATTTTTCTCTCTCTTATTTCTAACAGCTTTAATTAATAAAAATCAGAATTCTCGTTATCTATCAGCCTTTACAAATTAAATTGTATCCAATTAAAAAATTTATTACCACCTCGAAAATCTCATTATACCCATAGCTCAAAAAGACAATCTAAATAATTTGTACCAATGGTTCTGATTCACCAACATCCAATTTTAAGTCTTCATTTTGTACTCGAATCATCAAGGATACTCACTTTCTCGAGACCGGATCCGGTCAGTGTTGACCTCGAGTCAGTTCGGTCAGTACCGAACTATACCACGTGCAAATCGAACTGCATCACTTATAAATCGAACTGCACAATAAATTATTGGGTATATTTTTTACTCTCTTATTGGATTCAATCAGCTATTGGAGAAAATATGAATTCCTAAGTATCATCATTATCTAATAAGAGAGTGAAATACATACCCAACAATTGGTTGTGCAGTTCGATTTATAGATGATGCAGCTCGATTTGAACATGGTGCAGTTCGGTATTGACCGAACTGACCGAGCTTAGTACTGACCGAATCCAATCCCCACTTTCTCAGTGAAAGGATAAAAAAAAATTGTCCTCAATTCAGCACTCCAAATTAAAAATTTGTACCAATGAAATCCAAGTTAACCCAAATACAAATCTAATATACTGTTCAACTGCTTTTTAAGAAAAGAGCTTATCCAGTAACTCAAAATTTGAGGAATTTATTGACCCAAATTAATGTTCGGGTCATAACATCACTTTTAAGATTCATCCAAACCAGCTCACAAAATTACTATTTTTCTTTGTTATAAAATATCATTCTTTTAATAACAACCACAGCACTGCAGTTATAATAACAATTAAAAAGTCATTATCATTAGTTACACCAACAAAGGCAAATCCCATTATTTCTCATTCAATCTTTCTCTAACCCAACTGGCATCCAACCCCTTCATCCCTCATTTTTCACAAGTCCCCCAACTCTAACAAACTTCAAATCCAGAAACCCATATAAAAACACACACACATAAACACAGAGAGAGAGAGAGAGAGAGAGTCCCATCTCTTCCCCATTAAACCACCAAAACCAAACCAGACCCACATATAAAAAAACAACAATGAAGACCACCACCACCACCACCCCCACCACCACCACCACCAACAACAACACAAAACTGATTCTCTTCCACCACTCCTTCCCCACAAAGCAGACCCCAATCGGCCTCTACCTCCTCGCCTTCCTCTCCCTCTCCGCCCTCGCATTCCTCCTCACCCTCCACTCCTCCCTTACTAACCCCACCACCCACCCAACCACTCCCCCCACCCCCCAAACCCAACCCCCCCACCTCGCGCGCGAGACCTCCGACGCCCTCCTCTACTACCACGCCACCTCCAACCGCACCGACCGCATGCCCTCCCCGGACGCGCGCGCCATCGCGCGCGCCATCTCCTCCTGCGCGCCCTGTCCCGTCCTCGTCTTCGGCCTCGGCCACGAGACCCCTCTCTGGCGCGCGGTCAACCCGGGCGGCCGCACCGTCTTCGTCGACCAGAACGAGTACTACGTCTCCCACTTTGAGGACCACCACCCACACCTCGAGGCGTACGGGGTCCATTACGCGACGCGGGAGAGCGAGGCGGAGGTGCTCGTGCGGGCCGCGAAGGCAGAAGCGCGTGGCGCGTGTCGCCCCGTGCAGAACCTGTTGTTCTCCGAGTGCGGGCTCGCGATCAACGACATGCCGAACGAGCTTTACGAGGTGGGGTGGGAGGTGATCGTCGTGGACGGGCCGAGGGGGGGTGATTCGTCGGCGCCAGGGAGGATGGCGGCGATATTCACGGCGGGGGTGCTGGCGAGGAGCAAGAAGGGTGGGTCCGAGGGGACGCACGTGTTCGTGCATGATTTTGATGGGGAGGTTGAGAGGGTTTGCGCGGAGGAGTTTCTTTGCAAGGAGAACCTCGTCGGGTCGACCGGGAGACTCGCCCATTACGTCGTGAGGAGGGCCGGGAACCAAGGAGAGGGGGTTGGGTTTTGTTCGGGTGAAACTAAGGGTGATCTGCAATAGCTGTGTTTGGTTTGATTTGTGGTTTTTGGTTTGTTTTTGTTGGGGGGGAGGGGGTGCTGTCTTTGCATGGTTTATTTTTGCATGGAATACATGCTCTGTTTTCATTCTTTTTTGGTTTATTAGTTGCCTTTGTTAATTATGATGAGTTTTTATGGGGTGATGTTTAGATTTGTTTCCCTTAAGAGGGTTGGGTTTAATTTTGATTTCAAAATGGATTGGTTTTTGTCTGATTTTTCAGCTATTGTTGTTGGTTTAAAATGCCGGTGCTTCGCCGTGGAACTGTGGAAGTGGATTCAATTTTCCAAGAACAGATAATTTACCTTATAACACTGTAAAAAAAACATTTGAATGGAAGATCTAATATGTTGATTCATTTATTTTCTTCGTTAAATTTTCCTATTGCCTTTGTTGTTCTTGGTGGAATCTTGCGAAAATCAATAGCGATACATCATAGTCATAATAATTTTTTTTTAAATTCGTGTTCTAAGATTTGATCATTGGTCATTCTGAGAGGGTGTTAGCTGACTTTCTTAAATCTCAGTTCGCAATATAATCATAATATATTTTAAAAATAGTTTAATTATTTTTAGATTTTGATGGTATGTACTTATCATGATCAATAGAAGCACTAAATATGCCATTATTTATAAATTTTGATTTTCTATATGTTAAAATATTAACTCCCCAAAAACACAAGTCTTTTGAAAATGGTTGGTGAAGTTATACCTTTCAGCATCAAATTTTATAAAAATTAGCTTTAAAGAGGGTCTTGGGCTCGGACGTGCTTCTGAAAGTGAGATGAGACCTGAGAATTGGGTGGTCTGTGCCCGTCGGTTGCTGCATGTCTCCGTCTCTGGTTTTATTTTTTTCCACGTCAAGCAAACAAACAATGCTGTTAATGTTATATTAATTAATGTGGCTTTGATGGGAATCAGACGGTGGACAAGATGTGGACCTCTCTCCTAACCATTTGAATGGGACTGTTCTCTGTGAGATTGTTGCTTGGAGCCTCAACAGTCATAGAGAATTCTTTTTTTATTCTTCGGTTCGACAAAGTACAATTGAAGACATTCTGTTCATGGAAATTTTTGTAAAGGCACGTCTACACCCACCAACCATTTACCTATTCACACCAATAAAAAAAAAAATATATATTTAAATTTAATTTGAACATCACTATTCTCACCAACCATTCGACGGTCGATCTGTCAACTTTCCTTTACAACCTTCGACAGAATCTCTGTCAACCTTCCTTTATGACCTTCGACCTTAGCAGTGTCGAATAGTTTAAAAAATGTGAGGATTTTAAGATAGATATAGTTTTTAAAAAATGTTTATTTAATATGAGATTTTAGTTTTAGATTAGAGCATGCAGATTGAATTAATTGGTTTTGATTTTCTTCAATAGCTTTGTATACAAATGCAATGAGGTTAAAAGAATTAACTATTGCTTCTAGTTCGAGTGTTTTTATTGGAATGTGGTGAGTGTAATGTGAGTATTGAATGTAACACAAATGTGTTAACATTTTGATGTACATTGAATATTAAATGTGATCGAATGTGTCTAAAGTCTTCATTTGAAAAAATATTCAGTTCGACACTGCTACGGTCGAGCACACCCTCCCTGGTCGACAGACTAACTGTCGAATATTGTAAATGAAAATTGACAGAGCTATTGTCGAAGTTTGTAAAGGAAGGTTGACAGAGAGACTGTCGAGGGTTGTAAAAGAAGGTTGACAGATCGACCGTCGAATGGTTGGTGAGAATAGTGATGCTCAAATTTAATTTAATTAATTTTTTTTGTTGTTTTGGTTGGTGATAATAGGGGAACGGTGTGTGGGGATAGACGTGCCCTTTTTGTAATTCAAAATCTGGATTTTTGTACTATGTCCCATGGGTTAAAGTAACCCAATCGACTAAGGAGGGCGGGCTGGGTTTATATCAGATGGCCATTCTTCGGAATGCAGTAGCAATTAAAAGGGCATTTCAGCTCCTCCAAGACCCAAAGTCATTGTGGAGTCAAGTTTCAGATCAAATACAGGTGGAATGGTAATCCATGGGAGTTACCAAAAAATTCTTCAGTTTCGATGCATTGGAAATGTCTAAAGCAAGCCATGCATATTACTAGATTACATTGTCGAAAGATTTCGGAAGACTTATCTATGGTGGATGTAATTCAAGATCCGTGGTTATGGACTGTACCACTATCTCGAATTCCCACCTTTATTAATATGGATCAAGCCCGATTAAATTATAATGTGGCGAATTGTGTTTAACAACATGGGTGGAATACGGAAACACTAGTCCGACTTCTCCTGGAATATTGGGTACAACAAATCACCTCTCACCCGATACCCCATAGTAATTCAATAAAGTGGATATGGGAGGATGAACCATCAGGTTCTCCATGTTTGAAAAACATTTATCGCAGTCTCCTACCTATAATGGATAATGGAAACCTGGATATTTGGAAGATTGTTTGGCGACTTCCTATTTTTCCTAGAGTGAAGACCTTTGTATGGCAATTACTATTAGATCGGTTTCCTACAAGGAGTACCTTGAATGGACTTGGCTTGCATGTAGAGATGCTATGTCCGATATGTCAGCAATCAGCAGAAACAGCAATCCATATTCTCATGCAGTGTGATTATGCAGTTCGATGTTGGAGTCTTGTACCAGATCCTTTTAAACCTCTGACACAGGTATGAAATTTTTTTTCATGGATGGAACTTTTGTCTTTGCCATGACATCTCTTATGTCAATGACACCAAAGAGATATTAATTAAATGAATGGAATTGGGATATAGATGGAATATAATGAAATAGAGCCACTTTGAGGTTCCCTATGAAATGAGGCATGGAACGGAGCCACTACGAAGAAGTTCCGGGAGTTACGAAGGAAGCTTCGGGCTCATATTGTTCATGGGTTGAGAACGGGAGTTTCACTTTATGAGATAGAATCTCCCATTGTTCCTCAGTAGCTCAGTGGTAGAGCGGTCGGCTGTTAACTGATTGGTCGTAGGTTCGAATCCTACTTGGGGAGATTTGATGAATTCGGGGTCATGGTGTACTCAAAAGAAATAGACTAATGTTCTTTACCATGACCCTTTGGCACATATGGAAAAGTAGAAATAAATTGGTATATAATGGAGTGTTGGAGCCTCCAACAAGAATTCTTTATTGGGTGATGTGCCATGTCCAGGAGCTTGGACAATACAAATGTAGCCCATCAGCTTTGTTTCAAGACTTTACATGGTGTACATCTGTCCCTCTTAAGAGTAGGCAAAACCATGTATATAAGCCTCGAGCCCAAGAATGGGTGTGGTTATTCTCTGATGGTAGTGCAAATCCAACTACAAGAATGACTGGTTCTGGTTACATACTTGTTAGACCAGATCCTTTTGTTGTCTTGGCAGCGGGCTGTTCAGGTTGGCCATGGAGAAGTGCTTTTATGGTTGAGGCAGAGGCTATTTTTATAGGTCTCCAAATGGCCCAGCGAATTGGTGCTCGAGCAATATGTATTTGCTCTGATTCGGCCTCTTTGATCTCGTTAATTTCATCTGCAAAGGTGTTGCCTATTCACCTGAACTACATTGGGGAGCTATTAAGGAAAATGAATCAGGAGGGCTTCATCTTTCGTATGGTGAAGGTTACTCGAGATTTAGTAGAACCAGCAGATGCTCTAGCTCAAACAACACGTCAAAAACAAATTACCCGTCACTCTTTTGGATTGCAAGATAGATGGATTTCTAGTATTGTAAGGGGTCATTTAGATCCCATCAGGAATATTAGAGCATGCTTGGAATAATAGCTTGTGTTTTGAACTGGTGATAGTTATGTATTGTATCCCTCTTTTGAAGGGATCTACCAAAAACAAAAATCTGGATTTTCGTACAGTTAGGGGTTGTTTGGGTAGAGGGTTTGTGCTTGAATAGATTGAAATGTTTGAACTGATGGAGATAAACTGATATTTGAATGTTAGTATGAGCTGGAATTAGATGGTATAGCCATTCCATCTCCAGTGGTATTAAGTTATTTCAGACAATAAAATATATGACCTTTTAAAATCATGGGGCCATAGGTCAAAATATTTTTTTATCTTTTATAAATCATTATCCACACTTTATTAACATTTTATCCACAACTTATCCATGGTCAATCAAACAACAAAAATTTCATCATTACGTTTCTCAATAAGAATAATTAAAAATAGAATCAAACATAAAATTACTTATTCCATTGGTATTATAATTTATTCATATAATAGTCATAAACCCAAGAATAACTTATGTCTCTATCCAAACGACATCTATAAATGATTTATCACATTCTTTATAATTTAAAATGCTAATCCTAATTGTTCTTGTTTCATGAAATTTTGTTTTTGTTTTTTTTGTGAAGGGCAGTCATAAAAGCTATCCATGTTTTACAAAATACGATTAAAAAATAGGAATAAAATATGTTCCACCTTTTATTTATAACAAAATATTTTTTTTCTTCTCAAAGTATGGACAATTGTGCATGCTTTATCTTTTTTTTCTTATGTTACGTGAAATAACATGCGATTTAATTTAATTATTTTCTTATCCTAACCACTTAATCCACTGTAAAATCATTAACAATCAGCTCAAAAGTAGTAAAAATTGAGTTGTAGAAACTAGTCCAAAAGACTAAATATTTTTTCATTTGTCCTGCACCCGACAACAACCGAAGATTTGAAGGGAGGGTGTCCCTGGTACCACGCTAACGCATGCATTAAATAGTTGGTAGTCGGTAGATGATATGTGATCACACAAGGCCACGTGTAGACTATAGTTAAATAGAATATAGTTGAATAAAATGAAGAGACATCTCCAAAAGTCAAAAGATTGAATATTGTTTGTAACATAATATAGATTTCAGTATCCTAGGAAGTAGGAACGCGTTTGTCTGTACTGGAAGGAAAACAAAACACATGCATAAGATTTGGTTGCATTGAATACCTTTGTCATCTAACATCTCTTTTTTTAGTGGTTTTGTATCATGTACATGACATATACTCCAACATATACACTACAGTGTCCATATAAAAAATAGAATATTAGCTCTTGTAATTTCCATCATATACACTACAGTGTCCATGTTTTGTTTGATTTTTTTAAAAGTTGTTTATTTAATAAACTAACACATTTAAAAATATATATTTAAATAAATTGAATGTATTTTTTTTTATATTTTTCTAATATAAACCTAGTGTATATTAGATCGGGGATATGTGTAAACTACATGAATGAATTCATAAATAATTGAGTTTACCATCATCCAAAAAGTGAAAAACAATGTTCACCCAAAGGTCGGGCCTAGCTTGAAAATTTTTCAATTTTGATGTTTTCAATTTAAATGTTGACATTTAGTCATTCTTGTAACATTAATCTAATATATATTTTCTCTAATCTAGGATATACTATATAATGAAAATGTAAAAAAGTATGCATTCAGTTTATTTAAATATATACATAATTTTTTTGTGAAATATGTATTTCTACGTACACTTTCAAATATTCAAAATATGTTATGATTGTAAAAATTGACAGCATGAATGACTACTCCCAAAATGTTTCAATTGTAATATCAAAGGCCATTTTTCAGGCTTTCTACCTCTCACTCAAATTTAATATAAACCTAGTTATTTTTTAAAAAGACGCTAATGTACTTAATCATTTTTACAGTCATCATGAGTGTATGATTTTTTTAATATGAGTATATACTTTGGTTAGACAAATACATATTTGATTTATAAAAAATACAAAAATATATATATATTCAATTTATGCAAGCATGTTTGTGTGTGTGTATATAATATAAAAATATGTATTTTATTAGATGATTATATACCTTTAAAAAGATTCAAATTCAATAAATCATAAAATTTATTGCATGAATCCTGTTTGACATTTTCCTTTTGGGCCTTGATACATTGTCCATTATTGCAGCCTGTCCCATTTGCAATCGTCACATCACTAATGTAGTATATGAAACATATATTTCACTATCTCAATATATACTTCATTACATAAAATATATACAATTTGTATCCAATTTATACTATGTATGTCCATTATTTTTTTTATAATACACTACAATTTATTATATATATATATATTAGAGAAAAATAACGTGCATGCTACAAACTGGGTTGAACGTATCCCTTTGTTTAGAAAAATGTTACACTCAGTCCATTTACATTAAAAAACACAAATCATACATGTTTTCATTTTTTTTTAAAATCATATATCTCATTTAATGAGATATGTATTTAAAAAAGTATAATATATACTTTAATGAATTGAGTGATACTAAAAAAAAATAAAAAAAAAATAAAAATAAAAAAGAAAAGTGTAACATACCTCATTTTGTTTTTCCTTTATAAAACCGAAGCCCCTCCCAAACGGTCAGGTCGGGCTTGGGTTGGCGCCGATTGAACCCACCCAGTTGGATCCACAGAAAAAACATCGGCTCCGCATGTAATAATAATTAATATTAATATTAATTTTAATAATAATAAAGCCAATAAAACCACAGGCGAAAGAAGACAAGCACACCTTTCACATCAACGCCGCCGCTCCCCCCTCCCCCGCAGCGATGGACGACCTTGGCGACGCCGACCTCCTCGGCGATGTCGTACACGCTCCGAGGGTCATGAAATTCCGGCCAAAGTCGAAGCTGAAGCCCAAGCCCCCCAAACCGGAGGAGCCGGAGGCCGTCGCCAAGGCCGAGCCACCCCCGGAGGACGCTCGTCCCCCTCTCCCTCCTCCGTCAAAGAAACCTGAAACCGAGGAGGAGCGGCTTCGGGTCTCCGATGAGGCGCTGATGTTCGACGGTGATGGGTCCGAGCCGATGGAGGTCGACGTCGCGGAAGACGACGACGACGGGGAGGATTGCGTCGTGAGGGAGATCGACGTCTTCTTCAACCCTAATCCGTTCGACAGTGATGCTCAGGTTCGTTTTGTTAAATTCCTGTTGTTTTTAATTGGAGTTTCTTTTTGGCGTTGGATTAGGGTTTAGGGTTTTGATGATTTTAGTTACAGGCTTACAGCATGGTTCAGGTGAGGGGGTTTAGGGTTTTATGGTTTTCTCACAGCACGGGATGGATGAGTAGGGTTTAGGGTTTTATGGGTTATATAGTTGATGTGGCACATCATGGATATGGAATTGCTGTGGTATATATTGATTGTTGGCATCCTGGATTCAGATTCAATCGGGTTCTGTTGAGGCCGTGGAGAGTTTATTTGTTGTTACCTGCTTTTGGACATAAGAGAAAGAACAATGAATGGGAGGAGGGGACGGGGGTTAGGAATGGTCAGGTGGGGAAGATGGGAAAGCTATTTGCTGTTGAAGAGAGATCAAGGAAAAGAAGAGGAGAAGCGAACCTTAGCTCAGTTGGTAAAGTGGAGAACTGTAGTTGCTAGCAGACAATCCTTAGATTGCTGGTTTGAATCAGGCAGTTTTTTTTTGTGAAGGAAATATAGGAGCAATTTTATTAATAAAAGAAGCCCCCAAACAACGGAATTAATGGATCTCGGTAAAAAGATAAAATAATTAACTGAAGACTACAAATGAAAAAGTAATAATTGGGGACAGGGGACCCCAACAAGGAAGACACCAAATTTCACCCCCCGAACTAATGATTGCCCATGATAGAAGGAGGATCCACTCCAAGAATCTTCTTAACCTGATCCCTAAGTATGGAGGATATTGTCGCCCAAGTATAATTCAAATCCAGCAGGTTGAATTCAATTTTTAATTTTTTCTCTTTAAAAAGAAAAGAAAAGAAAAAAAGAAGAAGAGGTTCAAAAGGCGTGTCAAGTATAGGGTATGCATTCAACTCTGAGGTGCTTAATCGGCCCAAAAACCAAGCTGAAAGCTCTTTTTGTGACTGCCATACTAGATACTCAACTAAGGAGACCCCCACTTTCAGCTTTCTGAGAAGACAAATCCTTCTTGATTGACTGGCTGATCGTTATTTGGTGCGAAATTTCTATCCATAACTTATTAACAGTTGGACGTGTGTGTGTGTTCCCGTCATATTCTCAGTTAGCATTTTAAACTCATTGGAAACATTCTTTCTCTGTTTTTTTTGAACTTATGAGATTAATAAAGTATATATGACCTTAAATCTTGGGTAACCCCATAAATGAACATTATGTAGGCAAAACTATGATCAATTCAAGAGTGTAACCTTTAGATCATCGGATGGGTTCTTAGTTCTATCAAAATCCCTGCTTCAATTTCATATCACTTGTGATTACTAGAATTTTCATTTGTTTAATCCCTTATGTCTTATGCTGCAGTTATATATTATGCAATATCCTCTTCGACCTTGTTGGCGGCCGTATGAGCTTGATCAAAGATGTCAAGAGGTATACACACCAATAGACACAGTACTACCCAAACATGGGCCTATGATTTAGCATTTGATTTCTGTTGTTTTATGGGAATATCTTTGGGATTGTTGCTTGAAATGCAATGTATGTGCAGGTCAGAGTTAAGCCTGAAGAAGCTAAAATAGAGGTTGATTTGAGTATTGATACTATGTGTGAAAATTACAACTCGGAGGCAGCTGAGAGGGCAAAGCAGGTTGATAATATTGTTTATGTCATACTTTTTAGATACTGCTATCTATTAGAGTTGTAGCTTCATGGTATTTTTGTGATCATTTTGAAGTTCCATATGCAGTTTTAGGGAGTTACCTTTATCATATTTCTGTCTTATATGTTGACCATAAAATATCTTTGTTTATCATTTGCTGTGATTCACCAGTCATCAATGTTTCTTATACTCGTGTTTGATTTTTAAATATGTGAAGAAATGGCCAACATTGTTCTGCTCAATTGGTTTCTTGTCTGAGATTCCCTTGCATCTGAAATGGCCCATTATGGCCCAACATTTTTCCTGGTTTCCAAGAATCTCACATTTTCATAATTTTCTAAAAGGGCAAATAATAAGAGAATTGATTCTGTTAAACAATGATTTGACTATTTATGTTTTTTTTAAAGCACACCTGACCAAATACTCATGATCAGATATATGATGTTGTTTTCAGTTTTCACAGCACAATGGCACGCACACCTGACCAAAATTTTGTAATCTTATATTTTGAATGGAACATTGGAGTCAAGGTTTATTATTTAGCACTGTGTTTATTTAGAGACGGTGATCCAAAAATTATGCATCAGCTTGCACTATACAGTATTTGTCATAGAGTTTATGCAGAAGCTGTATATTATCTCATATACAGTGTGCTTTTGTAGTGGTCAGCAGTTCTATCTGGTTATCCCATCCTTGTCCTATGCTATTTTCCATATTTTTGAAACTGATTGTAGAAATTATTGTTAGGATGTGGTTCAATTATTCTGGGATTTTTTATGCACGGTATCTGTTGCCCCTTCCTGCTTTGTAATGTATAAAAATGCAACACATGAAGTTTAACTTGTTACACATCCACAGTATCCATCATTGATCAGTCACAAATATTTTTATTCTGTGTATTATTTTCTTCATTAGTAACTGGCAAGAATGAGCCTAACTCTGTGTCTACACTTTCTTTTGTTTCAGACTCTGTTTTCAATAAAGGCAGGTTTTGCAACTAGTTATGCTGTTGGCATTTTGATGGAAAACAAAGTAAGTACTGTTAGTGGTTCATTCATACCTTATAACTAGATAGTGAAATATATATTTACTTTCAGTTTGAGTTGTTTTTATCTATTTATCACCTTTGAGGTTTCTATGAATGCATTTGATGCTGTTTTGCGTCGTTTTTAACTGATCTGACTGCATTTTGAGTTATTCATAATTTAAACATAATCATCAACTTTTATCTGTTATACAAGTGCTTTGTCTTTTCCCTGATTTAGATGGCCTGGTCATCAAATTACCCCTAGCAGCAGACTGAAACACCCGTTACTTGATCACTGATTCTCACTTGGAGTCCTTGCACAGCACATTCACCTGAGGCCATCCAAAAAACTGAATTACCTATATCACTTTGTCAGAATGGGGTTCCTGTGGAATCTGGAAATAAAAATTCATATCAAAACACGGTTTAAGTAAATAGGCCGTAATGTCTCCAACATGCATTGAAATTTTGGTTTTGATATATCCATTATGAAGTTTGGACTCTAATTTGTGTGTTTTGTTTGTTTAGGATTTTTTTGAATTGCTTCTCTACCTTTGTCTGATGCTTCACAAAACTAAAGAGTGTTATTTGTGTCTTTTGTTTGTTTTTTTGTTTCTTTCAATTTTTTGCTAATTTGGTCATGGCTCTCTCTCAAAAAATAAAAGAAAATAAATAATCAAAACTTTGTCAGGGCTTTGTTTGATGCTTACAAAACTGAGGAGTGGTATTTTCTTGCTTGGGTGTGCAATCTTGGAACATTGTTCTTTTTTGGTATGAATAATTTAGATTGTAGATTTTTCACGTGTGTAGAAATAATTTTATGTGCCTTTTGCATATGCATATATAGAATGGACACATGTCCATAAACACACATGCTTCATTTTTATCTGTATGTATATAAACACACGTACTTCCCTTTTATTCTATATGTATATGAATTGCAGTGACCTGTCTTGGAATTTGATTTCAAAAATATCACGAGATTTGGATTGGCTATGGAAAAGAAGGAAAAAAGGAGATTGGAGTTAAAATTGTAAAATCCCAACATCATTTCCCAAGTAGTTTGTTGTAACAGATGGATCTCTCTAAATGATTGCATCTTCAAAGGAAAAAGACTATATGTTGAGAATACTTGGGTGGATATTATATCAATTCTTGGAGTCTGGGTTATTATTCTCCTTGGCAGTGACCCACCTTCTAGTCTCATGGGCATTAATAGTAAAGGATCGCGATGTCGTTTTTTGGAAGAAAGATAGGAGCTGCATTATTATTAGGGAAAAATGCATATACCCCCCTCGAAAGTTTGCTACCATATCGACCCCTCTTTTTTTCGAAATTCTATATAACCCCCTGATTGTTCGTGTTATATTGATATACCCCCTTACCGTTAACACCTTTAAACAGGGATATGGTTAACTTAATCACACATGTTTAAATTATCTTTTTACCCTCGCTACTTTCACCTACACCTAAGGGAAAAATGCTTATAACCCCCTTAGCCCTCGTTTGGAACGGGAATATGACTTATTCTTTGGTATACATTTATTCTGGCATAAGTGAGGATAAAGTGATTTTGTTTTTGGTTATGTTTTGAATTATTCTCGTTGGTAAACGTAAGAATAATTTTTTTGTTGTTTGGGTAAAATGTGAATAAAGTATGGATAAGAATTTATAAACTGTAAAAAAGTAATGATAGGTGATTTGACATGTGATTTATAAGAGGTGATGTGATGGCAATTGATTTGACAGTGGGCTCATATATTCTTTGGGTAGAATAACCTAAAATAATTTTAATTCCAGAGATTGGTTGGAATCCATATACCACTTTATACCAATTTATTTTGGCATACTTTATCCTTACCTATTCTATGTTTCCAAACACCCAAAATCTCTTATTCCTATTTATACCAGGTTATCCGAGTCCCTATTCCCGTTCCAAACGGGGGCTTAAAGTTTGTGAATATCCATATTGACCCCTTATTTTTCTGAATATCCATATAGCCCCTTTAGGCCCCTGAATTGGTTTTTTGTCAAATTTTAAGGAATATTTTGGGTATATTCAATCCATCTAAAGGTGTTGCAAAGTGTTTATCCAAATAATCTCATGAGTCATGAGATTTAATAAATATTTAATATGATCCCTCTAAAGTAACGGTAAGGAGTGATATGAATTAAACACGTAATTTCAGGGAGTTATATAGATATTTAAAAATATGAGGGATCGATATGTGTATTAACAATCTTTCAGGGGGTCATATGAATATACATTTTCAGGATGACGTTAATTAACGGAATATTTTGAGAATATTCTTCCTAAATTGACTGTAATTTAACTCAGTTTTTTTTTTTTTTTTTTTGCTTAACCAGATAAACTTTTGGGGGTTTATATGGATTTAAAAAGGGGGGGGGTGATATGGATATTAGCGAACTTTCAGGGGGGGTGATATATGCATTTTTCCCTTATAAAGCCCCTCAAATAAAGGAGATGAGGGATTTCTCTGATTAAGAAAAAGTCAAAAGGTGAAACAACTATAAAAAGAGAAAGAATAAGAGATATTTAGGGAAAGTGGATCCTCATTATTACACCACAAAAGAAATTACCACCTGATCCAATTTGCACCTATAAAAGAGCTAACCAACTCTTCACGAAAGGAGCACCCTCATCCAAATCCATGGAGAATTCGTAATATTGGCTTTAGGGATTTACTATGGGAGGTTTTCTCCTCCTGCAGTTTACCCATCTCCCTTTTTATTTTTGTTTTTATGGATCCCTCCTCTCCTTTTGTTTGATTAGCAATTTTCATTAATACAATTGCTCTATTCTCTTGACGTCAAGAAGTCCACGATTATTTTATAACTGAATCAAAATATATAATTTCTGTTTTATGCTTTCTATATCCAATCAAATATTAACTTTTGTCATTATAACCTTCATTATCCAATTGGTAATGCATGTAATGTATTATCCTTGATCTTGCAGTTACACTTGAACCCTGTTCATGCAGTTGTGCAACTTCGACCATCAACGAAATGTATTGAATTCCCGAAGAAGGAACATGCTCCTCAAAATGTAGACAATTCTGTTGCCCTTTATGAGGTAAAACAAGCAGCTTCTGTAACGTCATCGAAGGGAAAGGTAGTTTTATCTCATTATCATATATATTTTTTTTGTATTGCATGTTCCTCCATTAGTTCTATTGCAGAATGGGGAAGCTGATCTAGGGACCAGGCATATGGATTCATGGACACACTTGACTATCCAACCCCTGGGAAAAGATTTTGAGGCTACATAAAATAGTGCAACATCTTAGTCTTTATTGTTTAAAGTGTGATTTAAAGTCATATTCATAATGCCCTTTACCATTAATTTTAGGTGCCATTAGCAGGCCTTATAAAGCCTACATGAATTTCTGGTGTTATTATGTTGTTTTCAGTGCCCGCAATTGTGTTTCTATTGTCTTTTGTTTTGTTTTGTTTTTTGTTTTTTTTTGTTTTTTACATCAAAAGGCGTCAAGCATCTTTGAAATCACTACAGAATATCTGGTCTGAATCCATATCATTGATGTGTTCTCTAAGCTCTAATAGAAATTCAAGACTGAAGTTAATCTCTGTTGATATTTGGCAGTTTCGGTTGAAAATTTAAGCTAATGCAGATGCAAGTTGAATTGATGAATTTTTTCAAGTTGTCATGAAGTCTTTGAAAGGGTCTGCTTTTACTGATTTCCTTCATTTTTTTTTCTCATGATTGTACATTTATCCTTGCTTTTTGTGGAAGAAAAATGGCATTGTGTTTATTAACATAGCTCACAGCCACTTCCCACTTGTTATATTCTGGAAATTTTCTTTTCTGTATAGCTATGTGTTTTTATTCTTGATTTTTTTATTGAGCGAAGATAGGAGCTATATTACTTTAAAAAGCCCCTCGAACAAAGGAGATGAGGAATCTCCGAAAAAGAAAACATAAAGAAAGGGAAAAGGAAAAGAAATGAAGAGGTTCTTATAAAAAGAACCTCGGTATAAAAATTACAAGGCTATAATCACTTGCTCCAACTTGCACCCATGGTAGAATTAACCAATTCTTTACCTAGAAGAGCACCCTCGTCCAATTCCGTAAAGAATTTGTAATAGCCATCCATATGTTGAACGAAGTTGTAATAGCCACCTATATGTTTTCATCATAGATGTGCTTCCTTTTTATTCTTGAGTTTGATAGGTTACCAAATCATTTTATATTAATTTTTTTTTATGGGCACATCAAAATCTTATTACTAACTCTGGAGGCCATGTGAAGAAAAAGAACATTGATGATTCTTAATTCCTTATCAACGATGATGAAGTTGAATCCATACAACTACAAGCACAAGGAACATTTTTCCACTACAAAAAATATATTTCTATGCATCACAAAAAAATGTTATTATACTATATGATTTTTTTTTCAGTGAAAGGTGGGTTTTCCACCAAATTTTAGTGATTGTTTTGGGGTACTATTCCATTCCAGAGATGTGGCCAAAAAAAAAGAAAAACGGAAAAAAATACAAGTCAGTTGGTGAGAAGTCTACTGAAACAAGCTCCGCACAGAGCAAATACACTAGAATTAAGCCTCAGTCACAAATCAAGTTATTTTGATGTATAGATTTATACTTGTTTCTAGTGTAAAAACATTCCTTGTGCTCATAGCCGAATGATTTTAACTTTATTATTGTTGATATGGATTGTGGATTATCAATGTGCTCTCTTTTTTCTACGTTCTTTCTCCAGAGTTAATTTTCTTTCGAGTTTGTCTACAGAAACTTTTATTCCCTCTCTTTCCCTATACTGTAAAGTAAGATACCAGTGGATTAAGTGTGCTCAAGATGGAAAATACTTGATGCGAAATATGCAATTTGGATGAAGATATTTGGATCACTTGTTCTTCAATTGTGAATTTAGTAAGGAAATATGGAAATTTAATGTCTCAGTTGTAACTGCTCAGGAAATGTGGGAGTGCTTTATACGTTTAAGAGAGAAGCAAATATGCAAAATACAATCGATTTTCCCCATGCAATGCCCTGGTCCATGTGGTTGTCAAAAATGAAAAGAAAAGAGAATTTATTAGTAGAAGAGAATCCACATTGAAAATACATGGAATGAGTCATAATTGGGAAATTTGGGAATGTCATAATTAGGGCTGAAAATTGTTAAACTAGAGAATGGATAATATCTCTAGATGTACTGATGAGTTTGAAGTCAGCTTTTGTTTGTAATGGTGTTTTATTGGTGGTCTTGTCTCCCTCTTTTTTTACTTCTGTTCTTTTCCCTTCAGGTGATAAGGCCTTGGTGGACCCTCCATATAGGAGTTTGCTGTTACTTATTTAGCAATCACAAGTTGTGAGAACATTCCTTGAGCAATAAATGATATGATGCAATTAAGAATGTGTGGCATGACCTAATGAAATCCTCCATTATTTGTTCATCTGTACTAGTTTATTAAAAGAGAAGACATGATAATGGTTAGCAACCTCTTTTTTTGGTGGGTTTTGTCATGATGTGTGGTATGTGGGGCATTTTAGGAATTCATTAAGCATGTTTTGGGGGGGGGGGGGGAATATAATGAGGAAGTGGTAATAGGTGGTTGTCTCCTCAGAGCCGATAGATCATTCTTTTCCCGTTTTTCATAACTGTGATTTGCTGCATGGGCGGCTAGAAATGAAAGAAGGCAAGATGGATAACCCTTGAAAAATGTGCACTTTTTTTAGGTTTTTTTTTGAAGATAATATAGGAGAATCTTATTCTAAGGAACCCCTGAAAAAAGGAGACGAGGGATCTCTTTACAAATTAATTAAAAAAAGGAAAAATACAATGAATTATAAGAGAGCCAAGAATATACTATCCCCTTCCCCAAACGTCACCCAAAATAGAGCCCGGCAAAAGCTCCTCTAAAATGAATTTGAACCAATCCGATAACATTGAAGAAATCACCATCCAAGTATTTTTCCAATATACTCTTTTGTGCATGAAGATTCCTTCGTTACGCGCTAGCCAAATAGACCACACGTATCATGAGGAACCATCCATTGGAATTTCGCTCGATTGCTTCTATCACCTTGCTTCCTACGATCCTGGAACCACCTCCACATTCCTTCCATGTCTGAGAATGGACAAGAAGCCCCAAGAATCTCCCCTACATTCTTCCATATTTGTGTGCTAAATGGGCAAGAGAAAAAAGATCTCTCGATTCATTATCGATGCCGCAGAAACCACAAATTGTTTCCCCGTCATTAGACCATTTCGCCTGATTCATTTTTGTGAGAATTTTGTTCAATGAAAGGAGCCACATAAAACCTCTAATCTTCAGTGGAGAGAGTGTTCCCCAAGTCAAACTTTCGAAACGAGACGATAGAAGATGAGGGAGAGGATCTTTATTTAACTGCGGATACCATGAGCGAATGGAAAATCCATTCTGAGGAGACAATTTCCAAAGAACCAAATCTTCCTCTTCTAAATTTAGATTAACCTGTTGGAGACGATCACCATTCAGAACCTAGAATCCTTTGTTGTATTCCTTCTTGCATTTCCTGAATTTCTTCCTCCATATTTTTGTTATGTTGCATTTAGTAAACTAGAAAAATAAGTCTACAAGCTTCAGTGAAATTTTGAGTGTAGTACTAAATTTAAGTGGTGCTTTGTAAACAACATAATCGTGCATAATGTATTAAAATAAGTGACAAGTGAGAGCCCATTTGGTTAATATGCTTGGAGTTGTGATGATTGATAACGAAGTAAGGGTGAGGGAACCAATTGAGATGGTTTGGGTATGTACAATGTAGGCTGGATGCTGTGCCAATTAAGAGGGGGCACAACTCCAGGTTGAATGTAGGAAATTCGGTAGACCAAAGATAATGTGGATGGAAATGATAAAGGGGATGTGCAACATCTTTCAATTTCTGTAGGACGTGGGATTGGACTATTGAATAGGTAATATTAGGGAGTTGGGCCAACTATTAAGATTATACTCCTTTAGAGGTGAGACCTAGGTGCATACCTCATTTCAGATCCAAAGCTTCTTTGTCTAATAGGCTACTTAATGTATCTATGTTTTGTTATCTGTCTAGTGGGATAAGTGTATCCCTTTTGTGATTTTCCAGTATAACGTTTTATGTTAGCTAGACTTCTTGAATATTTCTCCCTTCTATTTAAATTTCCTTGGTCTCTCACTTCGTTTGCTATAAAGATTAGTTCTTTCTAATTTACTTCCATCGTGTGTGCAGGGAAAGATGGTGCCAGGTGCTTCAGATATGGAAAATTTAGATGATGCTGAGGTGCGTTGAATCCATGTGATATCTCAGCAAACTATTATAATACACTCCAAGTATTAAGGAACCAACATGAAGGTCAATATATAACATATTTCCTAAAAAAAAAGGTCAATATACAACATACTCCCAACAAATTTGTAAAAAACAGATGCGCACATCTACCCATGGAAGTGAGCCCTCTCCTGACACAAAACTAAAGCTCTCTTTCTCTAAGTTATCTTCATCTTCTTCGATCTTTATCATTGATTGATTAACTTCATACTCATCCTTCCTTGGAATCAGAGATATCCCAGCATGGAAAGCTTCAAATAGAAATCTATTGATTATAAAGTGAAGTTCAGGAGAAATGATGGAAGAATAAGGGTTATCAAGACTAGCATCCACATGACCTGTGATTGGTACCACTGCACAAACCCTTGCGTTCCCAATTTTTGATTCAGGAATGAATGTAAACCCAAATCGGTGAAGATAATCCAGCATGCAAGTGATATTATGCCTGCAAGTGAAAATGATAAGTTCGAGATATTTGAGAAGTTGGGGGTGGTAACAAGTCTGGTTTAACTTTTCCATGAGTATATTTAGCTTACACCGTAGACTTGACAACAAAAAATAGAAAGTAGGTATGGGTGGGTCTTGTATTCCATGTTTACATCTTCAGAAGAGTTGTTTCTTGTTGTCATTTTTCCTAATGAAGTACAAAGTTTGGTTGAAGGTTAATCTTTGTCGAAGTTGAGCATCTCTAGGAGAAAGAAAGGGGGTCATTATAGGACTAAGTTTTGGGTTTCGAGTCTGAGAGGGGCCACTTTGGGATATGCTTGGTCTCTTCCTCCTAAAGCCCTGCTATATGTGTGGCCATACTGGGGAGCACCATGCTTCAAAAAATATGCGGGACCATTGCGAACCGAGCTTCGGTTAAGTCGGCAAGCACCTCCCCTCTCTTTGAAAGAGATCAAATGATCAAATCCTTGGGAGCACCATTCTTCAAAAAATATGCGGGGCCATACTGGTTTTTAATTTTTTTTTCCAGAGGAATAATTGAGAATAAGGTTGAAATTAAGGTTGCGCAACAAAGATGCAGTTTAGGCCAAGTATTGCATATGATTCATTCTTGTATTCAGAATTATGACCCACAGTATGATCTGTTCACTTGATTAGATTGATAATTCTAAAGTGATTAGCCCAAACAGAGGCTAGCATAGAGTGAATAGGCAGTCTTTTTCCCTTTAACTATTGCTTCGCCTTGATAGGTTAACTATTAATGATTTTTAATTTTGCCGTCCTGTTACAGATTTTGACAGAGGAAAATAGGCTTCAATTTAGTAGGCATGAAAAAAGAAGCTGGCCTTTTTTTTAATATCTTATTTGTATTTTAAAGTGCTATCAGTATTCTTGTGGTAGCCTTTGGTCAGGGGTTGAGTTCGGTTTGCGGTGAAGGAATAAAATTCCACACTGACAATCTATGCTGCTCGAAATGTAAGTTTTGTGGAGAGCTCAAAAACAAAGTTGGGAGAAAGTATAATCCAAAGAAGGACATTCCAGGCAAGCGAGCTAGCAAAGTTGCTGTTGTACAAAGCTAAAGTGGGAACAAAGATATCAGTTTAGTTCTGTGTATTAAACTGAGGTTCCAGCGGTGACGAGGAAAATGGAATTTAGACCTATGATCAAACACTTCATATCAATTTGTGGAATGCCCATCTTACACCCTTGTCCTCCAAGAAGTTAAACCAGGAGACATAAAAATGTCATTCATCTTCTTAAAGTGGTTTTCTTATATCTTCCTAATCACGAGTAAATTCCTGACTGGTCAAAACAGTGGGATATCTGTTAAAACATTTGCTGTTTTAGTGACCCAGATTTCATGTTATCATCATTTCTTAAAGGTTTCTGCTCACTATGTCCGATATGGTTCTTTTTACTGATGAATGTTAAGGAAATCTTTCTAGGACATCACATGCTTTATGCTGCCTTTTCCGCAATCCTTCAAAATTTTAAAATCACAAGGTACAACTTTAAAGCGATTCATGAAGTTAAGTGAAACTTGCCTTCTGTATGGGCATACTAAGATGCCCAATGATGAAGGCAGATTGGATCGCAGTCAGAACCTAAGAATCACTTCCCTTATTGGAGTGGTGAAGCTACCCAGAACCAAGCATCTTCCTCTCAACTATGAACAAAATTAATAAGGAGAAATGCAAGAAAAAGATCTGATATATGATAATATGTGCGCGTCGTCATCCTCCAAGAAAGAAGCTTGTTCTGCTGCATACAGAATTTCCCCTTCTTCAATCATTCTTTGGTTAGAAATCAAGTACAACTGTACAAGTGCTGATGTGGACCAAATTTCTCTATAGTTGAACCTCATAGGCCATTTCAACAGTCTTTATGAAAGAGAATGCAGATGAGGGAGTTTTTAAAAGAAACTAGAAGAGAGAAAGGAAGGGGAGAGAAGTGATCAAGGAATAGGAAAGAAGGAGAGGAAAGAGTGAAGAGACGGCCATATTGATGTTGATGGCCTGTATGGCCCTTTAGTGATATTTGCAACATTTGGCCAATCATACTTGGTTGGGAAATAACCAGAATACACTCAAATTTACTTTAGCATAATCAAGTGTGATTTGATTCAGGATAATTATAAGAAAAGCAACCAATGAGTGGAAATATTGTCATCACTTTTCACGGATCCTTAATTGTGGTGATGCTTTAAAAAAAAAAATATAATCACTCATGTCATGAATCTTGCATCAGATTAATCGTAGATTAAACATAGCTTTTTACCATCTCCATTCAATGTGTTGCTTTTCTTTGACTCCAGTTTTTTTTTCAAATTCAAGTGATTTTTTAGCTTCCTCTTTTTTTTTTTTTCCAGATTTACCGTCACAAATAAACTAATTTTTTACTCGTTTCTTCAAATACTTTTCAGCCTTGGATTCCACTGGAGTATTACAGTGCAGACACTCCATTGTGTGGAGAATATCAACAAAGAATGAGAGCTGAAGAAGCAAACCCTGAACAATTTTTTATGAGCCCGTAAGTCTTCAAGAATTTTTTTTGCTCCATCATTTGCAACTATTGCTTTGCGTCTCACTGCCCCAATAGTTGGTGATGTTGGTTGTTGCTTAAAGGTGTTCTTCATGCTGATAGAGAAATCAGTTTATTTTAAATTTGCGAAAATAAAAAGATTGTTCATGTTTTAACTTGTAATATTGTAAATTTTGTAATTTCATTGAATACTCTATGCGAATTCAAATATAGGTTAATTGACAATAACGTAAGAAAACATCTTTTGACACTGTGCCAGGTGTAAGATTATCATTCCTCTTGGGAAATAGAATTCTTCACACAGATACACTAGTGTGATGACCTGTGCAGTGCGCATATTTAAAAGTTAAGATTGTTTAGATCTGGTAGAATATGTCTTGGTGTTCTGGCCAGACAAAATATGTGTGGCCTACAAGATCAATAAAAGAAAGTTATAAATAAAATAAATGAAATACATTGTGAATGTGATCGATTTATGTTTGTAGCATGCAAAAAATGTGAAAGATCAGATATTTTTGAAATTTGTTAGATCAAATTATATCAATGTTCACCATATCAAATTTTATTTGACATAAGATTCCTGTGTAAGTGTCTCTCTTTGTGGGTAGGGCCTGCTTTTTTCTTTTCTTTGTCCAAAATGTTTCTTGTTCATTTTCTTCTCATGTAATTTCCATATATCAAGCATTCTGTGTGTTAGCCAGCCACGGCTAACACAAAGTTGTCTGATCACAATAGATGTACACGTGCCTATATGTATATTGACATTATTTAAATGTATGCAAGCTTATAGATTTCTATTTTCATGGTTGAAGGTATGATTATATCAGCTCCTTATGCCCGACAACATCTATGACCGACAATGGAAGTAGAGGTCCCCTGAGAAGGTAAACCAACTATAATATATGAAGATTGTCTACTCTATCTTATTTTGTGTTTCTTGTGCTTGCATCTGATTTTTTTTATATATATATATTCATACCTATATGATGAAGTGCAATGTATTTTTTTTTGGTTGAAGTCCATTGACACACATAAATTAGACTAAAGTGTCACATATATTGTATATTTTTCTGGTTGTCGAGTGTTAGAGGTTTTGTTTGCAAGAGAATGGGTTGGGCTTGAATAGGAATTCATTTTTCACATAAAATCGTTTAACACCTATTTTTAAAAATAATCATATAATTTTTGGAAAATTGATGTCCTTGGAAATGTTTTTCATAAATCTAAACCAACCAGGGCTTAAAATATGAACTATGTGGCAGAGTTCAAAATGCGGCTGCACATGTCGGCGCACATCTATACCCTAGTACAATACATATGCTGTCCAAGTGCGGCTATGTGCCAGGCATTCGAACCCGGTTCGAATGAGAATCAAACGGCCCTTAGGCGTTCAAACCTAGTTTGAATGGGAAATCAAACGGCCTTTCGGCGTTCGAATTCAGTTCGAACGGGAAATCAAATGGCCCTTTAGGCGTACGAACCCAGTTCGAACAGGATTTAAACGACCCTTAGGAGTTTGAACCTAGTTCGAACGGATTCAAACGACCCTTCGATGTTTGTGCCCTTAGTATATGGGCGTTTGAGCCCCATTCGAACAATACATGCGGCCACATGTAGTGTATGCAGACTTGCACATTTTTTTAAACTATGCTATGTGGAAAATGTTTAATTTATCTAATGAAATCTGGTAATCTGAACAGGGTATAAATAACCTGGTTGAAAGAGTAAGAAACCTAAATATATGTGGTTTTTATGTTCAATTAAATGTGAAGAATTTACTGCCCTCACTCTCTCTTTCAATCACGAATGGCCATACATGCCATTCACTTGTATGAAGAGGGAGGGAGAATATGATTTGGTCCTTCTCAAACACGGAAGATGGTCCATGGTGAGGCCGCCATTAGAATTGGACTTAAGCATTCAGATGTGTTGGATCATGCCATATGTTTTTTTATTTCTAATTTTTATAACATGACCTGAATATTCTGAATGCTAAAGCTTGTACAGCTGTTAGAGTTTTCAGTTTCTAAACTCTTCTTTTTTTTTTTTTTTTTTTTTTAAAAGATAAGTTCAACCTGAAATATTCTTGCTCTAGAAAGTTTTATAAAAAGTATGATTCTTAATATATGTGCTGGACTCTTGGTCATGGTGTCCATTCTTACCGTTTTCCTTTAAATTTATCTAGCCTTTATTCACACTGCCAGCTTTTATTTTTTTTCATATATATAAAATGGTTATACATGTCATTGGCATATTATTTCATGCAAATTCACTGTGGTTCTTATTTTGCTTCAGGGAATTGCTCTCATTATCATTAGAAGAACGTTTTAAAAAATGGTTTTCTGAGGTAAGTTGACTCTTTTTTATTTTATTTTTTAGAAGGTCTTTTAAATTTCATTATGCTAATTATATATTTCTTAGTTGAATTTCCTAGTTTTCTCTATGGGATTCGGCATGCACACATGATTCATAAATTATTACCTTTTGAAGAAAGATTGGGCTATTATATAAAAATGGTGCCCCTCGAAGAAAATGGGGACGAAGTATCTCCAAAGACAAAAGAAGAAATAAAGTTTAATAAAAAAAATGTTCCCCTCACCAAAGAAAAAAGATATCAATTACCCTCTGCACTTTATCCCCATAATATCAGAAGCCTTATCATCTCCTATGAGTACCTTAACCCAAGCCCTTACCTTCATGGTAAGGTGCCCCTCGAAGAAAATGGGCTATTATTACCTTTTGAAGAAAGATTGGGTTATTATATAAAAATGGTGCCCCTCGAAGAAAATGGGGACGAAGTATCTCCAAAGACAAAAGAAGAAATAAAGTTTAATAAAAAAAATGTTCCCCTCACCAAAGAAAAAAGATATCAATTACCCTCTGCACTTTATCCCCATAATATCAGAAGCCTTATCTTCTCCTATGAGTACCTTAACCCAAGCCCTTACCTTCATGGCCACCCAAATAATGTCCCACCTGTCATATATGAAAGTTTGCTCAATTTACATGTTAACATTTATATTTTAACCCTGTGTTGGTTCGGGGGGGGGGGGGGGGGGGCTAGGGTGGGGCCTGTCATCTCGGTAGACCTCTCTTCTACCGGGTCAATTGGCCACGCTGGGTTCTTTCCCGCTGTATTTTTCTTTATTTCTCTTCTTTGTATGCTTTGGGCATTCTCTTTCTTTTAACAATAAAAATAAAGCTGAATGCCTACCACCTCTCAAAAGAAAAAAAAACATTTATATTTTAATTATTTATATTTACTTGTTACAGGGTCCCCCAGTGAATCGATTTAATGCTCTGATGCATCTTGCTCCATCTGAAACTCCAAAAGACGTCCTAAAGGTGATTCAGCAGCATGCATATTTAGTGCAGGGGTTGTGGGTATCTAAATCACTTCTGCTATATGGTGGAGGCCCTGATGCTATGTGTAGAGATTACATCCTGTGTTTGTTCACCAAAAGCACGTCAATCCGATTTGATCAATTGACCACGCTGAGGAGGACTCGAGGCGAATCATTTCGGCGAATAATGGAACCATTGGCTGTTGAAAGGCCAAAATTGCAAGATTATAAATTCAAAGAGCTTACAGATTTATCTTTTATAAAAGATTCAAATTTTGAAGATGTCAGGAAGGAACAAGAAAGACAATGGTTAGAACGAGAAAAGCGTATCATGGGAATGTTTACGGGACAGTTAAAACCAAATTCTGGGGTAGCGAGGAGTTCTGCAAGACCAAATATGGCCACTCAAATCACTGCTCCTGGTAAAGTTGATCGAGGATCCAAAGGTGATCTAGATAGAGTGCTGAAATCTGGAACTAGAACCATGTCAGAAGAAACTCGGGAAGCCCTCCCTCGAGCTCTTAAGGAACTTTTCAGAATTCACAAAGTTTGTAGGTAATCCTCATAGTGATTTTGTTGCATGGGATTTTTTTTGTTAATTACCAAGTTTTACTTATTTCTCTTGTTTCGTCGTCGTGTTATGTTTCATAGTTGAATCCTTTGTTTCTATTCTAACTGATAATGGAATGATTTTCCTTTTAATCATTACATCATTGCTTTTTTCCATATAATCTCTCTGTGCCTCTCTTAATTGGTGTATGCTTTTTGTATATTGGGCACTTCTCTTAATATAATTGAGGTAGGATGCCTACCATTTATATATTTTTTAAAAAACTCTCTGTGTGCCTCGAGCTGTGTCTGTTTCTTTTTTTTTTCTTTTACTTTTCTATGCTACATACCTTACTGTAATAATACATATACCTGCACATTTGTTATTTCTCAAGGTCATATTTTGGGGATCGTGATGGACAATACACACATATCAGATAGAAGTATCTGTGTGATAGGTTCTTAGAGATTGGATGCTAAAATTCAGGTTGATCCAAGCAATTATCCTTTGACTTCATTATGCAAATAAAAACATCTCCCCATTAACTAACATCAAGGGATAACAATTAGACTAAGGTTATGATCAATGGGAACTGGCAAAGAATTAAAATGATGGAAAATAGAATAAGACAAAGAAATACAGTTATGAGTAGGTTGGTCGGAGGAGAGAATGGGGATGATTGAACTGGCTGGTAAGAGAAGGATGATTGGACAGCTGGATGAGTGGGGGAAAACAACAGGATAAAAGGGGCTGGGAGAGTTTGGATGTGAAAAATGAAGATACGTTAACTTGGAAGAGCATTCCTTACATTGGGTTTTCTGTTAAATTGCAATACCCATATTATGAATCATGCATCTAATTATGTCAGTGTTAATTAATAAACAAACCCACCATGTGATTTCTAATTCTAGGACATCTGCTTATCGTGTAATCATGCTATATTATCCCTTTAAACTGGTTTCTTGGAGTCAAATTTATTCCTATGGTGTTCTGATTTATGAAAATTACCATCCAGTTTAAAAAGTTAATTTTTTTATAGAAATAGTACTAGTCAAAACATTTAATTATGCAACGTCAATTAGTAAATAAAACCCAGTATGAGATTTTCAGTTTGTCAGCACATCACGTAATTACGGTGTTTGTCCATCTAAATTGGTTCAGGAAGTCAATTATTGTCAACAGAATTTAACTTTATTGATAATGTTTATGCTGCAATCACATGTTATTAAATAAGAACCAGATTTATTTTTCTTGTGAATTGTATAACAGGATGTCAACTGTTGGTGCAGTGTGCAACTAATTCGTCAGGGACTACGAGATATGGCACTTTCCAAATCTGCTCATGCAAAAGCCGGTTCTAGAGCAACTGTGACTGCTGCTTCTGGAGCTGAGGCTCCAGACCAAGAACTCCAATCTGTTATAAGTCAAGTAGCGATAAATATACACGGTGTCTATGTTTTAAAGTCTCGCCACCCATCAATTGATCCACTAAGGTCAAGTTTCAAATTTTTGTTTTGTTTTGTTATTGTACTTATTTTATATTCTTAACATGCAATCTTTATTCAGGGATTTGGTAATTAAAGTTTTCATTGACAGAGGACCTAATGCAAAGTTAAAGAAGGCAGATATCTTTGAAGCTGCTAGAAGTTATAGTCCCCCTTTCTCTGACTCCATGTATAGTCAGGTAATTGACTGTTTATGATGAAATTTCACGATTTAAGTAGAAGTCAGGTAATTGACTGTTTATGATGAAATTTCATGATTTAAGTAGAAGGCTTTAGGTGGATTATAAGCATTAACGATAGAAGGTGGCTCTTTTATATTGTGCTTTGACATATTCTACCATGACTATTGGCCATTTAATTTTTGCCCTTTTCATTTTATTGGTACCATATTTTCATTGTTTATGGGACATTTGAATGCAATTTTATTAGAAAATGCCCCCGAACAGAGGAGGGGGGATCTCTGTACAAAACTAGTTAGACAAAAAAGAAAAAAGGAAAACGAAGGGGAAACCCTTCAAACTATGCCTCCGGCTCGTCACCTTTGTTATAGTTTTATTCCATATTCTTGTATTTTTTATCATTATAAGAGACTGTTCTTGTTCTCAATTCATTGTATATGTTTTATACAATAATCGTTGGTTGGCTTGACAGGTCCTAAATGAACTGTGTATATCTAATGAAAGCGGTGAGTGGATGATCAAAAGTGGTGATGGGAAAATATAAAACAGCAAACCCAGATAGTTATCTTCACTTGGTAATCCTCACAAGTGCTCTTTAACCTCTACATAAATTGTTTAATTCATATTCATGGTTTAGTGAATCATTTATGTGGTATGATATCATAACGTCATTTTAGTGTTGACACACACGATGGTTTTGATAGATACAGACAATACTATATCATATCTTTCCAGCTACCTATATCTTCCGAGAGCCTAAGGCACTTTTTTTCGTTTTGGAGAAAATATAGGAGTGTCTTATTAGAAGAAAACCCTGGATAGAAGGAGACGAGGGATCTCTTTATGAAAGAAGGGAGAGAAGAAGAAAAGGTAAAAATGACAAGAGACTTGAGACATCCTAGCCCACCTTTCTCTCTGGTCGGATTCATCTGTTTGTGTATTTACTTTTGTAACCCTAATCCTTAAATACCAAAAATCAAAATGGATCACCTGAGATTCTCCCTAAAATATATCATAAAGTTGAAGAAACAAAACATATAGTCTCTTTTCTGACTTATAATGTGTTTGGCCCACCTTTCGCTCTCGTGTTTCTACTTTTGTAACCCTACAACTTGTGTGCTACTCTGTAAATACCAAAAACCAAATTATGTCCACCGGAGATTCTCCCTAAAATATATCATACCACAAAATATATTCTCTTTTTTGACTTGTAATGTGCTGGTTAACATCAAGTAGAGGTGGTGTGCATTGTGGTGAAGGATCATGCATGTGGGGAGTTATTCCCAAAAAACAGCCCCTAAACTAGAAGGAGATTAGACATCCGTACTCTGTTTATATTATTTCGCCTAACACAGGTTCCTTTTCCTATTAAGGATAACACAGAATGATTTCACAGAAAAAACCAACTTATTACTCCTCGTTTTACTGATCTGAAATCTGTGCATGCTGTTCAGCAGGAAACCTACTTCAAATAGTTCTGATTTGGTCCCTCCGCTTTATAGTGAACGAATTGATAGTTTGAACTATTCTCGCTCATTTTCATATCATTGCAAATTCTGTCATCTTTTTTTCAGAACAGATGTGAAAACTCTTGGAAAAGCTTCAGCCACACTCCTCTTGTAGGCACATCTTTTCATTCCCCATGCGAATTTCGAAAGAGGTTCCTTCCAAAAATTGAAGTTTTCATCTTGAGAATACCTTTCCTAATACTAGAAAGTTTGTATTTAGAATTAGAATTTATCTGGAATCTCTTACTGAGTTCTTTTCATCCTTCTAACCGTATTGTGCTGTGTGCATTGAATATGGGAGACTTCTGATACCAATGGTTGATACTTTATAAACCTTGTTAATAATGTAGGGCACAAATTTTATTATCAACCAAAATTTAGTAATATGCCTATTAATGTTTGGAAATTGTCTCATACTGAAAAAAAGTTATACAAGTCATACATTATGTTATTATGAATATGTGAACCCATGTAGATACAAAACATGCTTATCCATTTGGGCACTTATCCCTGGCAGGTTAAACTTTCAAAATACACTATTCATTTATATGTGCTGCTCGGATGGTTATAGATCTTATGGAAAACACAACTAATGACATTTGAACGCTGCGGGGATAGTCATCTAGGTGTTCTATTGCTGGTGTAAGGTCATGCAGTTCTTACCTCAAATTTGGTAATTTCTTCTCTGATCCTCTGGTGGATTTTAAACCATGCACATAGGCTTGCCATTTTTGTGGTTTTCCTCTTATCTGATGTGAATGAAAACAGTATTTATATATAGTCGTCAATCAGGACAATTTGATGTGCATGATCTCCATGTCAACTCAATTTAACCTAACTTTGTCTTTTTTCTCCATAGGAATCTCTTATTTATGTCACATTGCATTTTTGTTTAGTAGATGGGTTAACGAATTGTGAATAGTTGAGCTTGTGATGTATTGGTATAATAAAGGTTTGGTTTATGTAAGTGGACCAATCAAAATATGGGCTTGGGGTTGGTCAGAACTTAGTGTATCAAGTGTTAGTGCTAAACCATTAAACGAACCTTTTTTGGGTGCGCTTAGAATTGAATTTATTTTAGTTTTAAGTGGGCCACTGTACTCCAAAAAAAAAAAAAGGAAGTGGGCCACTATACAATTGTACCATTTATTCAAAGGAATGATACTCCCATTAGCCATATCACTGTCCCACCACCCAAACCGGGTTCCTTTGCCCCGCTATGACAATGATGACGAGGGATATAACTCATACTCTAACCCGAACCCAACCCATGATATCCTGAACTAAGTTACCAAACTTGATTTTCAAGTCTAATTTTTTTTTAAAAAAATATACATTTCATAAATTTTAATCAACCATTAAAACAATCTAAATCCATCAAAAAAATTATATTGTGATCGAAAAGTAGAGATGTAGAATAAAAAATCAAGTGTCAATGGCCCATGACCCATTTAGAATATTGTATGAGTGTTTACTGCGGTTTCGTGTTGGGTTAGATTGTCTATGATGTTAACTTGAACCCAACTCAATTTTTTACTAACCTGGAATTGGCTAGCCCGAACTCGATTTTTATAACTCAGCCCATGTAAAAATTGGGCTCAACATTCAAGTTGAACCTAATCTAAGTTGCAGCTCTAATTAAGACCTATAAAATATCCTAGCAATCTCCTCATGCAACTGTTCATGAGCTTTGATGTTGAATGCCTTCTCAATACTTGTGTTTCCTTGTGCTTTTCTTTTTCTTGAATGAAGACCTTCTTGCCCAAATGATACAATCTCCAATGCCCTTATAGTTGCACTTGAACTTGCATTTAGAATTGAAGATGGTAAAGGTATTCGTTTTCTTTGAGTGTTTTTCACCCTCAACTCAGCTTTTGCAACAATCATTTGCATTTGACTTAGATGTTCCTTGGGGCATACTCTGATTCCTTGTCCAATGACCCTATATGAACCCTTAAGTCTTGTGTGACAATAGTTACATTGGAATCCCCAATTGCCACCACTTCTACCACACTTTTCTTCTCTCGTCACATATTTCCAAAGAGGTGTACGTATTATCATCAATTACAGATGCGGGATTGCTAGTACCACCATTCCCGGGACAAGAATATTCAAGATCCATTTTCCGGTGGTATTGGAAATGGATACAAAAATAGATATATATATATATATATAACATCTTTCATATTTTATTCCAATTTTTTTTTTTATAACAGATAGAGTAAATTGTCATCCCCTCTGATTATCTCTTCAATTGCCCTTTTATCTCAGTGTTGGTTTGGGAAAGATTGGTCTGACAAGAGGGTTAAGTGGTGAGACAAGAGGTAAATTGTAGAATTAAGTGGAAATGAGGATAAAATACAGACAGTAATTCTGATTTTGAAATGAAAATGAGGAATTTTAGTTTCACCTAAAAGGCAGAATAACATTTATTCTTATTCCCTTCTCGGCATCGTGTCGCTTGTCGCCTTCCTCCTCCAGCCCCCCTCCATGCCTCCCCCTTCCCACCCTCCCCTCCCCCTCCCCTCCCCTCCCCTCCCCTCCCCTGCCTCCTTTAGCCCCTCCGTCTCCTTCCATCTTTCTCTCTTTATTCCCCCCTCCCCATATTGTCCTCACCACCCGAATTTTCAGTTTTTTTTCCCGGTTGGGAACTAGGAGGAAGATGTACTACCTTTGAAACTTAACCTCTCTCTTTGACCATCTTAAACCCACACCAATTTTTCTTTTGCATAGTCCTTAGCTACCATGCCAAAAGCCTTTTCAAACTCAAACTCCTATATAAAAATCAGCCCGTGTATTTAAATTCCTAGCCTATAGTCTTTTTTCATCCAAAACCTTCTACTGTCAATCAAACACAAATTCCTCCGTTTGTCACAATCCTGCTTGTCCAAGACTCCAAACTCTACCATAATTGCTCTGCTGTTCATGTC
This sequence comes from Acorus calamus, assembly GCA_030737845.1. Lineage (NCBI taxonomy): Eukaryota > Viridiplantae > Streptophyta > Magnoliopsida > Acorales > Acoraceae > Acorus > Acorus calamus. The sequence continues at coordinate 14,463,677 of CM060862.1, read as the reverse complement.
CAAAATACCTTTTTCACACTTGACACCTTCTCACATCCACCAGCCAAAAAAATATACACTCACATCCACCAACCCAGAAAAAAATTACTCACATCGCTTGGCCTCACAAACATCCTAATCTTCCACTGTTACACAAAACATATAGGCTGAAGCTAATCACTTGCATTAATAAAAGCGTAATTGCCCAAACTAACAAAAACTATAAAACAATCCCCTCACAATGAAATTTCTACCTAATTCTTATTGCACAACATCTATTCGTCTATATCGATGTTGGTTTGGAGTTATCTTCATAACTGTCTACATCATATATATTTCCATCAAAAGTCATCTCTGTGATATGAATTTATCTATTAGCATGCCCGATTTGAGAATGCACATATATGCTTTTTTCCAATCTAGGCTCTCGATGCTCCATTTATTGCAATCCTCTTGCAGTTATGCAGCTGTTAGAGTCGGTGTTAAAATGTTACAAATATCCGTACCACTAAAAGACAATAGTGGGACGTCAATGACTTGTGAACAATGAAAACAAAGTCCTATCTTCGAGATGGAGTCAGCTATCGAAACATATCACAAAATTGACTATAGAACACCTTTAGGTTTTGCTATCTTGTTCTTAAGTATGCTCAAAGTTCAAATCCTTCATCTACTGGTTTTTGGTTTGAGCTAGAAAAGCTTGCAAAAACTAGTTTGTCGATATGGTACAACTATAGGACATCCACTGAACTTCACATGGACTAAGAGCTGTAATTAAGTTGTTGTGCAAACTGACATAGCACCAATGAAATTGAAAAACTTCTGGCTCTAGTGGTGATAAACATAGGAAAAATGATTGTGGATTGATTGCACATGCACGACGAGAGCAATTTGTAGTCCTGATAGAAGGTAAAACTCCTCAAAGGACATGGATGAAGGTATCGAAAGAATAAGATACAAATAAACACAATGTGGATCACAAAATCTTTGTTTTATCTTGATACCTTTGTTAGATTCTAATCTATAGAAATTACTTGTGCGTAATGTTTCACTGTTTGATAGTAAGAGCTAATTTTCCTTTGTGTTTGCTTTGTCAGGGAGTCTGCATCTGCACCAAGTATGAATGATTTCACTGGTTGGCATTGCTACTGCTGCTGATTTTTTTTAAGCAAGCAAAATTTTAGTTTAAGAGGAATGGGTACAGAAAAAAGACAGACAAACAATAATTATAGGGAGGCAAATCCAGTTGTTGTACCATCTTCTGATATTAGTTGGTGTGTTAAATTAATTGAGCTGCCTCATCTATACAGTAAAGCCTTTGAATTCAAATATATTATCCACAATGCAACTAAAGGCCCTATTTGAAAATAAATTTGGAGAGCTTTTGGGTTTACAGAAAGTTGAGTTCTTCAAATCTGTTTTTTTTTTTAAAAGAAAATCTCAACTTAACTAAAAGCTAGAGACACATTTTTGTTAAAAGTATTCAAAAGTTAGTTTTTTCATGATATGTGAAGAGATGCTTTCTGTAAACTCTTTTTAATCCAGCTTTTAGGGAAATGTTACCTTTCAAACTGAAAACGGGACCTAAACATAATTTAGAGAATATTCTTAAAATAAGTCTATAAAAGTCTAAATGATAAGTTACCTAAAAAATACATTGATTGTCTCCCCATCAACACGTTCAATGTGGTAGCATTGGCCTTTGTAACTATCGAGGCTGATAAGTCCATCAGTCCACACAGTTGTTCATGCACCAACAAAGAGATGCGAGCATTTTAGACATTTTATTGGGTGTATTTTTTATTTACCAGGTTTAGAACAAAGAGATGCGAGCATTTAGACAATTTATTAAGTTATGATCATTTTCGTCAGCATAAAGATTAATGTTGGTTTTTTAAATCTTCTCTGTTTGGGTAATATAAGCTATTCGATATAGATAATTATTTCAGTGTAAGTAAATAATAAATTATTAAATAATAAATTATTTTTTGTTTGGTTGTACATTTAATTAATTTCATTGGAAAAATATGATAATTGAGTTTTTGTTCTTTGATTGATGATGATTTGAGATGTGTGTCCCTTTTGTATCAATGAAATATATTGGGTGGAAGTGGAATAACACAATTTTATGGGGACCTGAAATATCAATACCAACACCAATTTATTCTCCCTTATTTTCACATAGATATACTCTTTTATTCCTTGCAAATAATTATTTGATCTTATTCTCCTCTATTTCTCTGTGTTCTTTTTGTTCTTTTAACCACGCAGAGTATTTAAAAAATGCCTATTAAATCAATCAGACATTTTGAAGATGTACTGATATTTCAAGATATTATATGATTTTTTGTGTCAATTTGAGTAGAAAAATAAACATGAAATATACTAGAATAATGATGAATAATATCAAAAATATATTTTGATAAAAGTAATAGATGAATTGTGATTATGTGAGAATATGTGAGAATAAATTGTAATTCATATTTTTGTTCAAATATGGCAGTAAGTAATTTTTGTGTTCCTTTTGTTCTTTTAACTACGTCAGAATATGTGAGAATAAATTGTAATTCATATTCCAAACTTCTTTGGAATTGTATTATTTTATCAAATCTATTTCACGAGTATAAGAAGGACTAAGATATAAAATCATTTATCATTTCATCAACTCTTATAAGCTAATGAGTTATTTACTTACTGCCAACTCATTTTTTCATCTTACAAATATCTTTCTTTACATCAAATCTATAACTTAATAATGATAATTACATATTTTAATTAAATAATAAAAAACATAATTTAATAGAAAAAAAGGTAGAGCTATTTTTTTTGTTTCTATATATAGACCTTCAGCTTACCAACCACGTCCATCGCACGTGCAGCAGTCTATATAGCGTGCACCTCACGCAGACCTCCTCGGAATCCTTCGTAATAAAAGAGCGTGTGATATATCGACGACTCATAACAAAACAAATTAGGAGAGACGACTTGGACGACGACGAGAGGGTTTTCGGAGGTAGAAAATCATCGATTCAATCTCTCTCCGAAGCCATGTCCGGAATCTCGCGCGGCCGTCTCGCCGAGGAGCGCAAGTCATGGCGGAAGAACCACCCCCACGTCCGTACTCTCTCTCTCTCTCTCTTTGCTTTTCTGTTCCATCGTTTGTTGATTGGGCTGTGTTGTTGTTGTTGTGTGTTTATTTTGTAGGGTTTTGTGGCGAAGCCGGAGACGGCAGAGAATGGCTCGGTGAATCTGATGGTGTGGCATTGCACCATCCCCGGTAAACCTGGGGTATGTTCTCGTGGTCATATAATTCTTAATTTTGATGTTTTGATCTTTTATTCGCAGTTCTCTGATTCTCTCTAGTCTCTATTAATAATTCTTGATTTTTTCATATTTTTTTTGTCCACGTATTGATTGATGTCATTTTTGTCTTGTCTGGAGAAGTAATTGGAAGTGATTCTATGCTTCGTAGTCTTTTGCATGTCTTTTGTCTTATTGTTCTTCTATGATGGCTGAGGGAGTGTTATCTATGACTGCAATATTTTTCTGAAATCTACTTTATTGGATGATTTGTTATTTTAGGAGGATACATAATCCGACCAGGAGTACTTGAGACTGTTTTGTAGTTCTATAAAAGGCCTCAGTGTGTTCGGATTCAATAGAGTATATTTGAGATATTTGTAGTTTTGTTTGGTGAAGGCTGTGAAGCTTTGTATATCTCCCAAATTATGTAGTTGTTTGAACTTCAATATTAGTTGAGTGTTTTCTTTCCGCTCATTGAGTGTCGTACACTTTGCACCACCCTTTCAGTCTGCAATCTGCATCATAAAGACATTCTCAGTCCTGTTTTAGACTTTTTTCTTGGCTATTTGCACCTTACTTTTTCATTTGTTAAAATCATTTGATGGAGTTAGATCACCCAAACTCCAAATTTTTTTAATTGTTCTTGCCACATTGGAGGAACTTAAACTAACCTCCAACTTAAATGGCTTGTGCACACTAGATTCCTTGACAGTTGATTGGGATGTCAAGTGCCTACCTTGTTTGAATTCTGGGCTTCTTTCAATGAGGTATTTTGTGGCTTTCATAGAAAGTGGTTAATGTTATTGGAGCTGAGGTCATACTAAGAACAATTTGAAATTGATTTGAATTGTTGTAAAATAAATGAAATTACATAACCAAATAAGTGGAAACAAAGCAAAGAACAAAAAGCAAAGCAAATAACATAAAAAATGTGTAGAGCTTTTTCACTCTCATTATTGGTGTGTAGTACATTACAAATCCTATCTATTTATAAGCTTCAAGAGGGAAAACCAAAGGATGGTGGTTTCAAGGGTTACATGCCATGAAAGGTGGGGTAGATAGTGGGGTGTTTAAGAGGTGGGAGTTTGGGAATTGAAGAGTGGAGGTTATGGGAGAAAGTGGTGGGAGTTGTAGAGTTGCAGTGATGATGGGCATCCACCATATTCACAACACTTATCTTGGATGACCACCATACTAAGATGATTATATCATATCACTCTTCTTGGAAAAACGCATTGGAAAAAACTAAAGCGAAGAAAAAAAAGTATAATACACTTTTAATCTTACATTGGTGTATATGCTTCACACTGCCTTGTTAACACCTTGCTAGGAAAACTAGTCAGACAACACCTAAGCAAGTGAAAAAAAGTATAACATGCAAATGTCATCCGAAAATACTCCGCCTCATAATAATGATATCAAGAAGAGTGATTGCAAAATTGTCTCATCCCATTGCCACACACGAGTTTCCAAGAAAGGTTTTAATGAGACAATTGTTTTAGCATGGTGATTATCTAAGGGGGAGTGTTGTGAATATGGTGGATACCTACCATCATTTCAACTCTATAACTCCCACCACTTCCTCACATAACCCCCACTCTTCAACTTCTAAACCTCGAACATATTAAATGTCCCACTATCTACCCCACCTTTCATGTCATGTAACTCTTGAATGTAGACATTGGCAAAGCTTTAGTGAACGGATCACTGAGATTGTCCTTTGGCTGAATTTGTCGAACATCATTTCTTGTTATTTAGTAGGCATGTCAAGCTATAGAAAGAGGATGAATATCATGCACCTTCATTAAAGACTTGCAAAAAATAAAATAAAATAAATTCAGCCATGATGTATCCGAACACGTGCAACTTTATATGAATACAATGATAACATCATACTAATTAGACACCTATAAATGCTCACGCAAATGTCTTGTTGCCCTATTGTCTTAAAATAAAAATTCCATGACTGTTTTCCTTTTTACTTCCATATCTTTTTAGTACAATTGTTATTGATATACTTTTACAATTGTTATTGATTCTTCAGTTCTTTTTTTTTTGTGCATGAACTTTATGTAAGAGAACAGTAGATGCTTTTGCTAAACTTTATTATCCTGCCACTATTTATGCTTCTTGTTAGAGTAGAATGTTGATTTTATTTTTGTTATCCATTAAAATGAAGGTTTAATATCTTAATAAATTTTATTTGGTGAGATAAGCTAGGGTGTCATGTACTTTTGAGTGGTTGACTTCCATGTTAACTCATGTGGGAATTTTCATGGTCTGGCTACAGTAATTTATATAAACAAAGATAAACTGATCATTTTTCTTTCATGTAGATGTTATTTAGTTCAATGAACTTAAATTATATTACTGTCGATATCTTGACACTGAAATTTGGATGTACACTCGAGGGGACTTTGATAGGAATTAATATGCTATTTGGACGAGTTGAACTTTAATCATGAAGATTTTAATGCAGGATTGGAACTGGGACATGTAAAGTTGATCATGAGATAGGTCGTTTTAGTCTTGTTGATTGCATGATGTATTGAAACTAAAAAGACGACTAACAAAACTTGTTCCCATTGGTGATCTTCAGCATCACTATATATTATGTTCTGCCTGCTTTGTTATGTATAATAGGTAGGACTGTTTTCTTCTTTAAATTTTATCTTCCTTGGAATTTTGCCTTAGTTTGCTGTATACATGTTGTTTTAGAGTGAGATTTAACATAACAAGAAGCAGTTCATGGAAGTGGATTCTACTATACCATTTGTGAAAATAATACATTTTTTCATCATTGAGGTCATTTTGTTGTTACTACTCCAAATATACATTACAGATGTTGATATTACTGTTTTCAGATTGGTTAAGATGCTGGTCAGTTTTAAGTGATTGCTGTCTTCAGATTGGTTAAGATGCGTCAGCGAAATGAGTGCAATGCCTGTTTTATTTATTTATTTTAATTTTCGGTGTAAGAATTCAGCATTTGGGAACAATTGTCTCCGCATATTTTACTTAAAGCCTGAAAGTTTTGCAAATCTAACCAGGGAATTGTAACACAATGCTCAATAGCTGTCAAGTTCGCCATAAAGAAAATGATCGAAATAGCATACATTATAAAAAAAAAAAAAAATCATACATTGTCAATTATCTACCCGAAAAAAGGTGAAAGTATCTCCATGGTTTTATGACCATTATTAATTATCTGTTTTTTTTGTAGTCATTGATTTAGTTTTTCATTGCACAAGAATGTTCCGACTATGCAGCAAATAATCCTAAAATAAGGGATCGAATAGAATACTTGCTTAACTATCATTTTTAAAATGGTGTTAAAATGGTGCATCTATTTGTTTTCATTATTTTTCTACTGGTGGCCTGGCAATATGAAATCATAGAATTAGTCTGTTATAGGCATGAATCTGCTTTCTATGTATACTTTCAATCTGTCTAACTGTTTTTCTATGCATCATTTGTATGGCTGTGTTTGACCTTGGTCCGTCGGCTAGTAAATTGCCTCTAGGTTGAATCAGTGTTTATAAATGCGAGATGTGATTTGCATAGAGTATATGCGATATGTGAGAACATATGCGGTTTTATATATTTATTAATAAAAAAATATATAATAATTTTTCAAATAATAGATAACGAATAAACGTGCAGACCTAATTAATAATTGGAGTATATATTTGGGTAGTAAAAGTCAGTTTTTTAGATACAATCCACAAAGCTAAGTAAAGAGTCAGACTCATAAAAAAAACATGATCACAAATGATGTGGATGTTTGTTGATGACACCATCAAATGGGAATAACAAAGTATCTAAATAGTTAAACGAGTCTATCAAACATATAGTGGATAGTGGAGTATATAGAGATCTTACAATGATAGGGGAAAAAATTTTTATAGGGAAAGAGAACCTATCAAGAAAAATAAAAGGGAAGAAAAAAAAATTATAATGAGAGTCAAAACTTCACAAGGCTAAAGCTTTCAAAACAACCCTAACATCCAAGAGAAAGCATAAAGTCTAAAGTGTGACCGCATATCCGGGTTTGACCGCATAATGGGCCGCATACCCATATGCGTTTGGTCTTTGGACCGAATTGCACATTCAGTCTCATGGACCACATATCTGAACAGTGGGTTGAATGAAGAAATTGAGAAATTTAACAAATTGTTGTTCTTTCTTATTGTTTGCACTCTTTCCATGTCTGGGGAAATCAAAGAGATGCACCTTGGTGGCATGTGTTGGAGGAGCATAACCAAGATAGGGATCATCTAAACTCGAATTGGTCTTGGTTCTTGTCCTGCTCATTAAAGCTCATGAATTTGTTTCCAATCATAGAGGGTAGATGTTGAGGGGTGGATCATATATTGATTTGATTCCTAAAGTTGATAAGGGTTTTGGTTTGGTAATTATTTCCATCAGTCGTGCATGTTCTACACACATCAATGTGTATTTGACCAACTTGATGTCCATATAGTATTTGTCCTCACCAAACGACTTATATGAGGATTTCCATGATGCTTGTTGGGGACTATTGTTCTGGTACTTATATCCCCCCCTCCCCCCTCCCAAATGCCCCCCCACACAAAAAAAAGCTATGCATGAAAAAAAAGGGGATGAGATGGTAAATGTGGGATATGGAGTTTAGCAATACAGAGCCAACAGGACCTTCCCATTGAATGTTTCTTGTAAATCATTTTGGTAATAATTCTTTCTTGGAGTCCTGCTCCATCTACGCTTTTGTAATTGTGGATTGAACATGTAAATAGGAGTTAAGACACTTTCTATACCAAGAAGTTATCCAGTGTTATTCAGAATTAATATATTGAAGTCACACAACTGATGATTACCACTCAAGTGTGACTGTATGAAGCATCAAGCAAATGATTAGTTAAAACACATTATGATTACCACTCAAGTATGACTGTATGAAGCATCAAGCAAATGATTAGTTAAGACACATTACCCATGTTCTGACATGTTTCTGGGGAAACAAACTTCTTTTGAAAGGGGAATTTTGAGCTGTTTCCTCAACATGGTGAATGCTTTTGGGGAAATTGATAGGGAAACATATGCATGGGTGACCTCAATAGATATGGAGGACGTGCTGGAAATTTCCATGGGAAAATTCTTTTTCTTTTATTTTTCTGATGCTGGACTGTGAGCATGTGCCTAGCATTCATCGTCTAGCATGCATTTGTATATAGTACCTTTGTTTTTTTCTTGGTTTTCTGAACTTGCAAATAACATGGCTAAGAACGTGTTACTTGTGGATGCCTATGACTCTTGGTTTGCAAGTCCTCTTATTTTTTATTTGAATGTCCTTGTATTCTTCATCAATGAGTTTTTGAACTCTTGCAGTTTGGTTATTGTTCAATTATCTGATTTGGCAAGATAAGGAAGCATCTCCAGAGGACTCTTTCCTGTTTAATAATGTTATCTTACTTTTTCCCGCACATGTTCCTTCATGGGCCATAAACTATAGTTTTGTGTGCTTACTCTGGTGAGCAAGAAATGGCTGTGACTTGCACGCTTTTGAAATACTTCATATCAGTTGCATTTCTACTTGTTATATTTGCTATAGGATTTTTCGTATCCAGTCTCATATTCAATTACATATCGAGGTTGAGGCTGCATAGGGCCTGCCAATAGTAAGTTTCTGGACATTACATTGTTTCGAGAGAATATGGAAAACTTGCCATCCAACAGCTGCATCTGGTGTCTAAGTGAACTTCTATCATGATGTCTGATCCATTCATGGTTAGTTACATGGTTACAATGCCATCTTCCCTCTATGTACAAAGTACAAGTGGATTACAATTGATTGGAAAGTGTTCTCGGATGGCTGTCTTCATTGCCAGTCTTTTGTTTTAGAATGATTTAAATTAATTGTACGGACAATTATTGCCAACAAGGAATAGCATGCCTTCGCACTTCACTTCAGCAGCAGCAGTAAATCATTTTACGTGTTGTAATTTTTTTTTTTAATCTCAAGTAGATTGAAATCATTTATTTCTGTGACCTTGATGATCTTAATGGAGTTTTATTTTTATTTTTAAAAATGATATTACTCACAATGTAGTTTTTGTGTTTTAGACCGACTGGGAAGGTGGTTTCTTTCCTCTCACACTTTACTTCAGTGAAGACTACCCCAGCAAACCCCCAAAGTGCAAGTTCCCTCAAGGATTCTTCCATCCCAATGTCTATCCTTCAGGAACTGTATGCCTGTCGATTCTCAACGAGGACAGCGTGAGTGTATAGCTACCATGCAATCCCAACTTAAAAAACTGATAAGTTAAGTTTAGAAGGGAAATAAATAACATTGTTTAACAACATGATCTTTGTTTATCATACAGGGATGGAGACCAGCTATCACTGTGAAACAGATACTCATAGGGATTCAGGATCTACTGGATTTGCCAAACCCGGCTGACCCCGCACAAACAGATGGATATCATCTCTATATCCAGGTTCTTCTACATCCTTCTATTAAGTGAATCTGAAAACGTTGTCGTTCTCAATTTCGGGTGCTTTTGATTGCTTCTTTTCTTAACACAATTTTTGATGACTCTGGCAGGATCCGGTTGAGTACAAAAGAAGGGTTAGGCACCAGGCGAAGCAATACCCAGCTCTTGTTTAAATAAATATCATGTATGTGGTGGTGCTGTAAAAAAATAGAAAACAAAAAACTGGGAGGATTGTTTTGTCAATATGTGTGTTATTTTCATTATTGCTGAGTTCCATTGTTCTATTTCAGACTCGGATGGTTGAACTCATGTGACCACACCATGCACTGGATTTAAGGGCAAGTTGAAAATAGTGTTCTGTTGCTCAAAAGTTGTTTTAGGGGACTAACTTTTTTGAAGAGAAAAAAAAGAAAGAAACTAATTCCTTATAATAGACTAATGGAATGTTTGTAAACCTGTTTGAATATGTTTTTACTTTTGCAGGATAAAAAAAAGTCGGTTAAAAGATTGTGTCAGTTATCCTAGACTCGAGGTATACATTGTTTTATATGAAAGTATTTTTTTATCCCTTAAAATTATTGGAATAGGTGAGATCCTAAAGGAAATATTTATATGGTACTCTAATTCACTCGACTTTTTAAAACCTGAAAATGACTGGGATAGGTAAAAACCTAAGCCCCTGTGAGAGGAATAGGGGAGAGTAAACTAAAAAAACTGTTTGTTTGCAAAAGAATAAATGGGAATAACTATGTCAGAATATGTGAGAATAAGCTCATATTAATATTCCTAGTCCTTCTAGAATTGTTAGAATTGCATTATTCGACCTAATTTATTTCAAGGTTTACCTATCAAATCATATGTCATTGCCTCATATAAATCAAGAGATGATGACATGTCAACCCAACCTCACATTCAGATTTGAGAAGCTCAATCCGAATAAAAAAGCTCAGCCCGAATCAAACCTGTCGGGTTGGTTGGATTCGGGTTGGATTCCGATTTAATTTGAAAAATATATTATTTTAAATAATTAAAATTTATTGTTGCATACTTATTGTTTGATAATTGAAATTAATCATTTACCGAGCATATATTTGCTTTTCTTTGCGGATGCTTTTTTAATCAGTAGAAGAGATTTAGAATAAAAAAAGGGAAAAAGTTTTTTAAAATAACAAACTTAGAAAAAACCGAAAAGAACTAAAGCAAAAAAAAGAAATAAAGAAGGGAGAATTTTTTTTGAACCACTCTTAAAAAATGAAGATATTATAAACAATATCAATTTTATGTAAATTTTTTTTGAGAAAGATGAGGGGGGATCTTTTTAAAAGAAGAGCAAAAATGCCTAAGAAAATAATGAAAAACCTGGAATTTTTCTTTAATACATATAACAACACAATAATAAAAATACTCGAGTATATTTCTAGTGATTGTTTGATAGTTAAAAAATCAAGATCATAATCTGAATCTTATAAATATATGCATCCAACATAAACTCATTCTTCAAAGTTCAAATATTAATCAAAGCACAATCTGAACATCAACTAAAAAAAAAAAAAACCAAGAAACATATGGCAACAAAGATTCCTAAAATTGATCTAAACTTAAACCACATCAAACCACAAAATCCAATATTCCACAACCAAGACTCACAAACACAATGACATCAAAATAACACCCAAAAAAACCCCCCTAAGAATCGAAAACCTCATCATCTGGATCAAGTTGCTTGCAAAGACAAAGATACGTGATGTAAAGCAACCGATCCTTCGCTCCGGTCCGATGATTGGATTGTACTTGCAGAAATACTTCAAGTGCTTGAGCAAACAGAACCCGATCGTCTGTCCAAGAAGCAAGAAAAGCCAGTTGATCCCCTTCTTCTTCGGCCCGATCACCGGTCTCGCCTCCGCCTTCTTGCATGTCTCGCACATCTCAAGCTTCGGGTTCATCCACACATCAGGCGCGCGGTCGTGCATCCTCGACTTCTCCGCCCTGATAAACGTCTTGACTCGCTCGAAATTCTCTACGAGGTTGTAAGAGACCACCTTCGTCGCGTCGCATTTGGTGCATTGGATTCTGCCACTGATGGTTTCGATGCCGGATGAGAGGAGGTCTCGGAGGCTGTGAATTTTGGCGCGACGGTCCCCGGCCCACGGGAAGGGAGGGGGGATGATGATGGGGCCGCCTTTCTTCGGGCCGTTGGTGCGGACGCGGCGGGCGGGTTGGAGGGGGAGGGGTGGCGTGAATAGATGTGGTGGTGGTTGCTGGGGGGTTGGGAGAGGGAGGGGTGGATTTTGTTTTTTTGGTTTGGGTGTAGGTGTTGGTGTCGGTGTTGGTGGTGGTGGTGGGGGTAGTGGTGGTGGTGGGTTGATGAAGTGGTGGTGGTGGAGGAGGTGAGAGTGGAGGGAGTAGAGGTCTACGAGCCATGGATGGTGGGGATTGGTGGTCCAGTGGATGTAGCCGAGGTGGGGCACGGGACGGATGGGTCGGGGTGGTGGGTCTGGTTGTGATGGAGGGGGTGGGGTATGTTCTTCATCTTGATCTTGTTCTTGTTCTTCTTGTGGGGACATGATGATGATATGAGTGGGGGGTGGGTTAAGGGAGAGGACGAAGGGGTGGTGGTTCTTGATCTTTCAATGGGTGTTGTTGTGAGGACATTCTTTTTCGGTCTTCTTATAATGGGTTAGAGGAAGAACTCACAGATTATCTGGTATGATCGTGCATTATTTTATTCTTTTTTAAAATTTGTTAAGATTCTTTCGATATCCATGATTCGAGATTCAGGGAAGATACAGACGGATGCATGGATTGCATTACTAATGATATTTTGTATATATACCCTTGAAATAATTTAATTTATCAAAATAGTCCTCATAAAATATTTTTGAAGATGATTCAAATTGTACATCAATGTTCTTTTAATGGGTATTATTATAAAATTTAAAAAACTTATATTGTGTATAAAAATCCTTATGTCACGATATATGGTTTAAAAAATAATCGTTTAGATAAGATTCTCATCCAATCTCATCATATGATATGATATGATCATATGATATGATATGATATGATCCACCTCAGTTTTGTTTTAATTCTTTCCCCGAAAAAGAAAGCTATCATTTTATCTATGTTAAAAAAAATTGACCCGCGTAAGGATCCAGCCACCGCAAATACTTGCATAACTTGTTACTTTGTGTATGTTCAAGGGATCAAAAGTAACCAAGATGTTGAGAAGGAATTTGAGGTATATTTTACAAAAAAAATGGACTTAATTATTATTATTATTATCATGAGAATTTTTTAAGATAATCAAATAAAAATAATTCATAATAAATTAATTTGACTAATAATAATTGAAAAAATAGCCTATTTGGCAGTCACATGCCATTTTAATTTTGAATTAGTAAAATTTGAATAGATTGATATAATTTACTTAAATTTGATTTTAAAATATTAAAATGCATTTATGATTTATCTAAATCTGATTTGTAATTTTGAACAAATAAATAAGAGTAATTATTAAATTTATGGGATAATAAAAATGAAAATAAAAATCGGGTCACTTTCCCTTTAATAAATATGTGATTAATAGAATCATTGCATTTAATAAGTTTTAAACTATCTAATTGATCCTAACACAAAAAAAAAATGGTTACATTTTACCTGTTATTATTATTTAGTAAACAATAGATCCATGTAATTAAGAATCCTACCAAAGCATGTACTTGTAAAAATTTGAAGATAAAAAAATGATAAGATTAAGTTATGTATGATCCTTACACGATGCACGTTTTGGAGGCAGAGCTGATCGCAGCTAAACTGGAAATACATCCTACATGTCAATAGCTGTTAAAGGAGATCACTAGTAAAAAACGATTTTGAGAATAAATTTAAGGCTATTTTACATAGATCCAGTTTCGTTACGTATTTAATGATCAATTAATCATTATTCTGTAAAGAGTGCTGCTACACTCAGTCATGATTAGCAACCAAAACACATACCATATATATCTCGTTACAGATTTAATTAAGTATATACCTCGTTAGATAATGTATATATCTCATTGAAGTTTTTCTTATACTTGCTAAAATGGGTTCATTCAATTTGAAATGAAACGATATACACTTTTTATGAAAGCATGTACTTCTTTAGATGATGTTTACTATTTTTTTTAAAATAAAAATACTCTAGGTCTGAGTTTTGACTGAGTTTATCTTTTTCCTTCTGTAAAAGAAAAAACAATGACAATCACACATGGCATTAATTACTCAAGTGAAAATGAATTCTAATCATTATTTTGACCAATCTCTAATGCCCATCATCATATCACACTTTGAATTGCACCCTTTTTTCCTCCCCTTCCTATATAAAGTACACACACGTACAACAACTGGCTTTAAAAAAAGACGGTATCGGATAAAGAACAAACATCAACAAAGAAAACAAATGACTATAATCAACCAAGCATTCAAAGAAGCCGTCGGTGGAGCGCGGAGTACGTAGGCGAAAGGGCGGGCGGAGGCGCCGCGGGAAGCTCGGGCGTGCCGTAGCTATGCTTCTTGCAGGGGACGTAATCGACGGTGGGGCAGTACTTCGGCCTTGACAAGAAGGCGTCGCACTCCTCGGGCGACCTCTGGTTGGGGTATCCGTAGATGCAGTTCTTGTCTATGTTGAGGACGGTCCCGACGAGCGAGTCGCACACCGGCCCAATCTCCGTGAAGTAGTTGTCCGACAACGATAGGTTCCTGAGACCCCCGAGCGCGCACACATCTTCAGGGACCATCCCGTAGATCAGATTCCCCGCAAGGTTGAGCTGCCGGATGCGCTTCAGGCACCCGAAGGAGCATGGGATTTGGCCGGTGATGCTGTTGCCCCCAACGTCGAACACGGTGGCCTTGTTTAGGTAGCCGATCTCGTAGGGGAGACACCCGGTGAGGTTGTTGTTGAGGAAGAGGATCTCCTTGAGCGTGCTGGACACGTTCTTTATGCTGGTTGGGAGGGAACCGGTGAAGCGGTTGTTGGCGAGGGTGAGGTAGGCGACGGGGGAGGCGCCGAGGTTGGAGGGGATGGATTGGTCGAAGGCGTTGTTGTTGATGAAGAGGACGTCGAGGGGGAGCGTGAATACCTGTGTGAATACGAATACAGATACTGATACTAATCGAATATGAGAGAACAATCCAAAAGAATGTGTTTTATGCAAGACCTTAGCATCCTCACCTCCGGGGGAACATAACCGCAAAAGTTGTTGTAACGGATGTCAAGGAAGACCGGGTTCTTAATCTGGAAAACCGCCATCGGGAAGTTGCCGGAGAGCTTGTTGTTGCTCACATCGAGCTCGTAAAGGTACCTGAGCTTCGACACGTCGGGCACGGTGCCGGAGAAGTTGTTGGAGTTGACGTGGAAGAGAGCGAGGTCGACGAACTTGTCGAGGAACCCGGAGACGGTGGGCGCGCACAGCCCGAACCCGTTGAAGTCGATGGAGGCGACGGTGGTGGTGTGGTTCTCCTTGGGGGGGTGGCCGCAGTAGAAGCCCTTGTATTCGCACGGGCTCGTCTCGGGGCACCATGTGTCGGTCACCTTCTTCGGGTCGCAGGTGATGGTGCTCTTGAAGTGGAGAATCACCTCGCGCAGCTCCACCAGCTTTGGGTCCAGCGGCGGCGGATAGCCTTGATAAGGGAGAGGTGTGGGGGAGATGGAGGTCTCAAGTGTCTCTCTTGCATTGAAGAGGTTTGGGTTGAGAAGGACCAATAGGGTGACGAAGGGGAGGATTTTGAACATCTTTTCTTTGGTTTTGATTGGTGTTATGGACTTGTGTGTGTGTTTGGGATGCAAAAGCATGTGTGGGGGGGTATATGTATTTATAGATGGAGAAGAAACTAAACAAATATGACATTTATGAATTGTATGTATGGTGTGAGGTGATGTTTCAATATAAATGCGACTGTTGCGCTCTAGTTTTCAGATGGTGATGTTTCTTCTACTCTCGGCGGATGGGATCTCGTCTTCTTTATAAAATTAATATATGATCTTATGTTCATGTGTTACAATGTGGTTGATGGAATAGTTAATATAACTGGAGGAGAAGTTTTGCCTTTTGAAGTATAACATGAAAATGTTAAGATACAATTACGTAAACCTTAATGATTAATTGAATATATTCATTTAATAAAAAATGTGAAAAAATTTCTAATAAATTATGTATGTCTCATTGAATAGCTATCTAAATATATGGACTGTGTGTATTATGGATTAATGCAACGAACCCAAGTTGCGAGTGTGTATAAAAATCATATTAGTATCCAACTTGTATTCATTTTTTTTTAAAAATAGATAGATGCCGTTACCTCGGTTTCATTAAAGATATCGGAGTATAGCACTAAATGAGGTGAGAGGAGAATAGAGAGACAACATAAAAAAACAAAGAGCAAGTATTCATTGAATAATCATCCCAAGACCCAAGTACAACACAACAAGATGCAATCCTTATCTTTGCATGTTTTCAACGTATACAATTGTGGAAGAATATACGCTGTTATCCATACTTGGTCGCGTTAGTGGTTTCTATTTCATGTCGTGAAGGAATAAGATATTGACATTCATCTCTCAATAATCCTCCATAAATAAATTGAATTGCTTCTAAGTTCTTACCATTCATCTCTCTCTCTCTCTCTCTCTCTCTCTCTATGTTCCAACCCTCAACTAATTATTAATAATGTTAATTAATGGACGAGAACGTGCACTTCGTATCTTCATTGGTTTGAAAATTCTAAAATCCAATATAATGCTTGTTGGTTTATGCAATGGGTTTTGTAGGTTAGTGGTCCTAATTTCTCCTAATTCCCGAATACATGGGAACTTGATGATCACAACAACTCCCCTTTCTAGATACAATAATGATTTATGGGCCCTTATAGACTCTATTACAAAACCTAATTATAGACTCTTGAATCTGATATTTAATATTGAATATGGTGTTTTAAAATTCAGTTACATTTTAATAATGTAATGAATTTTATATGCATTATACTATTTTAAACAATATTAGCTTCCTTTTTTTAAGTCAGTTACATTTGTTAGATTCAATTTTTGGGAAATGCATTTGAACATTATATGCATTATATTTTTGAATTTTTTTGCCTTTCATGCATTTTATATTTTTCATTAAATCTTTAAAAGTTAGTTACATTTTTCAAATGTATCTGAATTTTTTTATGCATTATACTCTCTTCTTTTAATATGATTTTGAACAATATTTGTTTGTTGTTTTGAAAGTCAATTACATTTGATAAATTTACTTTTTTAGAAATGTAACTGAACACTATATGCATTATATTATTTTTTTTTGTTATTATACAATTTATGTTTTTCATTAAAGTTTTAAAATTCAGTTACATTTTCAAATGTATTTGAATTTTATATGCATATACTATCTGTTTTTAGTGTGATTTTGAATAGTATTTGTTTGTTGTTTTGAAAGTAAGTTACATTTGATAGATTTATTTTTTTGGAAATGTATCTGAACATTATATGCATTATAATTTTGAAATTTTTTGTGTATTTATGCAGTTTATATTTTTTTACATTCTAAGTCTATTTGAACTTTATATGCTCTATACTTCATTTTTTATTTGTGTTTTTAAACAATGTTTGCTTTTCCTTGAAATTTAGCTACATTCCAAGTGTATTTAATATTTATATGTGATATATTATATGTTTTTTGTGTTGCCAAACAATTTTTTTTTCTTTTAAAAGTTAAATACATTTTAAAATGTATCTGAATTTCAAAAAAAAAGTAGAGGTGGAGGTTGAAGGAGGACTCAAAAGGTAACAGAACCACCTCTCCTATGATAGAGGGCAGCGAGAGGAATCCAAGGTTGGTGATGCTGATTGTAAGGGGATGAAGAAGCCGACCGGAAATGAATTTTTTAAGTGGCAGATGACTTGGGAGGGTTAAAAAAGAATATTGTAAAAGAGAGTGTGTTGTATTGGGAGGCGGTTGAGTGTTTTATTGGAGCAAAAAACTCAAGAGGTTGGTTTGGTAATGTGATAAGTAGTGGGATAAAGAGTAATTATGAGAATAAGTGAGTGAGAAGACAACTTATGCCCATTTGGTATAAAAAAAAAAATAATTAGGATAAATTGCGGACAATAGTTTTAATTTTGATATGAAAATAAAGATATTTTGTTCTACCTAAAGGCTGAGATAACATTTATCCCCACTTTTTATACCAATTTTGACAAATATGAACATGAAAAAAATTGATGAACTTGAAAAATATTTTGAATTTCATCATATAGACAAAACTCCTTGATTTATTAAAACACCAATGTCCAATCAAAATTCAAAATAAGATTTTCCTTCTGATCTTCTTAGGTCTGTAAAATGGCTATTGAAACCAGTTTGGACTTCAGTGAACAAATTAAGGAATTGGAAAGAAAATATCAACATGTAGTTTTGATGTTTCTCTGGGGCTTGTATATTTTTTAACCTTTTATTTCATTGTATTTTGGGTTTATTCTGTTTAAGATCTAAAATTTGTTCCTCTCTAATTGTTATTAAGATTCTCCTAATTAATGTTAAAAATATCCAAATATTGTATGGGGGCATAGTAGTCGCATTTGTTTTATTCATGCTAAGTTTGTTTTTTCTTAGCCTTCCTACTTCCACCCAAGTCCCTCGACTCATACCCTCTTATTTTATACTTCACGTTGCTTTGGTCTACACTCCTTATCTGCACATCAATCCATGATCCTTCAGTTTATTTCACACCCTGGTCTTCCTTGGGTGAAATCATTCTATTAATGCAGTTGTTTTTCATGCATCTAACTCAAATTATGGATCCCATCAATAGCAAAATCAAATCTCTGTTTCTTTTCTTTCTCATGGTCAAATTGATAAATATGGCTGAATGTGTAAGAATCCTTAAATGGATGTTTTTTTTTATGGATAATGAAAAATCATTTTCAATATTGTGGAAATCAGGGATGCCTATAGTAGGTGAAAAAAATTCAAAGAGCTCTCTCTATATTTTACAATATTGTTAAAAATTTTCATGGTTAGACTGGTCCTTGAACTTTTTAGTGTTCCTTTTGATTTAGAGATGAAGTCGTTTTAACCTTTTCCATTACCAGAGGAGACGGATCTTCAGTGTGTTCGTGGACATTTTGAATCCGTGGAAGAGTATGTCAGAGTGTTTGAGCCATTGCTCTTTGACATTATTTATCTCCATTTATTTCCTAAAACCTTCTTAAAACAGTTCTTTGACATCTTCTCCTTGTGCTTGGATCTATGTAGCCTAGCCATGAATTAATGTTCTTAAATTTCACTATCCTAATAATGCAATAACTCAATTCAGTAGGAGCATCATGTTCTTTGTTTGCAGTTGTCAAGATCTGAATTCTCTCAGATAATATCTGAAATTCTGAATAGCTAAATTTTGCTTTCATGTATTCATGTTCATATCTTTTCACATCCAGATGTCCACTTGCTGCCATGCAGTCCTTTACTACTATTATTTATTTATTTGGGTGGGGGATGAATGCAGAATAGGGAAATGGGTTTGTCCTAAAAAGTTGTTTGTTTGGCTATATTAGATTGGAATGCTATCCCAGGATTGTCTAGAATGACCTGATAAATTTATCCCTGGGACTTTGAATTTTATCCCAGGATAACTAATAACTATCCATATTTAAAAACCAAATCCATCAATTTAACCATTTTTTTTGTTTGAAATAACAATAACTGCACTTAAAATGAAAATCAAGGCCAACCAAACGGAAATTGGGAGTAATAAAATAGACAGGTTGTCTGGGCTGGGTAAACAACCTATTCCACCCAATTCTATCCCCTAAGTAAATGGGGGCTTTAGTATTTGTCCAATATTCCAAGAGTTGACCTTGTAAATTTTTTCATTTTTCCTTTGTTTAAATGCCTCAAATACTACTGATAAACACTGGTGACAAGATTTTCCATGGATATCAACTTTATTTTTTCTGTATTGTATGTCAATGCAGGATGGTATGATGTTGTGGTTCTTCCAGCTCAGGATTGTAACTGGATGTTCAAGGAGGGTGACGTTGTGATTCTTTCATCCCCAAAGCCTGGCACAGGTATAGAATATGAGCCAAGCATGAGACCTTGATATTTAGTATGTTTAGCATGGGTATAGATTTTAATAACTAATACTGAAGAAGCAGATGGTACGATATGGATACATCACCTAGTCTGAAGTATCAGGGTATCATAATGAGCTGATATGAGACCACTTCAATGTCCTCTGTGTTCTCTGTTCTGTTTACATTTGTTCTTGCAACCTGTGTATTAATTAGCTCTACTTTTGATTTGTTGAGCAGTCAGATATAAGAAGAGTAATATACTGGAGCTAGTGAGGATGATTTGGAGTCTTCTGTCTTCACTGAATCATGCTTCCTCCTCTGTTGTCTTCTATCTTCAGCTTATGATAGTTGCATATATTGTCACACGTTTCATGGGCTAGAGGATTACTCAAGTTGGTTGGTTGCTAGGCTTCTTGTGGAAGGGGAATGCTTTTCATCAAGTTAGCTAGCTGCTGCACATTATTTTAGGCTGGGATGATGTTGTTGTGAGACATTGTTGTTTGTATGGAGTAATAGACTGAATGGTTGGCTTATTTTGTTGTTTGAATGCTTCTAATTTGTAACAGAAAGTTTAGGTGGTGTTTATTGTTTGACTGCTTTTATGGTGTAAAAACTGAATTCTTGGTATTTTTAAATGAGTAAATGTTGAATGAATGGTTGAATGTTTTTAAATGAGTGTTTTAAATGATTGAATGCTTGGTGTTAACATGGTGGTGTTTAAATGCTTGATAGTTTCTTATTGGAAGGTCAATATAAGTATTCATTCTAGTCCCAGGCAATGTATTGCAGTCCAAGTTTTGCATTCTAGTGCAGTACATGAGCAAGTCATTCCTAATCCCAGTAATGCATTGCAGTCCAGGTTTTACATTCCACTGCAGTCCATGAGCAAGTCATTCCAGTCCAAGTCCTCTTGAATTCAAATTCACACACACACACACTTATTTAGTTTCCCATATGTTTCATTGCAAACAATTGAGAACTAAACAATTGATGCTCCAATTGAGCCAAGCAGAACAAATATCAGTTGTTTCCATTAAAAAAAGAAGAAGAGACTAATGTGCATGTTTCACTAAGCAGCTCCTCTATCAAGAGGAGTAGAAATAGTAGCCCAGAGTGAGATAGAAAGAGAGACTTCAATCAATAAACATTCACATTCCTTCACATTCAATGAATACTAATTTGATATAAACATCATTCAGAATTATTCAAATTACAACATTCACATTTACAGAGTCAACAACATTAACATGTTGAAAAAATTGACATATGTTACATTTGCTATGGCGGAGGAAAGAAGCAGCTCTGTTTCTTGTGATCAACAGCTTTGAATTGGGGAATGTATTGTGAGTTGGTGGTGGTGGTGGTGGTGTTTGAAGAGGAGGCATAGATTTGGACATCCTTGGAATGTCCCAAAGTGATCCCCCTCTTTGTTTGCTTGAGACATAGAACCCAAGTCTGGAGCTGTAAAAATAACAAGAACTACATCACAAAACTATCTGATCAAGTCACAGAAGACTCTCCTAACTACTTACAATGTTCAAAAAAAAAAAAAATCTGAAAAACTATGTAAATCTTCCATCTTGTTGATAGTAGTTCATGCATCAAATCCATTACCGAACAAAGAATCTTCAAAAGCTTAAACTTTCATTCTTTTGGAGTATGTAAAAATAATTTGGAGTATGTAACAATAGCAAAATCTCTCTGGTCCTTCAGTGCATATGTGTCAGTTTTTTCTAAGGTTATATATGACTATGGAGAGCTGCTTAATTAAATAAAATTTGACATTTCAAGAAATCCGTATAGAATAAATCAAGACTCATCCACAAAAAAAAACATACATAGTCGAGGTGCATGCGTATTAGTTATCCAGCCTAGAAACAGGGGTAATGTAAATCAAGATTTCCTTCAATTGCAATATGCCAGTGGATAAATCAGTTGCTTTCTTTTGAGAAAAGCATCTATGACTTTGTGAATTAAAATTTTTGGCAAATATTATAAACACACACCTGGATGAAGTTGTACAGAGTTTGATGAATATTGAAAGAGCGCCAGCAGCTTGTTAGATTCATACAAATGGGTGTTGTGGAGCTCCATCCCCTGTAATCCTTCTGGTTTTGGGTAATTGCCTGAAATCCACCCGAGACTTCATATAGCTTCTGGTGCCTATGACATTCTGTGCAAAATAAGGTTCCACCCCATCAAATTGTTAGCCTAAACAGTTCAAGTTGCAAACAAATCAATCATTCCCACAAATCATACTTGTAGGTGCTACATTAGGCTTCCATTTCCATGTAATCATATACTAGGAATCTAAAACCAAGATGCAGTCTTTAGACTTGAACAACATAGATTATGTTTGTTCAATATTACTTGATGAAAATATTACGTATGATGCCCTGTTAAGTACCCTCTAAGCCTGATGGCATGAAGATGGTGCATCCAATTCCATAGAGAAGGCATCTTTCTCCTCTTGGGAAGCTCTAAATTCTTTCACTGCAGCAATTGGCCATCAAGGAACCAAGCTTTATAGACAGTTCCATAGGAATCAGTCTCAATTTTCATGCTAAATCCTTTGGTCACTCTTTGAATCTCCTTAATTTATATTCCCTTATGAATGTTGAAAATACACCAACATTAAGATTGCCAATAAAGAAATGAAAACTCATCCTTTTCAATATCTCATTATGCAAAATAAATGTCCTCTACATCTATTGCTTAATCTATCAATATTTATTTTTTTGCTTTAAATGCCTCCTCATAACCATATACAAAGTAAAAAAAATCTAAAAAAAACCCTAGATCTGAAAATAAATCTAAAAAGAAAACCCTAAATCTGAAAAAATCAGATAAAAACCTAGATTTGAAAATAAATCTGAAAAGAAAACCCTAAATTTGAAAATAAATCAGATACAAACCTAAATAATCAGTACCTAATTCAAAAAATGAAAAAAAAATTACATTGCGGATCGGGTGGGGATGGCCGGTGGTCGTCGAGCACAGGGAGGGGTGGGGGTGGCCGGTAGTCAAATTTTTTTTTTTGGGCTCCGAATACTTCCTCAATAAACATCTACAAAGCAAAACAAATCTGAAAAAAAACCCTAGATCAGAAAGAATATGAAAAAAATCAGATAAAAACCTAGATTTCAAAATAACTCTGAAAAGAAAACCCTATGACTGAAAAAAATCAAATAAAAACCTAGACTTCAAAATAAATCTGAAAAGAAAACCCTAAATCTGAAAAAAAAATCAGATAAAAACCTGGATTGGGTGGGGGTGGCCGGTGGTCGTCAAGCACTGGGAGGGGTGGGGTGTCCAAGCGTCGACGAGCATGGGGAGGGGTGGGGGTGGCGAGCATCGACGAGCACGGAGAGGGTTGTGGGTGTCCGAGCGTCGACGAGGCCGCAATAGGTGGTCCTCCGAGTCGAAGAGGAGAAGAGAAGAGGAGAGATGTGTTGTCCGATTAGAACCATTGACCTTTTTTTCTTTGTTGAGTCGAAGAGGAGAAGAGAAGAATGAGAGGAGAGAGAGGGGAGAGGGAAACTTGGGGGGTCGTACGAGTCATTCGAGGCAACCGGTTTCATCCGGTTTGCTCTTTTTCTTTTTTTTTAAAAATCCATCATCAGCCGTCTGATCACGAGATCGGCGATCGGACGGCTGAGATCGTGGTGCGCATGATGGGGTGCACGACCGCACCCCATCACTTCCCAATATATATATATATATATATATATATATATATATATATATATATATATATATATATATATATATATATATAGTCGTGATATTATACGGTCGTGCGGTCGTGCGGTCGCGATTCACGGGCCGTCGATCACGGGTCCATCGCATCGGACGGTCGGGTGCGATTCACGTCGATCGTTGGATGCGATGGACCCGCGATCGGACGACGCACGTCGAATCCGCACGACCGCGCCGATCGCATATTATCGGAAATCTATATATATATATATATAGGGACGTGATTACGTGCGGCGAACGGCAGGTGCGGCAGCGATCACGGGCCGTCGATCACGGGTCCATCGCATCGGACGGTCGAGTGCGATTCACGTTGACCGTTGGATGCGATGGACCCGCGATCGAACGGCCCACGTCGCGGCCGCACCGTTCGCCGCACGCAATCGCCGGCATATATATATATATATATATATATATATATATATATATATATATATATATATATATGAAAATGATTGCGTGCGGCGAACGGCAGGTGCGGCCGCGACGTGGGCCGTTCGATCGCGGGACCATCGCATCCAACAGTCAAGATGAATCGCTCCCGACCGTCCGATGCGATGGACCCGTGATCGACGGCCCGTGATCGCTGCCGCACCTGCCGTTCACCGCACGCAATCACGTCCCTATATATATATATATATATATATATATATATATATATATATATATATATATATATATATATATATATATATATATATATATATTTCCGATAATATGCGGTCGGTGCGGTCGTGCGGATTCGACGTGCGTCGTCCGATCGCGGGTCCATCGCATCCAACGGTCGACGTGAATCGCACCCGACCGTCCGATGCGATGGACCCGTGATCGACGGCCCGTGAATCGCGACCGCACGATCGTATAATATCACGACTATATATATATATATATATATATATATATATATATATATATATATATATATATATATATTCGATAATATGCGGTCGTGCGGTCGCGATCGCGGGCCGTCCGATCGCAGGTCCATCGCATCCAACGGTCGACGTGAATCGCACCCGACCGTCCGATGCTATGGACCCGTGATCGACGGCCTGTGAATCGCGACCGCACGACCGTATAATATCACGACTATATATATATATAGTCGAGTGATAGCGTGCGGTCGGTGCGGTCGTATGGATCCGACGTGCGTCGTCCGATCGCGGGTCCATCGCATCCAATGGTCGATGTGAATCGCCCCCGACCGTCTGATATGATGGACCCGCGATGGACCAGTGATCG
Source organism: Acorus calamus (assembly GCA_030737845.1). NCBI lineage: Eukaryota > Viridiplantae > Streptophyta > Magnoliopsida > Acorales > Acoraceae > Acorus > Acorus calamus. The sequence goes on along the minus strand of CM060862.1, from coordinate 14,438,813 downwards.
ACGGCCCATGGTCGACGCCGCACGACCGCACCTAATCACTCCTCTATATATATACACACACACACACACGTACGCTCGCGATTAGGTGTGGCGAACGGCGGGTGCGGTCGCGACATGGGCCATTCGATCATGGGTCCATCGCATCCGACCGTCCGATGCGATGGACCCGTGATCGACAGCCCATGATCGCTGCCGCACCCGCCGTTCGTCGCACCTAATCGGTTCCCTATATATATATATATATATATATATATATATATATATATATATATATATATATATACGCGAGCGATTCAGTGCGGGAATGCGGGAATGCGGGAAACGACGTCGATCATTCGATCGCGGGTCCATCGCATTCAACGGTCGAGATGAATCGCACCCGACCGTCCGATGCGATGGACCCGTGATCGACGGCCCGTGATCGCTTCCCGCACGACCGCATTCCCGCATTGAATCGGCTCCCTATATATATATATATATATATATATATATATATATATATATATATATATATATATATATATATAGTCGAGTGATTCAGTGCGGGAATGCGGGAAACGACGTCGATCGTTCGATCGCGGGTCCATCGCATCCAACGGTCGATGTGAATCGCACCCGACCGTCCGATGCGATGGACCCGTGATCGACGGCCCGTGATCGCTTCCCGCACGACCCCATTCCCGCACCGAATCACTTCCCTATATATATATATATATATATATATATATATATATATATATATATATATATATATATATATATGGAGCCGATTCAGTGCGGGAATGCGATCGTGCGGGAAGCGATCACGGGCCGTCGATCACGGGTCCATCGCATCGGACGGTCGGGGGCGATTCATCTCGACCGTTGGATGCGATGGACCCGCGATCGAACGATCGACGTCGTTTTCCGCATTCCCGCACTGAATCGCTCGCGTATATATATATATATATATATATATATATATATATATATATATATATATATATATATATATATATATATATATTCGTGCGGTCGTGCGGATCCGACGTGCGTCGTCCGATCGCGGGTCCATCACATCCAACGGTCGATGTGAATCGCCCCCGACCGTCTGATGCGATGGACCCGTGATCGACGGCTCGTAGTCGACGCCGCACGACCGCATAATATCATTCCTCTATATATATATATACGGGGGCAATTACATGCGGCAAACGGCAGGTGCGGCGGCGACGTGGGCCGTTCGATCGCGGGTCCATCGCATCTAACGGTCGACGTGAATCGCACCCGACCGTCCGATGCGATGGATCCGTGATCGACGGCCCACGATCGACGCCGCACCTGCCGTTCGCCGCACCTAATCGGACCTCTATATATATATGGGGGGCCGATTAGGTGCGGCGAACGGCAGGTGCGGCGTCGATCGTGGGCCGTCGATCACGGATCCATCGCATCGGACGGTCGGGTGCGATTCACGTCGACCGTTAGATGCGATGGACCCGCGATCGAACGGCCCACGTCGCCGCCGCACCTATATATATATATATATATATATATATATATATATATATATATATATATATATATATATATATATACGCGAGCGATTCTGTGCGGGAATGCGGGAATGCGTGAAACGACGTCGATCGTTCGATCGCGGGTCCATCGCATCCAACGGTCGAGATGAATCGCACCCGACCGTCCGATGCGATGGACCCGTGATCGCTTCCCGCACGACCGCATTCCCGCACTGAATCGGCTCCCTATATATATATATACAGTTCGGATCTGAAACGGACGCCCGCAATTTCATTTTTGCGGACGTCCACGAGTCCACCAAATGCATGGTGGTGATTTTCCTATTAAAGTCCACCAAATCAAAAGTTTTAACCACTGCTTTAACCCAAGTCAAATGAAAAAACCACTATTCACTTTCTCTTTCAAAGCCTCTCACCTGAAACACTTTAAAACCCTCCCCAAAAGAGAAAAACAAAACTCCCTAACGATCCGACCTCCCCGACGCCGCTCGCCCTCCCCGACGCACGCCTCTCGCCTTCCCCGACGCCTCTCGCCCCCTCTCTCTCTCCCCCCCCCCTCTCACTCTCAAATCGCCGATCACCACCGCAGCCCGCGAACACCCCGACTCCGCGATCAAACTGGTAAGGTTCGTCCTAGTCCCTCTATGACGATTTATTTTGTAGATCTAGGGTTTCTTTTTTTTTACTGGATTCCATTGTTTTAGCTTTGTTGATTTAGAGTTTTTTCCCTTGGTTATTTTAGAATTTCATATATGTTGTCTCTGTGTGATCAAATTTTTTGTTACAGAGGTAGCCAAAAACAATAATGTTTACATGCTGTGCTCAAATTTTTGGTAACAGAGGTCCCCCACAACATTCAATTTTTTTACAGTGGTAACCTGTAATTGATGATTTTTTTATTATTATTAAGTGCTGAAATTTATTATTTATGCTTTTTTGTTAGTGGATTATGAATCAAAATCTGATTCTTTTATCAAACATTTTTCGATCGATCTTGGGTTTCTGTAATGGGAAGAGATTATATACTGGATTTAATTATTTATTTTGGAGCTTATGCTAAAATTTTATTTGTTGTTTGATTTTTCAGTTTATATAGAAATGGACAATTTGAACTTCGAAGTTGGGATTGAATTTAGTCAACATGATGAAGAGTTAGATTCAAATTCTTCTGATGCTGTTTACACTCCTGAAGTAAATCATGAATTGAAGCCCACAAAAGGTCAAAAATTTGAAACACTGGATGATGTTCATGACTTCTACAACAAATATGCAAAAGAAGCTGGAGTCAGTGTTCGAATTCATTCTAGTAGGAAGAGTAGGGACGGTAATGAAATCTTAAGGAAGGAGTTTGTGTGCTATAAAGAAGGGGCATGTGCTAGGGAAGGGGTTAAGCAGAAAGAGAGGCATCGGGGGATAATAAAAGAGGGTTGTAAGGCAAAAATTGCAGTAGTGAAGTCAAAATCTGGCACATTTGTAGTGAGCGTATTTGTTGAGGGTCACAACCATCCATTGGCAACCCCTCGAAAGGTGCATCTATTAAGATCTCATCGTAGTGTCTCAAGTGTCCAAAAATCTTTAACCCAACAACTTAGCACAGTAAATATACCAACACATCAACAATTTAATATTCTTGAAATGCAAGCAGGAGGAATAGAAAATATTGGGTGTACACAGAGGGACATTTATAACTATGAAAGAGATCAACGTAATGAGATGAAGGGACATGGTGGAGATATGTTGTATGAGCATCTTCAATTAGAACATGAAAAGAATTCGTCTTTCTATTTTAAAATCAAGGCAGATAATGAGCAGAGGATTACTCATTGTTTTTGGGCTGATGCAACCTCTAGACTAGGGGTCGGCAACGGGACGGGCCGGGCCGGCCCGTTGAAACAGGGTCCAAGCCCGGCCCTGGGCCCAGGCCCGCGGGCCTGCTTGGCCAACGGGCCCGAGCCGGGCCAGCCCGTGGCAAAAAAACAGGGCCCAGGCCCTGCCCATGGGCCCGGGCCTCACGGGCCAGGCCTGGGCTCGGGCCCACGGGCGGGCCTACGGGCCTAAATTCAAAACATTTTATTTTTTTATTTTACGTTGTTTATTTGTACATAATATTAAAATAACACAAAATTTAAGTATAATGTTGAAAAAAATATTTATATCTATTGAATTTCAAAATAAAAATATTAAATGAATTAATTACTTACAAAAATAAATAATTACATGTACCTAACTAGATTAACACATATATAAATGTTAATAATTTGAATAACTCAACCACAATTCAAATAAAAATTACATGTTACTAGTTCATTGGATCACCCTCCATGGGCCTATGGGTCGGGCCCGCAGGCGGGCCTACGGGCCAGCCCGAACGGGCCGGGCTCGGGCGGGCCTACGGGCCGGGCTCGGGCCCCAAAACTAGGCCCAAGCCCGGCCCTCCCTGAAAACGGGCCGGGCAGGCCCGGCCCGTGAACGGGCCCGGGCCGGGCGGGCCGGGCTTTCGGGCCACGGGCTTTTTGGTGACCCTTACTCTAGACATGCTTATAAATTTTATGGTGATGTAGTTATATTCGATACCACATACAACACGAATCAGTATGGGATGATCTTTGCACCATTGATGGGGGTTAATAATCATGGCCAGACAATCATCTTTGCTTGTGCTTTCTTATGTGATGAGACAACAGATTCTTTTGTTTGGCTATTTGAACAATTTAAGAAAGCTATATGCCAATCGATTCCCTCAAAATGATCATCACTGATCAGGATCCAGCAATGACAAAAGCAATTTCTGTAGCTCTTCCAAAAACTTTTCACAGGTACTACAATTGGCTCATCCTGAAAACTTGGATCCTTTAAAGTGTCATAGTTTGTGCATATTTATACTAGACAGAGAGTATTATTATTGTTGCTCCCTTTCCCTTCAACTCAGTCACTCATCACTTCCATATATTAATCAGTAAACGCATCCATCAATTATTGTACATAGATTTGACACTGATTAATTAAATATCTATTGCATGTTTTACAGGTACTGCAGTTGGCACATCCTCAATAAATTCTCTGAAAAGCTAGATGCTGTCAAGTATACGGATTTCTATAGGGACTTCCAGAAATGCATATGGGAATCAGAGACGAGGGAAGAGTTCGAATCGACATGGATGGAGGCTATTCAGAAAAGTGGGTTAAATGACAATAAGTGGCTGCAGTCAATGTATGAAATTCATACAGCATGTGTGCCTGCATATGTGAATCATATTTTTTCTGCTGGAATGTCAAGTAGCCAACGAGCAGAAAGTTCACACTCATTCTTCAAGAGGTATGTTTCAAAGAAAAATTCATTAGTGGATTTTATGATTCAATTTAACAGGGCACTACTACGCCAACGCCATGAAGAGTTGGCGGCTGATCATGTTGATGTAAATGAGAAGCCTATGTTGAAGTTGCCAATGGAGATGGAAATGCAAATGTCTGAAATTTATACGCGAAAGTATTTTTATAAAGTTCAGGATGAGTTATGGGGAAGCTTTAATTTTAGATTTGAACTTGTAAGAGAGAATGAACATCAGTGCTTGTATAAGGTTCATAAAAAAATGATGAGAAGTACAGAGTGCGAGATGTAGTTTATGAAAAACAGTTGGATTTTGCTTCATGCAGCTGTAGAAAATTTGAGAGTGGAGGAATCCCATGTAGTCACATTCTGGCCTATTTGAACAAAATTACAGATGTTGCCCTTTTGCCAAATCAGTATATTTTGAAGAGATGGACTAAAACTGCAAAGTATGAGAGAATCATACCTGATGATAGTACGGAGATAACTGATGACAAATCATTACTTGTCAGGCGGAGCAAATTATTCCAACATGCTTCAAATGTAATTGATAAGGTCTTGTTAAGTGAAGATGCAAGTAAGATGTTTACTGATGCGTTGGATGGTGTGCTCGAGAAGACCAAATCAGTGATTGGTAGTGGTAGTGATGCAGTAGTTTCTGAGAAAAGAAGTAATACTCAATACAGTTTTAATGAACCGAATCAAGTCAGGGCCAAAGGGTGTGGAAAGAGACTAAAAGGTGGAAAGGAGATTGCAAAAAGGAAGGCAAATGATAAACCGAGGCGTTGTCATGGATGTGAAAAAATTGGACAATCACACGATAAAAGAAACTGTCCAATGCTTATTAATCGGTAGGAATGTGTAATTTATTATTCCTCTATTTTTATTTAATGTATGAATGATTAATATGTATTATTTGTTTTCATGTAGATCTTCTCCGTGCAATGAATATGAAAATCCAAGTTCCTGCAATAGAGATGATGATAGTTTTTCATCCATGGGTAATTTGTTGCACTCTATTGTTTCAATGTTAACTGAAAAAAATTGATTCATCATGCTATTTGAATTTTTAATGTAGGTTTATCCCAAGAAAGCTGAAGAAAACTGAAGAAAGAACTCCACACTTTTTTACTTTTTTGCAATTTAATGGTTGTATTATTATGTTCCAGTTCAGATAATGTTGTCATGTAAACTGCTTTAATGTTGTCTTGTAAACTGCTCTAAGGTTGCACTGTTATTTTTACACTATGGAAAACATATTCAGGCTCAGATTTTTACTTTTGCATATTTTTACTTAATGTTGTCTTGCAAACTGCTCTGTGTTTTGTTCCAATTCAGATTTAGAAATATGTGTGTATGTTCTGTTCCAGTTCAGATTTTAAGTCTGTGTGTATGTTTTGTTCTAGTTCAGATTTTAAGTCTGTGTGAAAGTTCTATTGCAAGTTCATATTTTAAGTCAGTGTGTAATTTCTGTTCCAGTTTAGATTTTAAGTCTGTGTGTAAGTTCTATTTCAAGTTCATATTTTAAGTCAGTGTGTTTGTTTTGTTCCACTTCATATTTTAAATCTGTGTATCTGTTCTTTTCCACTTCAAATTTTATGTCTGTGTATGTTCTGTTCCACTTCAGATTTCATTGGTGGGTATGTATGCTATTTATGATTCCACATTTAAAATGTTTTGATGAAGTTGTTTGTACTTGTAGATACCCCATTTTGACCGGTTTATGATCCAATTTACATATTCCAAGCGATATTTGAATCAGTTCAATACTTGTTCTAAATACATTATTTTTCTATTTGCTATAATGTCACAAGTGTGTAACCCTATATGTCATACACCTATATAAATATCACTAGCCATGCACATCACTCACCCAACCTTACACCTTACTTACACCCTACCTACATCAAAATCATATATGTACATGCATGCATCACCATACATGTGACATTCAAACTCTCACCACACATGATATCCCAACTCCCACTCTCACTTACACCATGCCCAAGCATCACTTTCACAAGTACACAATGATGTAAGCCATGCAAGGGTGAAAAGTCAAAGATTTCATTTGAGAGGGTGGGATGATTTTTCACATTATTTGCTTAGGGGCTAAGGTAAGGAAGAGATGCATGGTTGGCCATTTCGGATGGTCATTCAAAGGGGGAGAGAGGGGTGAAGTGATTGAGAGAGTACTAGAGTACTTAAAAAAAAAAAAAAAGTGGGCATGGGTGGTTTGTTTTTCAAGAGGCTATAAAAGGGGAGACAGTGGGATTGCTTGAGGAGGTGTTTTTGGTTACTTCTTTCTTTGGTGTGTTTTAATGAAAACAGAGAGAGGGCCGGAGGTTGTTTAAGGAGGAAGAGGGGGGATCATCAAAGGTGTGTATGTTTGTGTGAGACAGAGAGAGAGGCAAAGAGAGAGGGTTTTGGTTTTATGTGAGAGAGAGAGAGAGAGAGATCTAAGTGTGAGTGTGAGTGTGAGTGTAAACAGAGAGAGGGAATAAGAAAGAGTTGTGGGAGATCTAACACAAAACAATACTTTCTTTTGTTATCTTGTCTTTTATTTTCATTTATTAGTTAATCTCATTTACATCATTTAGTTAGAGCATTGTCATCCCAACCCATTTTTATTGCATTTTAAAGGGGTAAATCTTTTGGGGAGGGGTTAGTAAAATCATTACTAGTCCCCTCCCCAAACAAACCAACCCGGTACGTTTTAGTGTTCATATTTAATTTCTTTTTTACTTTTTATTTTAGAATAATTTACTACACCATTTTTCTAATCGGATCTTAATCATTTTGTGCGAGATATCTGAGCTTTACCGCGTTGCGTAGCCGGCTGCGTCAACGTGAAGAGAATCCACCATTTCCCGGCAAAGGCGAGTAACAGAAAAAACCATCTTTTCTTGCTTTTGAGGAAAAGCAAGTGGCGATCACAACAGCGTCCTTGGGAGCGGTCGAGCGAACTTGGACGATCTTTCGAATGGCGATCCAGTACGTCGGGTGTGGACCGGATCCAAGTTCGAAAGAACCGGATTAACGACGAACATCGTCAAAAATCCACATCGACAGTACTATTTTGAATTTTTCCTTATCATGTTGTTGAAGTTTATACTTTATATCCTGTTGTGGACCCCGTTCTCAGATATAAGTTTCCTAGATTATCACAGCTTTATTTTTTAGTTGAGCAAACTGCTTTTGTCTTCCAACTGTTCCTTGATGAATTTGTACGGGCTGTTCCTTGTGAAGTCTCTATGCATTAATGAAGTGCACTTTTTTAAGCATTCCATCTGATGTTAAAACTCCACCAGATTTTAAAATACACAAGCAAATACCCTTTCAAACAACACAGCTGATACAGCCACAAGCACAAGCCACCTGATATAAATGAAATACAAAACAGATCTTACAGAAATACAAAGTATGAGCACAAAACATAAATAAAGAATGCACATTGAAGTACTGAACATAACAATGAACAGTCTGCACATTTTGTACAAATTCTCCCACTTTACAGCAATACTACTTTTGATTACCAATAAAAAAAAACGATGAACAGTCTGCATTGTGATTCAGAAGACCATACCAGAAAAGATTTAAACTATTCAAGAAGACAAGAACCATCTCAATCTTTGTCCACTATTGAAGGACTCACATTCACAACTATATAAATTTGACCTCCATTTGACCTCTAAGTTGTGGATGGCAATGTAGGGAATATGTGTAGGTAGTCTGTTGGGGGTACAACAGGTTGTCTGAAATGACTGAAATGTGTGTGTTTTAGCTGCTGCATACACAGAATGTTGCAAGTGTAAGTGCAGTTTGAATGAAATATTGTAGCCAATCTGCTGAACTGAAATGTTGCAAGTGTAAGTGCAGAAAATGTGTGTTTCAGTGTTATTAGTGTAATGGGTGATTTGAGTGACTGAAATTTGATGGTTATCACACAAAGTAAGTGCAAGTGCAGCTGAATGAGTGTCTCAATCAAACTCAAATGGTGATGTGTTTCAGTGTGTTTGTGCCGAAGTGAATTGAATGAGTGCAGAGAAAAACCAAATCAAATGAATTCAAACCTTTTCTGAATCAAATGAATTAAAAAAAAAACCATAAGCTCACATACATAAACTCTCAACACCACCACTCACATAAACTCACTTACAAAAATTCGAGTATCTCAATAAAGTGATAGAATAACATTTTGGTGCTCTAACATGGCCAACCATTCAACATTCAAAAACCTAAGTAGCATGGACCTTTCCTTTACCACCAGAGGTACTATTAGGGTGCGTTTGGTTGCGCGATTGCGCTGCAATTGCGATTACAGGAAGCTGCGTTTGTAATCGCGCAACCAAACAGTTTTGTAATCGCAATTTTAAACCCAGCGATTGCAGGCAAATAGTGCCCAAAAGCTGCGATTTCAAAAAGCTGAGAAAGTGAGCTTCCTGCAGAATCAGGTTTGCAATCGCAGATTCCTGCAGAATCAGTTTTGCAATCGCGCAACCAAACGCACCCTTAATCAAAATAGATAGAATTGAAGTATATCTAGAGAAGAAAACATTGTTGGAACATTGACTGAAACATCAAACAGCACCTGAACCTGTTATTCAATTTAAAAAACACTTGGATTGAAAACAAGTATTGGAACAACATTCACATAGTGCATCTGGAACCTGTAATAGTGGAATTACAAAATAGAACCAACAAAACATAAACTAAACCATAACACAGGATTGAAAAAAATAACCATCCCAAAATAAAACACATGAATATCAAATTACAACAAGACAAAATATAATCTTAGCCCTCAATAATCCCCCCCTTCAACCTCTCTCAAATGTCCGCCCTTCAAAGCTCCAGAACTAGAGACCCTTCAAAAGAACAGGTCCACAAGCAACTCTGAAAACCCACCTTTCGCATTCGCCTTCAAAGCATCGTCGATGTGGGTAAAAATATTTATCTTTGTTTCGCTCCTTAAGTGAGGAGAGCATGAAGAAGTCCCGCCTGTTTTGTTTTCTCTGTTTAAATAAATGGATGAAACTCAAATAATTACTAGCTCAAATACTCGCAAATATGAATCACTGGAACAGGTGAGCTTGTCAAAATTACCTGGGAGCATGAATTCCACGCCCGAAAGAGCTCTCATGTCAAGACCATTGGAGGAAATAAGAATGGGAGCCCAACAACGGTTGAGCAAAAGAGCATTTCCATATGAAAACAGGAAAATAATTACTGCTTCTCTCACAAGTCCCACCAACAAAACAAGCACAATTAAGGTAGAAACACAAAGAGAATGCCAAACAATTTAAATTTTTGAAAGTATGGAAGTCACAACAAAGAGACACACACTCATTAGAAGCATTCACATTAGGCATTTTCCCTATTATCTCCCTCAATCAACTCACATTTCAAACCAGTCTCCCTAGTTTACTAAAAAAGGCATGTATAAATTAAGAAAAGTTTTTGGATTTGAATATAAAAACACACACAACTTTGTTGATAATTACAAATTTTGAAATTTCTATAGCACAGAAAAGGAGTGGTTTAAGGCATGTATCAACTAGTCCAACATTTCCAAAATTCACTGCCAGGAATTCATGCAATGGCATGTCATAGACCCCCAAAAAACCTTTACCAGGTAACATTCAATAGATGAAATGAATTACAACTCGTTTGAAAAAAAAAAGAGTTCTCATGTCATATTAGTAATGCATAAGCCCTGTTTGGGTCTTGTTATAGATTGTATACATTCTGACACATGCCCTAGATGAAAAACCCTAACAATCACAAACCCTAGATAAGAAACCTTAACAATCATAAACCCAACTCAGAAAAACCCTAACAATCACAAACACTAGATGATAAAACCCAAACAATCACAAACCCAACTCAGAAAAACCCTAACAATCACAAACCCCCATATGATAAAACCCTAACAATCACAAACATTAGATAAAAACCCAAATCATAGAGAGAAAGAGAGAGAGAAAGTAACCTGAATCTGGGTCGCCGTTGGTCGTGGGTGGTCGCTGATGGTCGCCGCGGGTGGTCGTCGATGATCGCCACGGGTGGTCGCCGATGGTTGCTGCGAGTGGTCACGGGTGATCGCGGTGACTTGGGTCGATGGTGGTTGTGGAGGGGATCACAGAAGAGACTAGAGGAGAGAGAGTGAGAGCCCAAAGTGGTGAATAAGAGTGGTTTTTTATTTTCATTTTTTTTTTTATTTTGGTTTTTGACCGTGAATCAGGTTTGTTTTGATTTTTCATTTTTTTTTTGTTTTGGTTTTTGACCGTCCGATCGAGCGCGATCGGACGGATGAGATCGTAAAACCCCAATTAAATGGTGGTTCTATGAACCATCACAATTTTTTTTTTTGGGACCATCCGATCGTGCGCGATCGGACGGTCCGGACGGACGTCCGCAAATTCAAATTTGCGGACGTCCGCTTCTGAACCGCGCTGTATATATATATATATATATATATATATATATATATATATATATATATATATATATATATATATATATATATATGGGAAGTGATTACGTGCGGTCGTGCGGTCGGTGCGTCCGCGATCACGGGCCGTCGATCACGGGTCCATCGCATCGGACGGTCGGGTGCGAATCACGTCGACCGTTGGATGCGATGGACCCGCGATCGGACGGCCCACGACTGCGACCGCACGACCGCACCTCATCGGTCGCGTATATATATATATATATATATATATATATATATAGGTCGATGATAATATGCGGGACGTGCGGTCGTGCGGGAACGACGTCGTTCGTCCGATCGCGGGTCCATCGCATCCAACGGTCGAGATGAATCGCCCCCGACCGTCTGATGCGATGGACCCGCGATGGACCCGTGATCGACGGCCCGTGGTCGTTCGCGCACGTCCCGCACCGTATCATTTCCCTATATATATATATATATATATATATATATATATACACGGTCGTGCGGTCGCGATTCACGGGCCGTCGATCACGGGTCCATCGCATCGGACGGTCGGATGCGATTCACGTTGACCGTTGGATGCGATGGACCCGCATATTATCGGAAATATATATATATATATATATATATATATATATATATATATATATATATATATATATATATATATATATATATATATATATATATATATATATGGTTGGTTCTAGCTCGTAATTTCTGAAAATAGATGCTAAAGACAGTTTGTGTGAACCAAGTAAATATTTTGAAACATGTTGGATAAAACCATTGCAGTAGAACATTTATCCATTTAATTTCCAATGTGTTTTAATTTTTTAAAAGGTATATGTTTGTTTAATAAAATACATGTCTTATATATATATATAAACATGCACACACACTCTAAAATAAATTAAGTAAATGATATTTTTTTGTACTATTCACGTCGTGTATATATATTAGTCTAACCCAATACATAATATGTGAGATTTTTCTTAACGAAAATTATTACATCCAATTTTATCTCTAATTAGTCACCCTCTTAATTACCTCTTTGTTTGAAGTTATATATATGTGCATTTCTATGGGGATTAATTTTTTACTGTATCACCTCCATATATATATCCTGATTCTAAAATCAAGTCTAAAAAATGGAATAGGTATATCAAAGCCCTTATGAGTGAGAAAAAACTTGAACCTACTTAAAATTAAATGCCCTAAAAAGTACTATGCCAGAATCTTAATAATGATAAATAAAAAAATTCATGAACAAATTACCTTAAAAAATGATTGTATATATGTATTACCATCCGATTTGTGAATCTACTTTTTTAAAGAGTTCGATCAAAGTCATGCACATTTTCTTTTCTTTTTTTAATGAAAAAACACACAACACAGAAAATTTTCAATAATATTAAGTCATCCATGTACATATATACAATGATAAAAGATTATGGCTCTTTGGCATTTTTGTGGATCTACAAAATTATGATTTGAAAAAAATATGAAAATTTATATAACAGGATACAGACAATATCTTTTCTATTCTTTTGGGAGGAGTTCTCAAAAAATAAATAAACAGGATATAGACAAATCCAATTTTACGATGGCCATGTTTATTTTGTTCGTCCCCTCTTTTATGAGTGAGTGATTTATTTTTTTTCTAATTAGGGGTTTTTAATTTATTATCTGAAAAAATGAGATTTTTATGAGTAACCTTTTAATTTTAAACATATATCCAAGAAATTACAAAAAAAATAACTATGATTAAAAAAGGGGCTATGTATCTTATAATGAAGATCAATTTGTTGTAAAATCTTTAAATTTTGATTCTTAAACTCTGGAATGGTTGAAACTTGAAAGAGTTAGGGAGAGAGAGGGAGAAAGATGTAAATTATGAGAGCGCAATTGAGAAACCCTAAAAGAAAAGGAAAAAAAAATGTTAGATTTAAGGGGGTGACTATTCACCTTCAAAATGAGATTTCAAAATTTTAATTATGTACAAATATTTATAACTATTGGATTGATTGTATTTTCTTTCCATGTAGGGCTTGGATGGATTAGAAAAAAAAAATCTGTGGTTGGCCTGGGTAGATCAAGGCCCACAGAACAGAAGGGGGCCCTTCCCTGGGTGGGGCCCTAGGCAGCTACTGCCTACTGGGCCTACACCCAGGGCCGGGCCTGAGTACAAGTCAGCGTGGATGTCTACTTGCTTAATTAATTCACATATATTACATTTTTTTTCATAAATATAAGAGATACCAAGTGTATGGTTGAAAGGTCAATCAAGAAAAAAAAAAGGAATTACTTCCATGCAGCGATGGTTTGACATGGCCTAATTCATAAGTCAGATTTATGTACTATAATCCGGTTGCCGACCTCATTACCCTAGGCTCGTTTGGTCAGACTTATTCTTGAGTACATAATTATTCCGACATTAGCGAGTATAAAAACAAAATATGTGATTTTATGTTTGGTTGATTTTGAATTACTTTCGTTGAAAAACATAAAAATAAAATTTTTGTTGTTTGGATAAAATATGAATAAAGTGTAGATAAAGATTTATAAAAGGTAAAAAATGATGATATTTGATTTGACATGTAATTTATAAGAGGTGATGGACCTATATATTCTTTAAGTGGAATAATCTGTAATAACTTTAATTTCACGGGTTGGTTGAAATCCATATACCACTTTATACCAGTTTATTCCGATATAGTTTATCCCTAGGTATTCAAAGCCCCCAAACAACTAAAATTCACAATTCTCATTTATTCCATAATATTCCTACTTTTATTCCACATCCAAACAGGGGGCTATGGATAATATTTAGGGCAGTCTCATATGTACTCTACGAGTCTACACACATTTCAATTTTTAAAAATGTACAGTACACACACATTTTGATTTTTAAAAACATATATTTCATACAAACTTTCAATAAAAAAAATTCTTTTATATACAAATAAATTAAAAAACTACACAAAAATTAAAAAACACAAAGTTATATATTTCACACCCAATGAAATCATGGACCATGTTATTAAACAAAGTGGGTATGGAATCGACCTTGCTGTAAATATTTGTCTTGTGGGATCTTCGTCACTAATACATAAATAAATAAAATTTAATAAAATAAACCGGTTTGTCATGGTTATATTTTAAGAATCCATAATACCCGGGTTGTCCTAAGACGCATTATTGTGAAAGAGAATTGTCAAAATAATGTTTTTCAAGTTTCAAAATACAGATCATATTATAAGTTTTATGAGTTGACACATGTATTATATTCATATGTGATTTTTTTTCTTCTTTATTTGATTCCCACAAATCGAGGAGTTAAATACAGTTCTTGTTTATTCCACTTTTTTTTCCAATTCTTTCCATTTGGATCTTTCAGACGAATTGATATTTCATGAATAATTTTTTACGAAACATCAAACAGCGTATCGAAATTTGTGTTTGAAGGTTATATTTAATTACTCCCAATCAGTGGCGGCTTCAGGAATTTTCATACATGAGGTCATTAAAAATATAATTTTCATAAATTCTTTTTAAAATATACTTTTACCATATATTTATAAACAAAACGTAAACTGTTTTTTTTAAATAGAACTTACATTAATAAAAAATAAACCATTAAAGAAAGGAGGTCAAATATTTTCAATACATAAACTTTTACAATTGTTTTCGACGAGATTTCATATTTTGAAATCGTTGTATGATAATTTCATTATCAACATTATCGGCGCGTCCAATCCATCCATTTGTGATCAGCGCATCTGTCTATGTGTAGGTGATTGACGAGTTGGCGATGGAAAATAAAGGTCTCAGTCTCACAATATGGTTTTTAATGGATCCCGTGATAAAAAAAGAGTTCTAATACATTTAGTTTATTTTGCAGCCGTTTTGTAGTTCATACACTATGATAACAAAATATGTATTACACTATCATTGTACGTGAATTATCATAGTGTATGACCTAAAAATTTATTATTTTTTCAGTGCGAAAAAATACATTAATATATCTCAATATATATTTCATTTCATATAATTATGTTACTTCAATGTGAACTGCAATTGAAGCTGCATAGGGGGCTAGACATATTATTTTCTAAAATAAAAAATTAGACGGGGTTTGGTTGTATAAATAGGACTCCTGATATGGTTGTATATATGGGCATCATGAATGACCCCACCACCTAAACACTGGTTTAATAAATTTTTCCAACTATGTTAGTTATTTTGCCTAATAAAAATGAAAACAATGGACAACTATAATTTGGGATCATCACTGGTAGTTTTTTCTTAAAATAAAATGGACAACTATGTCATTCTAAATTGATTAGATTGGTGTCATGCTGTGCAACAACATGAGAATAATTTTTTCTTCTCTAAATTAATTGATCATTTCACACATATATTTGTGCCATATGTCTTGTTCTCTAGTTTTTTTTTTTAATTTTGATGAGGTCAATTGACCCCACCCCTGATAACCTAGCGCCGCCCCTGCTCCCAATTGAATTGTTTAGACACATTGTTATCCCAACAATTGAATCGTGTATATGTTATAATGTGAATAGCAGATTCATATTTTCTTTTTTTTTGAGAATCATCAGCCATTGCTTTTTGTGTTCAATCGATTTTATTGTAATTCATCAATGTAGGTCGATTCAGGTATGAACACTATTTTTTTCATGTTTTTTCACTAGTGTAATCACGATACTGATATACAATTTTTTTCTTTGAGTATAGTATTTGATATTTGAATATGGAGTTTAAAATTCAGATACATTTCAAATGTAACTGAATTTTATATGTATTGTACTCAATGTTTTTTAAATGATTTTGAACTGCATTTGTTTTATTTTTAAGTCAATTACATTTTAAATGTATCTGAATTTTATATGTATTTTTCTTTATGCAGTCAATCATGTACATTTATATAAGCAGTTAAATATATTTAAGCCTGAAATCCAATTAGATTTTGCAAATGTATCTGAACTACGCATTATGATTTTTTAAATGATTTTAAACAATATATGTTTAATTTGAATGTCATATGCATTTCAAATGTATCTGAATTTTTTTGAACTTTATGTATATTCTAAGTACTTTAATTTCATATTGGGAATCCAGTAATATTTATTACTATAATTATATCGAATACATGTGATACCGAGAATTCGGGGAATTCACGGAACAGTGGGAATTAGTTTCATGATCTTACCACCATTATTTTTTCAATTTTTTTTTTGTGTTGCGACACAATTTTTTTTTAAGTCACATACATTTTGAAATGTATCTGAATTGTAAAAAAAAAAGGTGGAGGTTGAGATGAATGTCAGAGGGAGGTGAAGGTTAAAGGAGGGGTCGAAAGGTAACCGAACCACCTCTCATATGATAGAGGGTGGTTAGAAAAATTTAGGGTGGTAACTAGGGGTACAACTCGGGCAGGTTGGGTCGAATTCGGCTTTAACCCGCATTGCACAAAGCCCAACCCGGACCCGACCTCAATCTGTGGGTTCGGGTCAAACCCGGGCTTGGATTTTTTTTGTTAACATGTATATACAATCTAAGCAAATGATGTTTCGGTAGTTTGATTTTATCTCACACGGTGATTTTTTCGTTATATATACAAATTCCATTAAATCGATGCATGTACCCCTTCTGATATTAAGCCTTTGTTATGTAAAAGCAAACAACCAAACTAATGTTTGAAATCTGATTTAAGGATTTAATCTTACATCCCTCAATTTGAGTTTTAAAAACAAGATGTACTTCATCTTCATCTAAGTTTTTGTAAAAAAAAATCCATAAAACCCAAACCAATAATCAAACAAAATAACAAATATCTAACAATAATGAAATCACATAAACAAGTCAACAAAGTGAACAAACCTCTCTTTGTGACGTTGATGGATGGTCAGGCGGCGTGGGTTGGTGAGGGTCGGGCGGTCGGCGAGGGCTGAGGGCCGTCGAGATTCTCGGGAGGGTTGACGGTTGGAAAGGGTCGAGCAGTCGGTGAGAGTCATGGCCTCGTGGGTCGGCAAGGGCCGTGAGGGTTGAAGGGGTATTGATGAATTATGTTTAGTTGAATAAAGGGCTATGATTTTACCATTTAGTGATGGAGTGATGGAGGGTCCAGATTTAACTCTTCTAATAACATCTACGGTTTGGGTTCAATCAGGCCAACCCGAGACGTCAACCCGAACCCGATCCGAATTAGTTCAGATTCAGGTCGGGTTGAACCGACGGTAAAAAAAATCCCAATCCGAATCCGCCTATGAGTTGGGTTGCGTCGGGTTCAACCCACCCAAGTTGCACCCCTAGTGGTAACGTCAATAGCTAGAGATGAACAGCTAATAGAATGAATTTTTGAAGTGACGTTCAACTCACCCAAGTTGCACCCTAATGATAACGTCAATAGCCAGAGATGAACAGGTTAATAGAAATGAATTTTTGAAGTGATCAGATCGTTTAGAGGGTATAAAAGAAATTTCAACTAATGTGTAAAGGACAAAAACAGAAAGTCATAATAAATGAGGCGTGATAATATTGCTTGTCCCCTGCTTATATTGGATGGACACATTTGAAATCCAACCACTATCTTGGATGTGAAAGCTTACACTGCATCAGAAAGAGACCTCTCTCACTATGTTTAATGAAAAAAAGGGTAGACTTCGTTCTGACTTGGCAATTGAAGTGATGTGCTAATATCATTGTTTTCTTTCACATAACAATGATTAATTAATCTTTAGGTGCATTATCTAACTTAAATCATAATAATGCGACATGATGATACAACATGACTTGCACATGCATACCGCGTCAAAGCTCTCGTCCCTTTAAATTATAGATTTGAAATTAAACTTCGTATACATGGACATGGTTAGTGTATGCCATGTACGTGTAACCTCGTGTGGTATATTATTTTGATGACATGATGATATTTTGAACAATTATATATATTTTTATATAAGTTAATTGATATATACAATTAAATAAAATAAATATTTTATTTTAAAAAAATTATTTTTATATTCAGTAAATGAAGTGTAGGTTTTCTATAAAAAAAATCAAAACATCTAGACCCCATATGAAGATAGGAAAATATCAATCTATATGTGATCACATTGCTTCAAAATAAATATGAAAACCTTGATGCTAAAAATCTTGGTTTGACTGACATATAGATAGACCCCCTTCAATTTGAAACGTCGTGCAAGTAAAGATAACTCCCAATTTATTTTTTTAATTTTAGACAATATTCAACAATTTTAAATTGGGATTTTGCATACAATACCCTGAAAAAATTCAATTTTGTCAAAATAATTATGTAAAAACCACTGATGCATAATACCCCTAAAAAGGTTTGACTTAGTGCAACCGTACCTAATTAGACATCGTTTCAAAACTTGTGTCACCATGCATGCTTACTAATCCTAACCTTTCACGTAAAAAAACCCAAATCCCCTTACACCCTAACCCTAATCCATATGTTCGAAAACTCTTCTTCCCCTTACATCCTACAATAGAAACTCTAACCCTTCTTTTCTATTTGTTCAGCCCTAAAACTCTAACCCAATCACATTTTCGAATACATTCTCCATGAGGGCCGGGGCATTCGAAGAAGCCTTAGTGAGATTAGTTGGAGAGAGAAGGAACAATGATTGAAGACATACATTTTTTTCAAGCAAAAGAGTGATATATTAGATAATTCACCCACTTTCACGGTCACCAAATGGAAAAAGTTAACCACACCTGATTGAACCTTACCTTAGGGTACGGTTGCTCTGAGTTGAACCTTACCAGGTATTTATGCACTAGTGATTTTAACATAAGTATTTGATAAAATTTAAATTTTAAGGGGTCAAATTCTTAGTAATAAAAAGGGAAAAATCTAAATAACCCCCTATAATTTGTCTGAAATCCATATAACCCCCTTGTTTTTCCTAAATCTATATAACCCCTTGAAAACACTTATGTAAATTCAAATAACCTTTGATTTAAACTTTCACTAATAGATGATGAATATTATGTGAATATTCTGTTTTGTTAACCTTGATTGAAAGCACAGTATATTAAACTCCTTACAATTTGTTAAAAATATGAAAAATCTTCTATATATAATGATTTTACCATTCCGGATAGATTGTAAAATCCTATCCGTAAGGGTTAAATCATCATTTACATATGATTTTTTGTATTTTAATACATTACAGGGGATTTTTTTATATTATGTTTTTAATGAGATTAATTAGACAGAATATTCACAGAATAATTTTAATTTGTCAATGAAAATTTAATTCAATTATTATTTAGATTTATATAAATATTTTTAGGACATTATGAAAACTCAAGGTGTTTCATGCATGCAATTTACATTGCGTTATTTGGATTTTTCCCTAAAAAAATACATTTGTTTAAACTCTCCGATCTATATTTTAGGAGGACTCACCACCCAAAACATCGTACAATATTCTTTTATATTTGTTATTATTACTAATTTGTTTATCAGGTGTGCGGCTGAGTTTCTAGCTAATGTGTGGATGCCTTCCAATAAATTAATTTAGGCCAAAAACACAAACGAGATACTTGCATATATCAAAGTATATAATGTAATCATCAGTGCTTATAGCATAATGGTTTATGGTTTAGTGGTGTTATCGATAAATCATGAGTTTGAGTCTTGGCGCTCACTTACCCACCTGTTTGTAGGCGATTATTTAAAAGAATTTTTCGTGGGACCGGACAAACGGCAGAGTAGCCTTCCTAGCTCGACCGTAAGCTTAGCCACGGAGAGTCCCTCCAATATAAAAAAATAAAAAAATATATATGTTAAACTAAACAGACAGAGTAGCCTTCCTAGCTCGACCGTAAGCTTAGCCACGGAGAGTCTCTCCAATATAAAAAAATTAAAAAGTATATATGTTAAACTAACAATATTAAGTGCCATTTTAAATTCAAAGTTTGGCATAAACCATTGAGAAGAACAATTGATACTGCGTTGTCGAGCCGTTTCTATATGTTTCCATACCTATTCAATAATCTGATTTTTAATTGCGAAATAAAATAAACCTTGGTTGGCAATCTAAGCATACAATATATATCATCATTTAAATATTTTTGACTTGTGCTCATTATTTTGATAATATAAATGTAGTGGGTGGTAATTTCAAGATTAGTTAGAATATTTCAGCGTGAGCCAAAGAAAAACATGCATTGACTTGGCCAGTCAATAAACCCTAAAATAATAAAACACCCAACAATTATAAGGCTTAAGATTTCCTTTGATACTATAAAAAACAATTGTCCGGAATAAAGAAATTCTTCAAACGATTTTAGCATTATCTGATGTGGAACATTTGTTTATTCTGCAAAGGTTAATTTTAAGATATTTTCTTAAGAGTCTCGATTAGATTAGTGAAATTGGACAATGATAACTTCTAAATATATATACCTTGGTCTGAACTTTTAGCAGAGCCAGTCTTGGGACAAGGCCACCAAGACAGTTACTACCTAGGGCCCCTATCCAACAAGGCCCCTAAGAATCATCTATTAAGTGGACTTTAATAAAATGTACGGTGAGATATATTATTTTAATTAATTTCTCTCAACAAATTTTTCAATCTGTTTGATATTCTCCTAAAATTTCTTTTTTCCCTAAGTCGCTCCAACAATAATCCAATAGGCATTTTAACTCTTAAAATTTATTTTTTTTATTTTATTAAGTGCATGTGATATTGTATAATGTTTTAATTTAAATTATTACATAATATTGTGCATCTATTTAGTAATATTGATAATGTGTAAGATTAAAACAATTTAAATTTTTTTAAAAAAATAATGCATGGGCCCCGCTTTAAAATTTTGCCCAAGGCCCATTTATAAAATTCAATTCTCAGGATTGGCCCTGACTCTTGGTCAGTAACATTTGATAACTGATTATTGGGATTAATATCAAGTAGAGAGTCTGTAATCAAATATTTCTTGAATCCTTTGTAGGGGTCTTCAACATGCTCGAGGCCCAAAAGCCCGGCCCGTAGGGCCAAAGTCCGGCACGGGCCCGTTCATGGGCCGGGCTGGGCCGGCCGTTTTCAGGGGTGGGCCTGGTTCTAGGGCCCGGGCTCAGCCCGTAGGCCCATGGGAGGTAATCCAATAAATGATTATCATGTAATTTTTATTTGAATTTTAGTTGAATCATACAAATTATTGACTTTTACGTAAGTGTCAACCTAGTTAAATACATGTAGTTATTTATTTTTTCAAGTAATTAATTCATTTAATATTTTTATTTTAAAAATTCAATAGATATAAATATATTTTTTAACATTATACTTTAAATTTTGTGTTATTTTTACATTATATACAAATGAACAACTTAAAATAAAAAATCAAAAGAAATAAGATGATTAGAATTTAGGCCCGCCCGTGGGCCCGAACCCAGGCCTGCGCCCTGTTTTTTTGCCGTGGGCCGGCCCGGCCCGGCCCATTGCGGACCCCTAATCCTTTGATTGTTTTATTAGCTGGATTAATTTACAATAAAACTAGACTCGGTTAAAACATGAGATTTACGTAGGAGGCACGCAAATAACCCTTTAATTACAAAACTACGTCCTGGCCACTTCCGGGATTTGTTCTGTAGCCCGCCACCTATACACTCTTCAAGTGGAGTGTAAAACATGTATAAAAAATTATTTTTTAAAATAAAATATTTTATTTATTTATATATATTTCACTTTTCATATTTATGTATATGTACTTTATTATACGAATATATAGTTTAAAAATTAAACAATTAAGGGCTATAGATAAGGCTTCACGTGAAGCAGGAGCTGGATGTATCATTTAATTTTATTTTTTAATCCCTCGCTCACAATGGACCCAGCCTAAACAAGAATCCCATTGAATTTCATGAGCATTGATACACGCAGATCCATTTGATATATTATGATAGCGCAATATATACTGCGCTATCATAGTGTATGACACATTTTTTTTAATTTTTTTTTTAAAAATATACTATTGTATCTTAGCAAATACATCATTTCATATAACATCATACACTTCAAAGAGAAAATGTATGATTAAAAAAAATAGTATGAATTGCAATTGGGTTCCGGTTAGATGTATCTTTTTTCCTTTTGTTTTGAGGATCTGATGGTTGGTCTTCCAACTCCAAGTCCTCTCTCTTTTGTCTTCTCTCACACAATGATAGAATGGATATGAGAAAGAGAATTAGAGTTTAGAGTGTGAACAAGGACGGACACAGGGATGGTTGGGCCGAGCAGTAGCCCGGACCAGATTTTGTTAGAAATTTTTTAAAATACTAGCTCAGTCCAGTTTTGTTATAAAAACCTCAAGTACAATCCAGTTAAGATTTTGTTAAAAAACTTCAAAATACTTGTTAGAAAAATCTCAAAATATCATTGTTTTATAAATCTAAATTTATCCCAAAAAGAAAAATGTTAGACTCAGTCATTTTTACCAACTCAAAACTTAGACCACACATGTTTTTATTTTTTTAAGTAGTAAACATTATCTAATAATGTATATTTTGATAAAAAATATATATCACTCCATTTTGAGTTGAATGAATCAATTTTTAGTAATATAAAAAATATTAATGAGGTATATTAATTGTCTAATAAGATATGTACTTCATTGGATTTTAAACGAAGTATATAGAACTGTAAAAAAATTTGAATGTAACAGCGCCCCCCAAAAAATCTTTCTCATTAGTTCACCCCACCTTGAAAAAGTTTCCTGGATCCGCACCTGAATGTGGACCTCAACCATTTATATATGCAACTCAAAATTCCGTCTTTGTCTAACATAATGACTAGAATTACGAATTAGTCCTTAATATGTTTCTACACATAAAACTGAATCTGTATTAACTTATTACACGTGTAATTGAATGCGCATGAAAGATGTGTTATTCAACCTTATTCAAATTAAATCACATATGAATAAGTATAATCAACACCACTCATTATTTATTTACAAGTCAACAATGCCTAATAAAGTGATTTATATAGGCCCACCTTAAAGAAATTTTTAACAATCTTTCACTTGGGCCACATGGTTCACCTTGAAATTAGGTATTATAATTTTATGAGCTCAATTTTTACTACCATGATTTATGTATAATTGACCGTGCATCAAAAATATATTATTTAACCTTATTCAAATAAAATCATAACTGAATAGTTGTAATCAACATCTTAAAGAAATTTTTAACACATCTTGCGCATCAGTATCCCCTCGTCCGACATGTAACGAACCCGAAAATTCTTATTATATATGTATATTTTAAAAATGAAAAAAAAAACCCATGGACAAAGTAAAAGCCGAGACTAGCTAGAAATTAATTAATAACATCACCATCCGAAAACGAGAGCGCAACTGTCCCACACCGCGCGCATGTGTACTATACGTTTATTTAAAATCTCATACATACAATTCAAAGTCATCGTATCATTGTTTAATTTCCTCGCCATCTATAAAAATGCATACATATATATCCACACCCTCACACAAATCCATAACACCATCAAAACCAAAGAAGAAAAAAATGATGTCCAAAATCCTCCCATTGATCACCCTCTTATTCCTCCTAAACCCAAACCTCTTCAATGCAAGAGAGACACTTGAGACCCCCATCTCCCCCACACCTCTCCCTTATCAAGGCTATCCGCCGCCGCTGGACCCAAAGCTGGTGGAGCTGCGGGAGGTGATTCTCCATTTCAAGAGCACCATCACCTGCGACCCGAAGGGGGTGACCGAGACATGGTGCCCCGAGAAGAGCCCGTGCGAATACAAGGGCTTCTACTGCGGCCACCCCCCCAAGGAGAACCACACCTACACCGTCGCCTCCATCGACTTCAATGGGTACGGGCTGTGCGCGCCGACCGTCTCCGGGTTCCTCGACAAGTTCGTTGACCTCGCCCTCTTCCACGTCAACTCCAACAACTTCTCCGGCACCGTTCCCGACGTGTCGAAGCTCAGGTACCTTTACGAGCTCGATGTGAGTAACAACAAGCTCTCCGGCAAGTTCCCGATGAACGTTTTCCAGATTAGGGACCCAGTCTTCGTTGACCTCCGTTACAACGACTTTTTCGGAAAAGTCCCTCGACGGGTGAGGATGCCAAATTTGACCGATATGGTTTAGCATAAAACATAGTCATTTGTGAATCTACTGAGGGCAATTTGTATAAATAACCTTACTCTTTTTTTTAATATTAACAAAAATAATCTGAAAACCTGAGTATTAGGGATAATTAACTTTTGACCGGATCTGTGCTACCAGGTCAACTGACTATTTTTTTTATACGGAAGGGTGACATATATTTATATTTAAAAATTTATTTAATTAAATGTAATAACCAAAATAATCCAATTTAAAGCATCGATTTCTTAGTCGGATCATATGATATTGACTCAACTTATTTTAGCAATTTTCTCATTCAATGCAACTATCAATGGACTTCGAGTTTTAAATCGATATTGTTCTCTCATATCTGTATGAGTATTCGTATTGACACAGGTCTTTACACTCCCCCTCGACGTCCTCTTCATCAACAACAATGCCTTCGACCAACGCCTCCCCCAAAACCTCGGCGCCTCCCCCGTAGCCTACCTCACCCTCGCCAACAACCGCTTCACCGGTTCCCTCCCAACCAGTATAAAGAACGTGTCCAACACGCTCAAGGAGGTCCTCTTCCTCAACAACAACCTCACCGGGTGCCTCCCCTACGAGATCGGCTACCTAAAGAAAGCCACCGTGTTCGACATTGGGGGCAACAGCATCACCGGCCAGATCCCAAGCTCCTTCGGGTGCCTGAAGAGCATTCAACGACTCAACCTTGCGGGGAATCTGATCTACGGGGAGGTCCCCGATGAGGTGTGCTCGCTCGGGGGCCTCAGTAACCTATCGTTGTCGGACAACTACTTGACTGGGATTGGGTCAGAGTGCAAGTCACTCGTCGGGTCCATCCTCAACATAGACGATAACTGCATCGACGGATACCCGAACCAGAAGTCGTCCGAGGAGTGTGACGCCTTCTTGTCACGGCCGAAGCACTGCCCCACCATCGATTTCGTCCCCTGCAAATCGTATAGCTACGGAACGCCTCAGGTTCCCGCGACGCCTCCGCCTGCCCTTTCACCTACGTACTCCGCACTCCACCGACGGCGTCTTTGAATGCTTGGTTGATTATAGTAATGTGGGTGGCGCTTCTTTTTTTGTTGTTAATGTCGTTTGTTTTTCTTTGTCGATGTTGTTTTTGTTTAAGCTGGTTGTTGTGTCTATATTTTATATACGGAGAGAGGAAATAAAAGCAGTTCAGTGTGATGTGCTGATGGTTTTAGAGAAGCAGTTGAAGAGGATGTGTTTTTCTATCGTTCAATAGGATGGGGGAGAAGAATAGGTCAAAATGGTGATTAGACTTCATTTTCACTTGTTAATTAATTGCTGTATCACTTGTCATTGCGTTTTCTTTTAAATAATTGGAGGGACAAAAAATAACGTGTCGTCAAAAACAGGGTTGAAGATAATTTGCAAAAGACCCTCCAACCGCTACAAGAGAAATTGGTTATAACTATTATCGTAAACTATAAACCGTTTCTAATATATTTGGTGACGTTTATGCATACGTTATAATATGCAGTGTCTTATTATGTATATAGTAACATTTCAACATATGTACGATGATGGTTAAAATCGTCATTTAACATAATTATATAATGATTGTTAATAATCATCACGATAAGTTTATCTAAATTGAAAAACTGAAAGATACGGCGATGATTGAAAACCGTAGCAAATCATGATACAACAATACTTTTTAACCATCGCTAATTATTGAAAGTCATTTTAAATTATCCCTATAATTTTGATTACATTCATTTCCTAAAATAGATATTTGCTCAAACAATATATAAAAATCAAAATAGAATTCTACCTACACATTTAAAAAAGAAGTGATCAGTCAAAAATTATAATCATAGGAAAACAATAATCTTAGGCAGATAAAAGCTTTAGATGAACTTGGAACAATATGTCTTGTTCTAACATTGAATGCAATAGAGGAGTCACTTGAGCAATGATAATAGGGATCAGGCAAAAATGTATTAATGCATAAAATAAACAATGTATCTTCATAAATTTGAAGCCGAACAGAATATTACATGTCTAGATAAAAAAAAATGTACAAAAAAATCCCTTTTTCTTTATTTTGTATAAATGGGAGATCCCTCAGTCTCCCGAAGGCCATGAGTACGAGTTGTGCCTTTTACGAAGATGAGTTATACTGCCCACAAGTGATACAAGCATGGTAGTGCCTCTACAAAATACTTCATCAGCATCAAGCAATTCATCCACGGATACAAGGCGTTCATCAACCTATTGTTGGTATTTATGTGACCAAATATACATAATGTGTGTAACCGGCCCATATGATTGCATCCATCAATGGAAATTAAAGAGGAATCCATTGCATGTAATTAAATACATGAGTTACAAATATAATACACTGTTTTTTGGAACTTCTAAACGTTCAATTTTGATTTAAATGCATGGGTTATAATTGAACCGTTACATACGTGCATGCATTTGTTTGAAATAAAGTTCATGTGAGGTGCATTAACAAAATACATATTTTATATTATTGCATGCGTTTTTGAAGGTGTTGCATCACATATAATTGTCCTGGGTGCATGCAATTTTGTAAGTTTGAAAAGGAAATATCATATATGAGTTTGTTATTTCATACATGGGTTATGGAAACGTCTAACCGACCATAAGTTATTAGCATACGTTTTGGAAAGATGGAACATTAAAACCCATACTTTAATGAGCATTTCAATTCATGAGAAAACTGTTGCATGCATTAATCTTGGTGTATTAATATGTGTTGTTTTATTTACATATAAAACATCATATATCATTTGCATATAAAAGGAAGGGTTCATGTCAGTGAGAAATAATAAAGAGGAAAATAGAATTCTAATTTTTTTTTACACTATGTACTTAGTGAATTTGTGATCAATCATGTTTAGCCCTTCTAGTGTTTAACCCAGTCCGCATGCAACATTATTTTCCTTCTCTATTGATCCATCTATTTGGGCGTCTGAAAGGATCGCAGTCTGTTCACCGTGTTCTTCCGTAGCTCGCACCCTGAAGAACAAAACCAGTTGTGGTCGTATCTCTCAGTGGTAGGAGCCATTCAACCCTGTGCGTGAGGGGGCCTTATTCACCGAGGACAGAGTGTCTTCACTCGCTTCCACATTTCCGGATACATTTTTCTAATCTCTAACTCTTTTATTTCATGCTTTTACTGGATATTTTAGTATATGCATGATTTGATATATATTAGATGTTATATTATTGATGTGATTATTATAAGAATTTGTGTTTAGCCTTATATTTGATTGTCACGCACAACACCTATGTCGACTCGATGAGTTTGAATAAAAAAAGTAGCACATAAAATAGAGTGAGGATGAAGCCATGAAGGTGCTAATTGATTATTTAGATTAAATAAAACTAAAAAACAAAACAGAAAAGGTCAAAAAAGAGATGACAGATATGCGAATGCTCGACAAAGTCAAAGGGCAAACATGAATTCAGAATCATCTAAGGTCCGTTTGGCATGGCGGTTTGCACAGACCGATTTTGAATAAGTTGCGTTTGGAGGACCAGTATTGAAGTTGCCACATTTGAGAATCAGTTTGGGTTACAAATGGTTATGTTTGGCTCGTTTGCCAGCGTTCGGCTTTTAAAAGGTGCGGTTTACCAAAACACCCTTGTGTGAACCTCGTTTAAAAACCCATCATGGACTGAAATACAAGAAGGGTTTTAGTTCAGCCAAAACCTCAATCCAAAATAATTTTTTAAAAAAAATTCATGCATACAGATATGATTTGTGGTTCAAAAAAGAGAACTGACGATTACAAACACCATATAATAGACCGACATATGTTCATTTGAATATTTGATGAGTATGTTGAGCATTTGGGGAAGGGAAAAAAAAACGTCACGGTAAAACGGACGATTGGGATGTATATACTTACCCCCGTTTGGGGTGAAGAATAAACACTGGATAGGGGAGAATACAGTAGAATAGCCTCCAAACAGCTGTTTGTTTGACAAGAATAAATCTTGATAGTTATGTCTGGATAAGCTAGGATAAGGGCTGATAACTATTCTCAGGAAAAACTAGAATTGCTTATGAAGGCTTATCTATACCAATGGATAAAAATACCCTTATCTGTCATTTAAAAAAATTTATCTTACCTAACACTCTCTGCACACATTCCAAAAACTATCACATCTATCATATTACACACATATCTCTCATACTTATTCCCAAACACAAATAATTTATGCAGGGTATAATTGTCATTTAAAAAGTCATAAACTCTTATCCATCTCTTATCTATCACTTATATAAACTCTTATCCATCTCTTATCTATCACTTATCCTTACTTTATTCAAGGTGAACCAAACAACAAAAAGATCAATTTTACGTTTTCCAATGAGAATAACAGAAAAGACAACCAAACAAAAATTTACCTATTCAACATGGATTGTTATCTATCCCAGTATAGCTATCAAGGACGAATAACCTTATGTCACACCCCAAACGGGTCCATTGTTTTCATTTTTATTAGGCAAAATAACTAACATAGTTGAAAAAATTTATTAAACCAGTGTTTAGGTGGTGGGGTCATTCATGATGCCCATATATACAACCATATCAGGAGTCCTATTTATACAACCAAACCCCGTCTAATTTTTTATTTTAGAAAATAATATGTTTAGCCCCCTATGCAACCTCAATTGCAGTTCACATTGAAGTAACATAATTATATGAATGAAGTATATATTGAGATATATTAATGTATTTTTTCGCACTGAAAAAATAATAAATTTTTAGGTCATACACTATGATAATTCACGTACAATGATAGTGTAATACATATTTTGTTATCATAGTGTATGAACTACAAAATGGCTGCAAAATGAACTAGGTACCAAAAACACTGCACCGCCCCCCTTTGGAGGTGAACCAGGTATGTATGTAAAGATTTTTTTTTCTGTGTAGTGTTTTTGGTGAAAAAGAAAAAAAAATGGTTATGTTAGGGTTTCAATGGACATGGGTAGTCAATAGAGGAGAAGATGGAGGGTATACTGATACATTCAAGCATCTTTCGGTCTGCGTTTAACGGGTTGAAATTCAGAAGCGGTGTTTTTTTGGCGTTTCGGGTCCAGGTATTTAACACGTAAAACGCGAGCCGCGAATATTTGATGTTGGAACGCAAATGGCCGTTTGGTTGGGCGTTTTCACTTATTTGACTTTTTGGACGCAAAAGCCGGCTGAACCGCCATGCTAAACGGACCCTAAGATCCCAATTTCTTTAAAAAAAACAGAATGAATACCTAGTACCCTTCACTACGTGCAACATCAATTATATTTTTCCATGTAATTCCAGGCAGAATGGTCCCTCTTATTGCTGGAGTAGAAATGATGTTATCCTATGGCCAGTACATGTAAACCACAAAACTACATTAGGCAGTGCATTCATATATGGACATAAAAATAATTCAGGCTATACATTAGAGTTTCAACAAAGAAAAGGATTAGCCCATGGAATCATATCCATAGATTCAAAAGAAAAAATGACAAGCAAATGATGAATAAAAAAGAACATATAAAAAGATTGAAAAACTCATTGTTGAACATATGGAAACGAATATGAAAGCACATACTAATAAATTTAACCTTAAAAGAGGCATTATGTGTGCAAACAATTTTGAGCCATATCATAAATATTGACACAAATTGCTCTTTTTGGTATTTCTCCATGGATGCTGCTAGTTACCTTTAATCCATTAGCTCCCTTGTAAAGTAACATTATTTCTTATGTGGCATCATCTCCACAATAAAGAGAGAAGAAAGAAAGAAATGTTTCGATTACAATAAATTATACATGTACTTAAGCTCAAAATTCAATAAATTGCTACATCAACTCATAAAATATCAAGAGTCAGATGTTTGATCACATGAGTGAAAATTTCTGACAAAAAATAGTTTCAGATAATAAAATATCAAGTATCAAATAAGGATATAATAAAGAAATAAAACTCAAAGACCACAATAGAAATTGAACCTCACTCATAGTAGCAAGCATGTGCAGAGTATTATGCACTTACAATAATACCAGATTTACATGTGTGGTGCTTACTATTTTGGCTTGTAACTATAATGAATCACCAAAACTTCTCTTAAAAAAATGAAGAAGACAAAGGGGACACAAGCTGTGAGTTGTTATTATCTAAAAAACTAACATGTAGCCTCATTCATTTGCCCATCACCAAAAATCCACTCATTTTCTTCCTCAACTTCTGAAAGGTCAGAAACAAAAAAAAAAAAAATCAGGCATCTCATCTATCACATAAACATCCATAGCAAGTTGACTAATTAGAATGAACCATGAAAGCCAAATGATGGGCATTTATAGCATAATGAGTGACCGGAATTATTAATCTGACCGGGAGATGCATTTAAACTAAATACAAGTAACTTATAATGGTGATACGAATAATTTCAGTCAATGCAATGTTTTAAAACAAAAGAGGACAGATCACCCCATTACAATTTTCAAACATGCCAAAAAAACTCATAAATTGGGTTAGGGAAACAAAAAAAAAAAAAAAAAAGGATAAAGAAGAGCCATAAACACTCAAAGCAGACCAAGAACCCAATGCATTGCTACAAATACCACTAATCCCCACATTCAGAGATCAAATACCAGCATCATCTCAGAAACTGTAAGCTACCTCATCAAAACTATTAAGGAAATTGAGCAGTCCATGAAAAGTTGTCCTTCACTCTTTTGTTTGTTATCTTTACCATTTACAAAAATTAGTCACACAAGCATTATCACAAATATATATACACAACATATTCATCACCTCCCCCATTCACCACCCACTCACAACAGAAAATCCATCATCAAATCAATTTTACCCAAAAATACTGAAATCATTGGATAAAAAAGATAGAATGAATTGATTTTACCCAAATTTGCTTGATGTCAAGCCTCGATGTCGCACAAACACCACGGATCGGAGAGAAAAATCATCATCGGAGACAATGTACATAATTGAAGAGAATTAGAGATAGATGAAAGTGAAATCAAAGAAGACAGAGAGGTTTGCACAACATACCAATCCGCAGAGAGGGAGGAGGTGGTCAACACCGGTGAAGGTGGTCGCACCAGTGGAGTTGATCGACACCGGTGGAGGTGGCTGCACTGGTGGAGATGGTCGACGCCCGGTGGAGATGATTGCACGAGTGGAGGTTTTGATGGGAATGTTTTGATGGAAAGGGTTTTGACGGGAATTTAGGTCGTGGACGTTTTTTTCGGGGAGGTTAGTTCAACCCCACCAACTAATCCACCCACCCTTTTTTTTTTAAATCACCCCTCCCCCTCCCACCACCACCACCTCCCCCTCCTCCCTCCGCCGCCTCCGAGACCCCCGTCTTGCTCGCGCCCACCACGCCCGACACCGCCTCTGAGACCCCCATCACGCCCGACGGCGACGCCTCTGTAACGCCCCCAAACCCATGACTTCATTTTGAAGCGCGAAGTCCGGTTGCGTTACCTTAAA
Organism: Acorus calamus; assembly: GCA_030737845.1. Classification (NCBI taxonomy): domain Eukaryota; kingdom Viridiplantae; phylum Streptophyta; class Magnoliopsida; order Acorales; family Acoraceae; genus Acorus; species Acorus calamus. Next base: position 14,406,824 of record CM060862.1, on the reverse strand, counting down.
TCTTCGAATCTCAGAGTTCTATTTTTTTTCCAGAAACATAAGAATACATCACCATAATTATTCATCAATTATCAAGATACAAATTTCAACATAACTTCTAAATTTCTGAATATACATTCAGAATAAATAATCTAACATTTCTACACTATCATACATATGGGTCCTCTAAATGCTAAAGAAATGATCAACACCTTCTACATGAGTCTAATGCTTCGAAAATTATTATACGAGCTTCAACCTCCAATGCCTTAACGAGATCGACGATCATTAACAACTAATCTGAAAGGTTGAAAAAATGAAGGGTGAGCTACAACACGCTCAGTGAGGGACATTGGCGTCCCGATAATAAAATATTTCAAAATAATAATCTTTAATAATATATCGTAAGAAAACAATTTGCAAGATACAATAAAAATGATATTTACAAATACAATAAATTTACAATAAACCATAACTTAAACAAAGCCTCATACCAAAATGCATGGTCTCAAAATAACTGTCAATATTCATGATGCTTATGAATGCAACGGACACGCATGCCCGCTTTCCACGACACCTAGCCGCAGATATTTCACTTTGGAAATCGGGCCACGTAGACATAGTCACCTAAACTTGGGTCAAAATTTAGACCGCAGCCACCTAAACTGAGCCACCTAGACGATTTAATGCATGCACAATCAAAACTATTTATTCTTTCAAGTATACAGCATGCAACAATTTTTTATAAATCCCATAATTTTCAGTGCATACGATATATCCAAAATATCAACCTACCTGATGATAACATGTTCATATGCTTCATACAGAATATATTTCATAATTAATAAAATAGCATGATACCGAAATGTATACATATATTATGATTTTCAAATAATATAGAGACATCCACTCACCTCCAGTCCACGTAATACAAATCGATACATGTGCATGACCGCTATACACTCGCACATTGATAACCTAGCATAACAATTATGAAATAATAATTCAGAAACAATTCAATCACGACCCAAACAACTAATAACCAACTTACAACAGCATTACGCCCAATAATCACAAAAGCCCATGTCTTATAGACCTACAATCAACAACTCACTTCAAAGTCCTAACGAAAATCCCAACTCCGAATAAATATCAAAATATTCGTATACTCACAATGATCTGATAATCAATATCTATTTATTTCATAAGACTCATATAATCGATCAATCCTCGAATAAATATTTAGACAAATCTAATAAGGCTCAACTATAATTCCAATTATCGAAATAACTAAATCCAAATCAATTTATATCCCAATAACAATAATATCCGATTAATATTCATTGATCCCACTAAACAAATTATCGATTTAAGATCCAATTTGAGCTATCAAGATCAATAAAATCATCAAACTCACAAATCAACATATTTCATCAAACATCAATTTGGGATTTCTTTAATCTCTAAAATTCATCAAGTTTGGTCATGAAACTAAATATTGAATTCTAAAAAAAAATGCACAGAAATCCTTTCAAAAATCATAACTTTCTACCCGTAACTCCGAATTGGACGATTCATGATTCGTTGGAAAGATCTTTTCAAAACCTATTTCTGTTTGTGAAATACAATTTTCTCAAAAATGAATCTATCATAGTAAAAACACGATTTACGTCCAAGCATAAAATCAACCCAAAAATAGCCATTAAATCCCTAAAACTAATGAATCTAATTTGATCTTAAAAATTCCTTTGAGATCCATTAAAATCAAATCAAATAGTCATCAAATTAAATCAATCAACCCTAACCTTAATCCATCAAACTTCTTCCCCAAACAATTACTTGACGTAATCATATCTTAACAAAAATAAATTAAAACGAACAAAAATCAATAGGGAATGATATCTCACCTTAGATCCGGTTACACCACCCACAATCTTCATCTAGAGTTAAGTCATCACCACCCTTCACACATTCTAAAATTTAAATGAAAACCCTAACCCAAACATTTTATCTAAAGGGGTTTACCGAAATTACAAAACGACCCCTAAAATGTTTCCAGTTTACAATGAGGTCCCTATCACATTTACAAACAGATCCCTATGCGATTTATAAATAGATCCCTGAAGGCTATTAAAAGGTATTCTAGATTCGCAACTAGATTCCTGGGCCCAATAACTTAACACAAAATCCTAAAAACCTAACTTCCCGAACTCCGAATCTCACCAAATTTCAACCAAAGCATCTTGACACTATAAAGATCTACAAAAAAAAAAAATTATTCAAAAATTAATTTATAATTATTATAATTATAAATCAAATTTGACCCATTTAGGCACACCGCCAAATCTAAAAAATGAAATATAAAAAATCTTTAAAATTTTCATTATATATTTAAAATAAATATATAAGGCCAAAAAAATACCGAAACGTTACAGCCTCTTAAGGCGACGATGAGAACGAACGAGTTGACAGCGACGCTGGAGCGCTTCATGCATTCGAAGAAGTCAGTGGCGTCAGAGGCGTCAGTGTCGGGCGTGGTGGGGGTCTTGGAGGCGATGTCGGGCGTGGTGGGAGCGGGCGAGGTGTGGGTCTCGGAGGTGCGGTGGGCGCGGGCGAAACGGGGGTCTCAGAGGTGGCGGAGGGAGGAGGGGGAGGTAGTGGTGGTGGGAGGGGAAGGTGGTGGTGGGAGGGGGAGGGGTGGGTTAGGATCACAAAAAAATAATAATAATAAAAAAAAGGGGTGGGTGGAAGAGTTGGTGGGGTTGAAATAACCGCCCCTTTTTTCAGTGGAATTCAGGTTGTGCGTTTTGACTGAATGTGTTGGATTGTCTTGAAAGAAAATTTTAATTCAGGCTTTTATGTTTAATAATAAACTGTTACCTGTTCTTACACAGTAATAGTTATTTTAAAATTATATTCTAAATATTTAATATTGTTTAAAATTTCATATGTCATACTAAAATCCATTGATTGTATTATGTAGTGATGATTTTAGTCAACCGTTGTCAAATAAATGTTGTATTATCACATTTTTTTAACAGTGGACACTCAAGTCAGTCAATACATAACTCAGAGTTTTATAAAAAGAGTTTTCTACATATAGGGAGAACTGTTTCTATTTATAGTATTTTGGTGTATGTCCTAAATTGAATCAATAGTGGATCTCTTTCCCATCTGGACAAATGGGGAGAGTTCCCAAATTGAGGAGATTGATGATATTTGTTATTTAAAGAGATTTGTAGAATCAGCTATTGATTATTCATGGATGAATACACATAATTTATATGGATCTTATCATAAAGATAGCTCTAGATTTATTATATATGTCAAGATTTATTAAAAAATTGAATGTCAAATACTGACTTGAATTTGTGTTTGGTCACTATATATGAAGGGTTCGATGTGTTCGATCCACGTTTGGTGGGCTATCTGGATCGTGGACCCTCGTCAGTCGGGTCTTGAATCACCGGTACCTGATGCATAATTTATGGGTATGAATTTTGGCTCTTACAATAATATTGATTAATTGATCATTAAATACATAATGAAATTTTTTATTGCACATAATGATTAAGGGCGTTTTTGTTACCCGATGAATTGATAAATAAAAAATTACATGAAGAGGTTTATAAAATCTCGTTGGAGTATATATTATTATATTATAATTTTTCATGAATACATATTTTTCTTTACGTTATTCATGAACTTTTAAGAAAAAATTAATCAGACATTGCATGTACTCTACCCATAATTATTCGTACTGTATCATTAATAGTCCATCTGATGAGATATAATTTACTTTAAAATAAATACCAAATTTTAATGATTGCCTTCTAATTTGAAACAGAATATACAATTTAATCTCAAACCACTCAGAGAAACCTCACTCTTTTAACTGATTGGAAAAAACACCACATACTCAAATAAGAAAAAAGCAACAGATTTCCTTGTGGGATACAGAACAACTGCGGGGTCCTCTGTTTGGCTTCCTGAAACTAATTGTCATGCTCTCAATGACTGATTCAATGGTCATTTTTATCTGCAACTCCAATTAGAATCCTCAGGTAATCTGCATCAATCATGCCAAAACTATATCAAATCTGCTTTATACAGATGCAAAACAGTACCATGTCCCAACGTGCCACTGATAATAGGACAGAGGAAGACTCTGTGATTAAATGCTAATAGAGTATATGTAGAACATAAAAAAGATTAAAAAGAAAAACAAGAATCACATAACAGTGAATCTTTGAGTTACCTTTTTGATCGCAACAGAAAAGATATCTGTTGATGAATTTGTGCTTCACATGAGAAATCATGAATATGGTGGACTCACAATTTCCACAACTCAATAACCCTCCTCCCTTTTGATGAATTTGTGCTTAAAAAAGTAATAGTAGTTGATGTCCTTACTATATGATCCTCACTTTGAAATGGACTAAGGATCTGTTTAGCAATATGTTTGGCCAGCGACAGCGTTTGAAAACACCACTAAACACAAACTTCCCTCCAAACAAAATTTCGGCATTTGTGGGAGTGGTGGCGGTAAAAGGTAAATTTTCTCTTGTTTATGAATGTATTGAAACAACGCTTCCTAGAAGCTGTGCCGATTATTTGGAAGGCCCATGATGCATTGCCAAACACACCCTAAGAGAAGTGGTTATTTTAACCACTTATAACTATCATCTATGTGGTAGGGCGGTTTCTAAACAGCTCCATCTTATTATTTGTTCAAGTGGCCCAGGTCAGATCGGGCCATCACAAACGACTAGGAGATGCACATCAACCAGAACTAGAGACGCAAACTAAACCATTAACCTATTCGCTCGCTTAGTTTATGACAATGTTCACACCTAGTAGTTCTTTTTTTTTTTTGTAAATCCTCCATCTTTTGAAACTTTTTGTATATTTTCTCTCTTGGTATAGCAACACAAAATTATTACTTACAAAAAAAAAATAGTTCAAAACTATTCAAATCAAGAAATCCGACTTATTCTTTAGATCATATTTGACACTTTAGATCATCAATAAAAAAAAATACGCCAAGACAGGAAACTTTTCCAATCTATATTTTAGATGGGCTCATCCAAAACCTAGTACAATCTTCCTTATAACAGAATGAGATATTTTTTTAGCAAAATATTACTAATTACTTAGGTGTGCTACTACACCAACTTTTTCTAACAAATTCTGATGTGGATGCTTTCCAAGATATCAATTTAGCCCAAAAACATACGCGCAAACTTGCATAAATCAAATTCGTAAATCCAACAACTATCAAGTGCTCTTTTTAAATCCAAAATTCTCATAAAACATTGAGAAGAACAAGTGATGCCGTGCTATATAAATATATGTTTCTATACTATGTATACCTAAATCTAATCATTATTCATTAATAAATGTTCTTGAACTGCTCAACTTAATTGTGATTAAAAATCTACCATGGTTGGTACCTGAACATATATACTAATTTATCATTATTTAAATCCTTTGACTTGGCTCATTATGTTGATAATATATATATACTAATTTTTTTTTGGCTTACTGTGAAATAATGCCACTTAATATCGAATTAAGCCCAAAAAAATGCATTGACTTGAACCTAATCAATGAACCCTAAAATACACAACACCCAACAATTATTCGGTCTAGATCTCTATGATACTATATAATATAATTATATGAATATACTTTAATACGATTTTATGTGGTATGATCTAATTTGGAACATTTGTCTATTCCACAAAGGATAATCTTAAAAACAATTTCTGGGAGGAACTCAGCTAGATTAGTGAAGATGATAGTTTCAAATTATGCCAATGGTCTTGAATCTTGACCAGTAACCTTGATAACACTATAACAGATTACAGGGTTTGATGTCAAGTAGCCAGTCCAATATGTTGCTTGAATCCTTTGATTTTTAGTTGGACTAATAAATCACTCGGATCCCCTGTGATAGAGGGAAACCTTTGCCAACCTGTCAAAATAAGATTTGCATTAGGTTCATGTCTTGCATTGCAGATTCTGCTATGTATATGAAGAAAGAGTTGCAGCCATGAAATTCCCCTCTAGTAGAAATATTGTTGAGTTCCGGTGTTATAGCCTTATAGGGAACTGCCAACACATTTATGGGAGTGAGAGTTATTTTGAGTTAGTATGTATACATATAGCTCATAACCAAGGCTGGCCACATGATTCGTCTAATTGGAATGGATCCTAAACAAATTCATGAAATGGGACCCTAAAATTGAGGAATAACACAATTAATCTTTAAAAAAAAACATTACCAGTTACCAAAAAGATTATAAAAACAAATATATTGATTATTTTTTTAAAATAATAAAAAATATTAAATCTTAATACTAAAAATACTCAAACAATTTTAATACAATGTTATTTTTAAGGATTTTGAGATTTATTTAGCTTAGGGCAATGTGGTTGCCTACCACAGGGCTCTCATATCAAAGAATTTAAGTCTAAAAAATAGGAAATTTTTCTGTATGCGCTCTATGTGGATGTAAGCAATCGAAGGACTTATGATTCAGCTAGAATGGCCAAAAAAATAAAGGATTACAAATATCATTTATCTAGATGATGGGGGAAAGATAAGGGTTTCAAATTAAAATTGGTCTTAAGTTTTTTTATAGGATACAATGCTGTAGGCACCCTAAAGAACCACATTTTATTTCTTCCAAAAAAATAATTCTTGTGAATTGTCTCAATCAGAAAAGGAAATATTTTAAAAAGGAAAAACAAGAATACATTTGACTAAGTAAAAGCGAGAGCAGAAAAAACATCACCATCCGAAAAGTATAGCGCAACAATAGCATCCGCGTGTTTCTCTTGTCTCACACATTTATATTAAAACATCACCTATTCATCTTGTACCATACATACAATTCAAAACATTCATACATATATAATTGTTTTCAATAACTTGACTCCTCCCCATCTATAAATACATCCACTCCTGCAATCCTAAACACACACAAATATCCATAACACCAACCAAAACCAAAGAAAAAGTAAAGAAAAGATGTTGTCCAAAATCCTCCCATTGATCACCCTATTCGTCCTCCTCAACCCAAACCTCTTCAATGCAAGAGAGACACTTGAGACCTCCATCTCCCCCACACCTCTCCCTTATCAAGGCTATCCGCCGCCGCTGGACCCAAAGCTGGTGGAGCTGCGCGAGGTGATTCTCCACTTCAAGAGCACCATCACCTGCGACCCGAAGAAGGTGACCGAGACATGGTGCCCCGAGACGAGCCCGTGCGAATACAAGGGCTTCTACTGCGGCCACCCCCCAAAGGAGAACCACACCACCACCGTCGCCACCATCGACTTCAACGGGTTCGGGCTGTGCGCGCCGACCGTATCCGGGTTCCTCGACAAGTTCGTCGACCTCGCTCTCTTCCACGTCAACTCCAACAACTTCTCCGGTACCGTGCCCGATGTGTCGAAGCTCAGGTACCTTTACGAGCTTGATGTGAGTAACAACAAGCTCTCCGGCAACTTCCCGATGGCGGTTTTCCAGATTAAGAACCCGGTCTTCCTTGACCTCCGTTACAACAACTTTTGCGGTTATGTTCCCCCAGAGGTGAGGATAACAAATTTAGCTATGGTGCAAAACGTATTCTTTCGTTAATCAATTATTCTAACATGAATAGTAGTACTCATGTTCCCTAGTGCGGTGGTTGATATGAAATTATCAATCAAGAGTCCGAAAACGTCACCTACTGCTTTTCTAGTCAAATCTTGATATGACTTTACGTGGTAATTTTTTCACTCATTAGACTGGCCAAGTCTCCAATCACATGGGTAGTTCGGAGAAAAAAGCCCGGGATGATGCAAGCTTTTCATGTCGAGTGTAATACACACAAAACTTTTCTGTAATCAAAAGGGTACCACTTATGCAGTCATAATCTCTCTTTTCAAGATTACTTTTATTAGTTTATTAAAATTTACACAAAATGCACCCCCAACGCACACACAGACGGACCCTTACTCTCCGTTTAAGATGGGGATAGATTTTATTTTAGGATATACATTTATTCAAACATAAATGAGTATAAATAAGAATAAAATGATTTTTTGTTTAATTGTATTTTGAATTATTCTCGTTGATAAACGTAAGAATAAATGTTTTGTTGTTTTGGTAAGATATGAATAAAGTATGGATAAAGATTTATAAAAGGTAAAAAAATAATGATAGTTGATCTGACAGATGATTTATAAGAGGTGGTGACAGTTGATTTAACAGTGTGTCAACATATTCTTTTGATGGAATAACCTAAAATAACTTTAATTCCAGTGGTTGATTAGAATTCATATATCACTTTATGAGGGTTTATTCTAACATACTTTATTAGAGGTTATCCGGGGTAAATAAACACTTGAAAATTCTTATCCAAGATTATCCAGACTTATCTAAGGTCTTATACCAGAAACAAACGGGAGCTTAGTGACTAACATGAATAAGCAGTTGACTTTGATCAGTTACCTAGTTTTTCAAGTTTTAAACAAGAATTAATGTTATGGTGTGGATAGTCCATATATGATTTGATTTTTTTAAAAATAGTAAATCTAATTTATACACTTTGATGAAAAGTATAAATCACTCCATAACAAATTGAAAGTATACATTTTTAGCAAATATAGGGTAGATGGATTGTTCGCATGTACGACGCTTTTTTAAACAGAAATTATTGTGTTTTTATTGTGTGTTTTGTGTTTGACATATCTATATTTGTACTCGTATTGGCACAGGTCTTCACGCTCCCCCTCGACGTCCTCTTCATCAACAACAACGCCTTCGACCAATCCATCCCCTCCAACCTCGGCGCCTCCCCCGTGGCCTACCTCACCCTGGCCAACAACCGCTTCACCGGTTCCCTCCCAACCAGCATAAAGAACGTGTCCAGCACGCTCAAGGAGATCCTCTTCCTCAACAACAACCTCACCGGGTGTCTTCCCTACGAGATCGGCTACCTAAACAAGGCCACCGTGTTCGACGTTGGGGGCAACAGCATCACCGGCCAAATCCCATGCTCCTTCGGGTGCCTGAAGAGCATCCAGCAGCTCAACCTTGCGGGGAATCTGATCTACGGGATGGTCCCCGAAGAGGTGTGCGCGCTCGGGGGTCTCAGGAACCTATCTTTGTCGGACAACTACTTCACGGAGATTGGGCCAGTGTGTGAGTCGCTGGTCGGGACCGTCCTGAACATAGACAAGAACTGCATCCATGGGTTCCCCAACCAGAGGTCGCCCGAGGAGTGTTACGCCTTCTTGTCAAGGCCGAAGTACTGTCCCACCATCGATTACGTCCCCTGCAAGGCGCATAGCTACGGCACGCCCGAGCTTCCCGCGGCGCCTCCGCCCGCCCTTTCACCTACGTATTCCGCGCTTGTTGAACATAACCACCGACGGCTTTTGAGTGCTTGATCGATTACAGAATTACAGTCCATGTGTTTTGTTTTTCTTTGTTTATGTTTTTGTTGTTTGTTTGAGGCTGATTCTTTTCAGCTGGTTGTTGTGTAAATTTATGGAGTAAATAAAGGGTGCAATTCGAAGTGTGATGTGATGATGGAGTTGGAAATGCATGCAGTTGAAGGAGAAACGTGCAGTGTGTGCGGGAATAGGTTAAGCCGAACGCTAGTTTGATTATTTAATTATTTAAAGTTTTCATGACCGTTACCATAACCAGAAAACATATTTATAGTTAATATAATTATGATATTTGTCAATAAATCCTTTTTTTAAATGATAATCACACATAATGATGTTTAATATATTATCTTAAAATGATAAAATCTGACAGTTATGAATATGTTGGACAATAAATTATCCAACTAGTGTTGAATCTACCCGATCCTGTGTGTGTGTGTTTTTTCCTAAATGAACAAAGGCGTTGCTGAGCTTGATCTGCTATCAATGATTCATATAAAATCTATCATAGATGGCATATTAATGTGAATCAGTGATCAAAATTGACGAGGACAGGTAATAAAAAGTTAACCATTTAAAAAAAATCAGTATAATGTGTCTTTATCATTGTTCCCCCTATTGATCTCTCACCTTTCACATGGTGATAATGGTTGACTGATATTTGCCAAACATACCTGATTTCTTTACGGACGACTGAACCTCACCATATTACGAAAAATCAGGATATATTTAAATATAAATATATTTATATATATTTCATTAAAAAAATTATATTTTAAAGAATTTTAAAACACGTAGAAATTGTAAAAAAAATGACTATTAAACTTTGAACTCTTTTGTTTTCGTTGTAAAGGTGAATGGGGCCTATAAGCCTATTTACCGGTCATAGACATGGGAGGTTGTTAGAGTTTCTCTTAAGATATGGGTATATCTATATAAAATTGTTTTAAAAAATATGGTAAGGTTTGTTAGAATCATAAAAATAAGGATATGGGTAATAGGGAAGATGGGTTGTGGATGGGTTTGGATTTTTATTTTATTTTTTCTAAGATATGGGAGAAATCAGAGAAGGATGGGGGTAGTATGGAGTATAGAAGGTTTAAGAGGTTCAGATGCCAGCCCAAGCTTGAAGAACAATGAAGACAAACACCTAAGAAAAAAAAAAGGTTGTGGAGACTCTTCTTTGAACAAACTACTCGTATATACCATAATCATAATCAATTATATCTAAATAACCACAAATCATATTTAATTTGAATAATCATCCATAAAGGATAATGTATGAATCATTTTCTAAGTCTAATGACGTTGCATTACGTGTCCACGATCCATGACCCGATTAATAAGAGTCCACAACTCGAATAGCCCACAATCCGTGAGTCCGGCCCGTCAGCCCACTTGCATCCGACGGCTAGAACATTCCAAATCAGGATCCAAACAAATTCTTACAAATATATTATTTGGGATAATCAATGCGGATCACAAGAATCCTCTAAATCGAGGAATATTCTATCTCATCCATCAGATGGGAAGATATAGTCCATTCTAAGGCATCTAAAACCTAGTCTATAAAGTGGGAACCACCGACTCTCCTATTAAGATATGTGAAAAACATTTTTTCTCATACCAAATAGTCAGAAGATAATAGACTTGCAACCTGAATCCGGTTAGTCGATTTTGTCCCCTCCAAAAAGATGAACCTAACAAATATAATTTACTAAAAAATTAAAATTACATATTATTTGTAATGTCTATTTATTGAAAAATCAAAGCATAGACATCAAAAACTTGTCATATATCACAAAAACATATTTATTCAACTCGAATACACGTGCATGTTATATCATTTTTTTATATAAAAAATATACATGAGTGTCATTTACAAGACTCCATATAGGTCCGCGGTTACACGGTGTTGACAGTGTAATTCAAAGATCCGGTGAGCCTAACCCGAACTGATTATGGAATTCACGCGTCCGCACTGCGCGTTTCCCTCTCATGCATATATCGTATATAAAAACATGGCATCTTATCAAGAACCCATCAACGAGAGTGCAACAGGCGCACCCGCGTGTTTCCCTGACTCGCACATGTACATAAAAACATCATCTTATTCTGTACACATTCAATTTAATTTAGAATAATTAGCATTTTTAACCCAAAAAATAAATATTCACAAAAATTGTCCCACCTCTCGAATATTACAAAAAACTAGCCCCGATGAGATATTAGACTGGAGACGAATTATATATAAGTGTTTACTTTTTTTAAACAACCGAAAGTCTTCAGAAGGAAAAATGCGAGACAACATGTATATGTGATGTCTCCTGAAATTGGATGTATACATGCCGTCTCCATGCCAACTTCATTATTTTTCCATAATCCAAGTTCAATTAAGAGCATAGTTATCACATGCAACCCAACTCCTAAGACTGCAAGATATGGTGCTTGTCTCTCTGAACTATAATGATGATGAATCGGTTAAAGCAATGTAAAATAGAGATTATGAAAGCCAACATTTAAGGAACATTTTCAAGGTACGTAAACAGAGGCCAGCAAAGAATGAAAAACAACCCGGAGCTTATATGCACTAACTTTGGGTCCAGCCCATGATGGGCCTTTCTTTATTCAAGACAAGGTGGGTCCATGCATGGATGAAAAAGGTGATGCACGTGAACAGTGCATATATGGGTTTTACCTAGGTCTTCTTGATTAATTGGATTTTGACGGACAGAAGACAGAAGTTTTGTGCGGCGGCTTTTGTTCGGCAAACAGAAGAGAGAGAGAGAGAGAGAGGAGCAGTTCTCTTCAGGACTTCTTCGTGGATTCCGACGTTGTTCGACGTGGTCTTCTTCTTCATATTATTTAGAAGATCAGATTTAGGGTTCTTCTTGTGGTAACCCTGTATCTCTCTCTTATATTTGTATTCCTTAAGTTTTGGGCAAAACTTGAGAAGACATTATTTTTCATTATACTTTTGATATAGTGGATTGCTGCTGGAGTGCCCCGTGGATGTAGGCTTAAGCCGAACCACGTTAAATTTGGTGTTACTTGGTTGTTTGCTTGTCATTATATTTTTCTGATTGCTTTGGTGATTATTTTGGGCTGCATAAATATTTTTCCGCGATCAGTATTATTTATTTCACTCAAATAAAATTGTTAAAAATTCCAACAAGTGGTATCAGAGCAGGGTTCAGATTTATTTGTGTGAGATGGCAGATAATACTATTGAAAACATGATTGAGTTGAATAATTCCAATTGGTTGATATGGAAGCCCAAGATGGAGGACATCCTTTACTGTAAGGATTTGTATAAACAAATTGAAGGAGATAAAAGCAAGCCAGAAAAAATGACAGATGAAGATTGGACCAAGTTGAACAAAAGATGTGTTGCCGCTATTCGACAATGGATTGATGCCAGCATTTTTCATCATGTTGCTAATGAGAAGAATGCGCACACTCTATGAAAAACGCTACAGTCTTTGTATGAGAAAAAGACTACGAGTAACAAGGCGTTTTTAATCAGAAAACTCGTGAACTTAAAGTTCAAAGGTGGCAGCGTTACAGAGCACCTGAATGAGTTTCAAAGCTTGGTGAACCAGTTGACCACGATGAAGATGACTCTAGATGATGAGTTACAGGCTTTGCTGCTTTTGGGATCTTTGCCCGACAGTTGGGAGACATTAGTTGTCACGTTGAGTAATTCTGCTCCAGATGGTGTATTGTCTATGAGTACGGTTACGAGCTCCTTGCTAAATGAAGAAACAAGGAGAAAATCAACGGCTTCAAACAGTTCACAAGCACTTGTTATAGATAACAGGGGGAAGAGCAAGAGTCGAGGACCAAAGAGTCATGGTCATGGCAGATCTAGAAGCAAATCAATGTCCAGAGATTTTGCGTGTTACCACTGTGGTAAAACAGGTCACATTAAAAAGTATTGCCAAATTTTTAAAAGAGAACAGAAAGAGGGACAGGATCAGAAGAAAAAGGATGACGACAAGAATACTGCGGCTATTACATCTGCAGATGATTTGGTTGTCTTCTCATTCGGAGAGGATGAATGCCTGCATATTTCAGGTCGGAGCACTGAGTGGGTGGTCGATACAGGAGCATCTTTTCATGCGACTCCTAATATGGGGTCTTTCACTTCGTACAGAGCAGGAGACTTTGGCACCGTAAAAATGGGTAACACCAGCCACTCAAAGATTGCAGGGATCGGTGATGTGTGCGTACAGACAGATGTAGGACACACATTAATTTTGAAAGATGTTCGTCATGTTCCTGATTTACGCCTCAATCTGCTTTCGAGGATTGCTTTGGATCGACAAGGGTTCAAAAATGGAAGCTCACTAAGGGCTCATTGATTGTTGCGAGAGGAAAGAGCTGCTGTACTTTGTACAAGACTCATTTAAAAGTATGCAGTGATGGAATTAATGCAGCTGAAGAAAATTCGTCTCCTGATTTATGGCACAGGCGGCTTGGTCACATGAGCGAGAAGGGGTTACAAAATCTGGCAAAGAAGTCTCTAATTCCCTTTTCCAAAGGTACGCCTCTTAGCTCTTGTGAATATTGTTTGATTGGAAAGCATCATAGAGTTTCATTCGGAAAAGCATTAGAAAGAAAATTAAATATTCTTGATTTGATTTATTCTGATGTTTGTGGTCCATTTGAGGTTGAATCTCTGGGTGGCCATAGGTATTTTGTTACTTTTATTGATGATGCATCCAGGAAAGTATGGGTCTATTTGTTGAGAACGAAGGATCAGGTCTTCGAGCACTTTCAGAAATTTCATGCCATGGTGGAAAGGGAGACAGGGAGAAAATTAAAGTCACTGCGGACTGATAATGGAGGAGAGTACACTTCGAGAGAGTTCAGAGATTATTGCTCGCGTCATGGCATTCGACACGAAAGAACTGAACCTGGTACTCCACAGCATAATGATGTTGTAGAACGGAAGAATCGCACCATCGTTGAAAAAGTCGTATGTATGCTGAAGATGACCAATTTGCCTAACCGACGGTATCTTTGGATTCTGATATTCCAGAGAAAGTTTGGTCCAGAAAGGAGGTTTCGTATTCATATTTGAAGGTCTTTGAATGTAAGGCTTTTGTGCATGTACCCAAAGAGCAGAGAAGGAAGCTTGATGATAAAGCAGTTCCATGCATCTTTGTTGGGTATGGAGGTGAAGAATTTGGCTACAGGTTTTGGGATCCGATAAAGAAAAGGGTGATTCGGCACAGAGACGTGGTTTTCTATGAGAATCAGAGTATTAAAGATTTCGACAGAGCTACGAAATCAGTTGATGGTGTTGCAGACCTTACACCTATTCCCTCTCCAGCACAGCCGGCTACAAATGGGGAGGAGACAAGAAGTGAAGACATTGATGCGGTGCCAGAAATTCCTAACAATAATGAGGAGCCAGAACAGGAAGTTCCTGAACAAGGGGAGCAGCATAGTCAGTCAGAGACTACAGATACTCAGATTAGAAAATCATCCAGAGAGCACAAGCCAACATCAAGATACCCCACCTCTGAATATATTTTGCTCACTGAAGAGGGGGAGCCAGAAAGCTTTCAGGAGGTACAAACTCATAAAGAAAAAGAAAAATGGCTTAGGGCCATGCATGATGAGATGAATTCTCTACAGAAAAACAATACTTATGAGTTGGTTGAACTTCCTAAGGACAGAAAAGCTTTGCGAAATAAATGGGTGTTCAAGCTCAAAAGAGATGGGAACGAGAATCTGGTGAAGTACAAAGCTCGACTAGTGGTCAAAGGCTTTGGGCAGAAGCACGGAATCGACTTTGATGAGATATTCGCTCCAGTGGTGAAGATGACTTCCATCAGAACAGTTCTCAGTTGAGCAGCTAGCCTTGATCCTGAGGTTGAACAACTCGATGTAAAGACTGCATTCCTTCATGGCGATTTGGAGGAAGAGATATACATGGTGCAACCAGAGGGATTTGAAGTCAAAGGAAAAGAACACATGGTTTGTAGATTGAAGAAAAGTCTCTACGGACTGAAGCAGGCACCAAGGCAGTGGTATAAAAAGTTTGACTCCTTCATGGTGAGTCAGGAATACCAAAAGACAACTGCAGACCCTTGTGTTTATTTCAAAAGGTCCACTAAAGGTGATTTCATAATTCTTTTGCTCTATGTGGATGATATGCTCATAATCGGACAGGATGCTATGATGATCAGAAAATTGAAACAGAAGTTATTTAAGTCTTTTGAAATGAAAGACTTAGGACCAGCACGACAGATTTTGGGCATGCAAGTTATTCGTGACAGGAAAGCTAAGAAATTGTGGTTGTCACAAGAAAAATATATTGAACGAATTCTTGAAAGGTTCAATATGAAAGGTGCCAATGCCGTTAGCACGCCTATCACAGAAAATTTAAAATTGAGCAGAAGTTCGTGTCCCTCGACCAATGAAGAAAAGGAAGAGATGAAGAAAATCCCCTACTCCTCTGCAGTAGGAAGTTTGATGTATGCTATGGTATGCACTCGGCCAGATATATCACACGCAGTTGGTGTCGTGAGCAGATATCTTTCGAATCCTGGAAAGGATCATTGGGAAGCAATGAAGTGGATCTTCAGATATTTAAAGGGCAGTTCCAAGTTGTGTTTGAGTTTCGGCAGTTCAAAACCAGTGTTGAAAGGCTTTACAGATGCTGATATGGCAGGTGATCTTAATCAAAGAAAGTCAACATCGGGATATCTATTTACTTTCGCAGGGGGAGCTGTGTCTTGGCAGTCAAAACTGCAAAAGTGTGTCGCTTTGTCTACGACAGAAGCAGAGTATATTGCAGCTACCGAAGCAAGTAAAGAAATGATATGGTTAAAACGTTTTCTTCAAGAACTGAGTTTGAAGCAAGACGAGTATGTAGTATTTTGCGATAGCCAGAACGCTTTGGATTTGAGTAAAAATGCTACTTATCATTCTCGTACGAAGCACATTGATATTAGATATCATTGGATCCGTGATGCCATCGAGAAAAACTTGATGAAGATGAAGAAGATTCGCACAGATCGTAATCCCGCAGATGCGATGACAAAAGTTGTTCCGAAGAACAAGTTCGAGCTTTGCAAGAAGCTGGCTAGCATGGACTCCAGGTGAGGAGTCACGGACCGAGTAGGGGGAGATTGTTGGGTGTGAGCCCAGCCCAGATGGGCCCTTCTTTGGGTCCAGCCCATGATGGGCCTTTCTTTATTCAAGACAAGATGGGTCCATGCATGGATGAAAAAGGTGATGCCGTGAACAGTGCATATATGGGTTTTACCTAGGTCTTCTTGATTAATTGGATTTTGACGGACAGAAGACAGAAGTTTTGTGCGGCGGCTTTTGTTCGGCAGAACAGAACAGAGAGAGAGAGAGAGAGGAGCAGTTCTCTTCAGGACTTCTTCGTGGATTCCGACGTTGTTCGGCGTGGTCTTCTTCTTCATATTATTTAGAAGATCAGATTTAGGGTTCTTCTTGTGGTAACCCTGTATCTCTCTCTTATATTTGTATTCCTCAAGTTTTGGGCAAAACTTGAGAAGATATTATTTTTCATTATACTTTTGATATAGTGGATTGCTGCTGGAGTGCCCGTGGATGTAGGCTTAAGCCGAACCACGTTAAATTTGGTGTTGCTTGGTTGTTTGCTTGTCATTATATTTTTCTGATTGCTTTGGTGATTATTTTGGGCTGCATAAATATTTTTCCGCGATCAGTATTATTTATTTCACTCAAATAAAATTGTTAAAAATCCCAACAGTGTGCACGCTCGGGAGCCTCAATAACCTATCGTTGTCCGACAACTACTTTACGGAGCTTGGGCCGACGTGCCAGTCGCTCGTCGGGAGCAAAGTCAACGTCAACAAGAATTGCATCCCCGGTCTCCCGAACCAGAGGTCGCCCGCCGAGTGCCATGCATTCTTGGCCAGGCCCAAGTACTGCCCAACCAGGTGGGGGCCTGATAACGGCCCTGCAAGTTGCCTAGCCAGGGCACGCCCGTGTTTGAGGTGCCGCCACCACCGCCTTCCACACTTTCGCCGGCGTACTCCGCGCTTGTTAAGCACAAGCGGAGGATTCTTTGAAGGTGGCTGGTTGTCGTGGTGGTGGTGAATGGGTGGTGGGTGGGGGTCCCTTTTTGGTTGATGTCGGTTGTACGTTCTTTATTTGATGTTGTTTATTTTCAGGTGATTGGGGTGTTTTGGATTTGTGGAGTGAGGGAATAAAGGGTTGAGTTAGGTCTACACCCGTGTTCAACATGATCGTGACCGTTCAATCTTATTAAGACATTAATGAGTGAGATATTATGTTAGATTTCAAAATTAAAATTATGATCAATTAAATTCTAATATTTATTTTTAGGATTTAATTAAATTTTGTATTTTAAATTGATAAGATTAGACTGTCACGATCACGTTGAATAATCAAGTAGTGAACTAATCCAATCCCAGATAATAAAAGCAGGGCCGGCCCTGAAATTTAAAAATTTGAGTGGGATGGTACGCGATTTTTTAAAATGGGGCTCCATCACAAAAAAAAAATTCATCTTATTTAAATATGACTAAATAAATTGTCAATTTTCATTAGAAGTATTACAAAAAATAAAAATAAAAATTAGATTACACCTCAAGGATTATATTTATTTTGTTCATCCCCTCTTTTTTAAAAGAACATGAACGGATTTTTTTTTCTTCTAATTAGAAAATTTCAATCTATCATCTTAAAAAATGAGATTTTCATGCTAACTTTATAATTTCATATCTGATTTAGTAAGAATATGTGAATATAATTATAAAAATGCATATATCCAAGGAAATAAATTAACAAAACTAAGATTTAAAAAGGGGCTAAGTGCCTTATAATGGAGACCAATTTATTGTAAAACCTTTAAATTTTGCTTCTTTTGACTTTGGAATTGTTTGAAAGAGTGAGAGAGAGAGAGAGAGAGAGAGAGAGAAACCCTAATGGAGAGGATAAAAAAACGTTTGGCTAGAGAGGGTGATATTGACATGTCAAATGAGATTTTAAAATTTTATTTTTGTATAATTTTTTATGACCATTGGATGGTTGTGATTAATTGTATTTATTCTTTCCATTTAGGCCTTGGATGGTTTTTTTTTTTTTTTTGAATGGTTGAGATTGTTGGATTGATTGCTTTCTTACCATTGGATGAAGCTTTAGATGGATTAAAATAACTATATTTTGTAGTGGGTCAGGGGAGACCCATCAAAAAAACCACAGAAGTAGCACTTTTTGGGTCTTTCCCTGGGTGGGGCCCTAGGTAGCTGCTGCCTATTGGGCCTACACCCAGGCCCCGGGCCTGAATAAAAGGTGTAATTCAATGTGATGTGATTATTTGTTTTGATGTGCGATTGAAATTGAAATTGTGGGATATTTAATATTTCTTTTTCCAATTGAGGTTTGGAAAAGTGTTATTTTGTTAGTTTTTTTTTATTGTTGAGTTATTTGACCTGAAAAGGAGAGAGAGAGAGAGATGAAAAGTTAAACATTAAAAATTTAATATATCTAGATACATGTTTTTAATGTATTTTGCTAGTTTTATCTATCTAAATGCATATCCAAATGAGACTGAAAAGTAATACATTTTTTCTTTAAACAATTATCATTGTTTTTATGCATGTAATAGAAAGTGATAAAATCAGTTTCCAATATTTTTTTCAATTTCTTCACTAAAAGGAAAAAAAATACTCATTTTTTTATAATAAGACAAAATATGATTATAAAATGAGAAGAAGAAAAATTTTCTTATTCTTTTGGTACAAACACTATTTTAATTTGAATTATCAAAATAAAAAGTATAATGATACATAGAGTCTTTTTTCCCACCATAATTCCAGTCATACACATGTCTTAATTCTTTTAAAATACATGTTTGTATAAAAAAATAAAATATATATATGCTCCATTGAATTGCATTGATACATTTATAAAATAATATGAAATTTTTTTATTGAAGTATGTACATCGTTAATGTGAGTATATACTTTATTGATTTTCTATCGATACATATGAGATTGAAATTAGAACTAAAAGAAAAACTGTGTAACAGCACCAGCACTCAAATAAAAGTATTAGCTCTACTTTCTATTTCTTATCTTCTATCATGCACGAAGCACCTTTAGTTTATTAAATCAAGCCAGAGTACGTAACATCTTTTCTGTTAATAGACCTGATGATCATAATCAAAGTCCCTCGTAGACAACTCAAGCAACCCTTTTCATCATATCTTTTATTTGATTGATTTGAAGCACGGTTTTTGAATTTGATTAGTAAGAGAATCGAACGAATGTGTGATCTCGTCCAATCTCCTAATTTTCATTCGATCCCCAATTATGAATTGATACGTGTCATCTCATGTACATGTTCTTCGTACATCAATCTCTATTGAGCTTAATTTCTGATTGGATTTCACGATTCGAATCCCCTATTAAATTATCGTTTACAATTGACACAAGAATAAATAAGGTCAGATGGATTTGGTATAGAAAAAGAGAACTTCTTGAGAAACTTTCTACGTATAGTAACAGTAGAGATGAACCCATAGGATCCGATCATCAGTCCTAATTCATTCACTCATCCAGATTTAATGGCCATGATTGTTCCAATCGTGCGTGTGTAATGTGTGTCAAGATCACTTTTTTTTTATAAGTACTAATATAGACAATAGATTGAAAAAATATTTTGCTGATACAGGATTAAAACATTTTAGAACACTTTTTAGAAAATAAAAGATAATAAAATTGAATCCCTAAAAAAACGTATTATTTTAAAATATTATTTTTATCCATAAAAATCCAACAGTTCTTTATTCATAAAAATTTATGATTAATTACTTTATAAAATATGAAATCTAATAAAAAAATTTAGATTTTATATACTAAAATCATGTTATGATATTAAATAAAAAGTTTATGTAAATGTTTTTTAATTATGTCACGGTTTTAATATGATTGATCTAATAATTGAACCATTGACCTTTAACTCGGTGATTTTTTCAGTTAATTGAACTATACGATTTTTAATACATTAATATTAATATTCTCACTGGTCATACCAAAAAAAAATAGCAAAAATTATCGCATTGGATGGCTCTCCACCTTCCACCGGCCAATCAAAAATGCTATTCCCCACTTCCTTAAGTGGACTCTCCATTGTATTGTTGTATAGGACAAAAATATGTGACTCCAATGTGAATTGAACCTAATAATCCCACTTGGTACTATCTATTCGAAGGTAGTGGAATCTCGAATCTCAAATTCGTAATGAAGTTTAGGCAAATTCTTTGGGGTGGTTTTCAATTGTTGGGACTACAATTGGAAGCTCGTGCATGCTTCATCCATATTTTCTGTATTGCACCACCTACCCGTGGTGGTGACATCATAATCACCATGCACATACATACATGTCTACATATGTGTATACATTTATGTATTAATTTTAAAAAGAAAAAAAATCCAAATAATCCAATCCCATGTATACTGCTCTAAATCCATATTACCCCCTATCTTTTCTGTAGTCCATATAACCCAAAATATGTAAAATCCAAATAGCTCACTGAGTTAAATTTCAGCTGACAAATAAGGAATACTTTGTTTGGTTAACCCACGCTAAAATTCAGTATAATAAAAAAAAACTCTTATAATATGTTAAAAATGTGAAAAACCCTCAACAAATGATAATTTTACCTCTCTGGATAGAGTTTTATAATCTATTCAGATATGTAAAATTGTATCATTTACATAAGGTTTTTCATATTTTTAATATATATATTGTATAGAGTTTTTGGTATATTATGTTTTCAGTCGATGTTAACCAGATGAAATATTCATAGAATATTAATCATATGTAAATGAAAATTTAATTCAAGAAATCATTTGGATTTACATAGGTGTTTTCAGGGGGTTATATAGTCGTTAGAAAAAGTTAGTGGGTTATATGAATTTCAAGCAATTTACAGGGAGTTATTTGAATTTTTCCCTTTAATAATAGATTTTTCACTTTAAAAAAATGTAAATATATACAAAAAATAAAAAAAGGTTTCTAACATTACAAACAGAGAAATTTCATGAGTCAGTCTCCTAAGTAAGAGAGGGGCAATGGGAGCCTAAGACTCCGTTTGGAAACACATATTGAAAAGTAGATTTTGGAATAAAGCTGCTTTTTGAGATGATTTTAGACCTTGACTTTTTTGGGATGTTTTTTTTTTAATTCAGGAATCAATATTTGGAAGAAGTTTAATGTTTGGTAGAAAAAGTTGTTTTTCAATTCAAAAAATCGATTCCGACAAAAAATCGTTCTTTTTAAGATTTTAAAAACACGGATTTCGATAGAGAAATTAAAAGGAATCCAGCTTTTGA
Organism: Acorus calamus; assembly: GCA_030737845.1. Classification (NCBI taxonomy): domain Eukaryota; kingdom Viridiplantae; phylum Streptophyta; class Magnoliopsida; order Acorales; family Acoraceae; genus Acorus; species Acorus calamus. Next base: position 14,385,024 of record CM060862.1, on the reverse strand, counting down.
TTCCGCCGGAATCCGACCCGTTTGGTTGCGCGTTTGGAGATTTTCAGCTTTTCAAAAAGCGGAATCCGCCCAAACGCGCAACCAAACGACACCTAAGTCACTTTGAGAAGAAAAAAAACTCAATCATAGTGTCCGTTTAAAAATATTGAAAAGCAGATTTTGGAATAAAGCATTTGAACTTTTTTTGTATGCTTTTTTTTAATAAGATTTTGAATAAGAAAAGCTTTTCAATTCAAAAAATCGCACCAAAAAGCGTTTTTTTGAGATTTTAAAAACTGGATTTTTAAAAAGTTTGGTTGTACGTTTGGGCGGAATTAAAAAGCGGAATCGCCCCCAAACGTTACCAAACGGATACAAAAACACATTAAAAATTGTAAGAAAAGCGCATTTTCTGGAACTTTTTTATTAAGTAAGTAACTTTTTTATTAAGTCGATTTCTATAACCCGTTTGATAACATGTTTGAATTTTCTACTTAATTAAAAACATATTTGCCTCTCAATCGTGTTATTAAATGAGGCCTTAGTGATGTGCACAAAACACAATCAAGATAGAGCAATAAGATTAGCACACCTGATGTGCGCTAAATAGAGTCGAAATAGAGCCAATAAATTGATGCCCCCTCCCCAATTCAAGGGCGGATCCAGGATAATATTTTTGGGTGGACTATATTAAATATTAATATAGAAGGATTTTTTATTCTTATATTATATTTGATGTAATTATTTTACATATCAAATAATGTGATATTTAAAAGACATTCAATTTTTTTTACTACCATATACATTGTGATAACGTAGTATATATTGCATATCGTCGTATAAGGTATCATAGTGTATGGAATAAAAAAATTATTTATTCATAATGAAAAAAACTACATTAGTATGACTCAGCTTATATATCACTTCATATTACAGCATGTACGTCAATATGAGAATGCATAATCTTTATAAAACAAAGAAAAACGGTGTGGATTACAAATGAGGCTTCAAAAGAGGCTGGACATGTCATTTTTCTTTTTTTTCAACCTCAATTTTAATCATATATGCATCGATAGAAAATCACCAAAGCATATATTCACAATAACGAAGTATATGTTTTAATAGAAATTTTACACATTTTATATAAATGTATTCATGTAATTTATTATAATATGTGTTTTATTTTTTTATAAAAGTATGTATCTCATTAAATTAAGTGTATATTATTTTTAAAAAAATCAAAATATGTATAAACTGGAATTATAATTGAGAAAAAGTATGAGGGGGTGCAATTAGAGGCACCCTTGAGTGAGTAGCACGTTTGAGATCGGATCAGGTGGACCTCTAATTTTTTTTAGTAGGCCTGGGCCTATAAGCCCATCTAGCGAAAGTTGGGGACACTAGTTACACAGTCCTTACCTGGAACAACGCTGGGTACTTTTTGGGGTTTGTTTTATTTATTTTTTAAAATATATACTTGTCTAATTAAAATTATTATTTTATAAAAAATTAAAATACATGCTTGCATGAATTGAATGCATGCATTTTTATGTTTTTATTAATAGAGTATACACCGGCATAGTGGAGTATATTGTATTAAGTGGTTTTTTTATTATTTTATATATTTTCTTAGTGACATGACGATTGTAAATGAGGTTGCAAAACAGTGTCTCTGCACCCTTAAATGTAGTCTCGTGAACAGTCCCATTTGGTATATAGTTTTTAAGAGCATTGTTATACGATCCTAATGTGGTTTGGGTGAGTATTTTTTCTTTTAAGTTAAATCTTCTTTTATCAAAAATGCAATATCATAACCCTCAGTAGAAGGAATATAATTCCCAACCTTACTAGAGGTAATTCGGTTTATTGGCACATTGGCTAAAAAAACAGTGTCAAAGATGCGGGGATGCAATAGATTCCATTATAATGTAAAAAGTAAAAATTGGGTGGGTAGAGATGTCTCCATTAGTTTTTCATCCACCACTTTTTTCTCCAGTGGCCCAAAGAAATATTGAGGCCTCCCAGTCTCCCATGACCCACTCCTTTTACCTTAATATTTGCATGTGTTGAAAGAGAGAGTTGGACAACCAGCTTGAAAAATCACCCACCTCAAACACATGAAGCTTACACACTCACAATGAATATATTTAATTGTGTGTGTATGTGCATAATTTTATGTGTCTATCAAAATTAATTAAAAGAATTTTTAGATTGCCTCTGAACAATTTTTTTTTTACATGTCCGACGTAATTTAGATCCACAAAACTCATCAATTTTTTGGGGTTCTACATACTAGAATCCTAAAAATTCCAATATTTAGTTTATTTACAAGATTTACCAAAACATGAATCCTGAGATTATTTTCTTCATATTGCGTAAAATATGCATACTCCTTTGATCCTATCTATTGCAATGAAAAGTAAGAAAAATGAGCAAAATGTGAAACACTTTCACTAGGATAAAATATAGAAGGTTCCAAGTATTGTTGTGTTATAACAAATGTGTGGCAGCCTCCTGTATATACATAGAGAAATATATATATATTGAGAAATAAACCCACCACAAAAAACAGTGTTCATTGTAATTCATTAGAAAGCATTTCAAGGAACAAGAGGAATCAAAAAGGATTGAAGAGTACTGCTACAAGAGACATAATTCTTCTATGTGCATCCATTTCAAACCAAGCCAACTCATTCTCGCATGCATGTTGCATGTAAAAGGAGAGGCCATTGCTTGTGTCTTCTTCATTAAGTTTATTATGTTGCCCCCACCCTACCCATAATTAAAGTTCCATTCATGAACCACAAATTTTCATCCATGGGGGACACCAATTCAACTCTGAAAAGTAAATATTGTTGGCTTCAGCCATAATAAGTTAGCTGGAAAGAAGGAAAGAAATAACTTGCATTAACTGTGCAATCCAGGTGTTATGTTCAATGTGCTTTTATAGGACATGAATCATATAAACCAGAGTCACATTCTATGTCACAAACAATGTTTTTTCTAACATGCTCAGAACATTAGCTTCTCCATTGTGAATTGCATTCTCTCTCCCTCTCTTTTCTCTCAACAGCCAACAATGGAAGGAGAAGGACTACCTTTGCTGAACTGCCTCTGGCATCACTTACTGAGAAGCCTCTGTTCATGGGACTCATGCAACCAACCTTCAAAGTGGGTCTACGCCGTCCTCTGGAGGGTCCTCCCTCGAAATTATCCTCCACCACAGTAAGATCAGCAATCACATTGTGTTAATCAATACAAAATGTTTAGTAGTACATACATTTCAAGACCCGAAACTCCAATGTTGCAATTTCAGGTGGGATGATGGAAGAGTATGCCTCGATCGGTCTAACAGACATCAAAGGAACTGGTATAGCTATACAAGCAGTTTGTGAAATGTAAACAGCCATGCTTTGTTGTTATATTGACTTCTTGTGTGTGTAAGGATTCTTGTATGGGAGGATGGTTTCTGCGATTTCGGTCGGTGCGAGCGAAGTTTTGGAGGTTTGGTGAGGGGGAGGTTCGGATCAGATGTCTTCTTTAAGATGTCTCATGAGGTCTACAGCTATGGAGAAGGGTGAGATTGTTGAAATTTTATCTCTTTATCTCTCTATCTATGTGAGAATTTCATTGATTCAATGTGTTGGTTGTGAACAGATTGATTGGAAAAGTAGCAGCAGATAACAGTCACAGATGGGTATTCAGGGAAGTTATGTCTGAGAGTGATACGAACTGTTCTTCGTGGTCTGGATCACTCGATGTGGTATGTAAGCTTCTGCTTCTTATTTGGTGTATAAACAAATTCATAACTCTAATCACTCTTTGTTCTTCGCGGTATGACATCAACAGAAACCGAAGGCGTGGGAGAGCCAGTTCAGTTCAGGAATCCAGACAATTGCAGTGGTTGCAGTCAGGGAAGGCGTGATTCAATTGGGTTCCTTCGATAAGGTTAATGCCACTGATTTTTCACGTAAATTTTACGAAATTGAACAAAAAATCGTGATAACTCCATCTTACTATTGTTGTTGTTTTAGGTGTCTGAGGATCTGAATCTTGTGATTGACATCCAGAGGAAATTCAACTATCTCCAGAGCATACCAGGATTGTTTGTGATGGAGAGACCAAACCATTCTCCACTGAACCACCGCTACAAATCTATCGATTTCGGCCAAAAAACAACACTTCCTGCTCTCATGCCTCCCATGTCTTACAGTCTAGGAGCCTTGCTATCTAAATTGCCTAGTGTGATCCCCCCACGTAACAACGATCAAAGTCATGATCTGAAGTTTGATTCGTCTGAATCGACTGAAAGCAAGCCAAAGATCGAAGGCATGTTCTCCGATCAGTACAGCGAAGACATGGCGATACCACCAAAATGAATCATGGGTTGTGATCAAGTTTAAATTTTTGAGGATTTGAGATGCTAAGCTTGTCTCATTAATCTGTGGTGTGTCACTTCTACACCATCTATAGTGCTCCTCATTATGAAGAACTACTTTTATTTCTCTTTGTAGCAAAAAAAATAGACTTTCATGAAGAGTCTCCTGTAGTGGCCACTGATGGAGTCATTATCAAAGAATCAGGACCACAGGACCAGTAATCAGTGATACAGTTTCCCCCACCTGTGAAAATTTGTGCCTTTGAAGAGAGGGACCAATATCAAAGGACCAATATCAAAGGTTCTGGAAACACTGTGGCCTTCCATAGGTTAAAAGGGGGAGGGGGGGGGGGGGAGGGGGGGTGGTGGGGTTGGGGGAATTGCTCAAATACTTCAAGACCAATGGTTTTTTTTTTTTTTTTTTTTTTGTCCCTGAACCTGTTTTTACCCATGCAGAGTTGTTCTATTTTTTTTAATCCTTATTTTTTATAATACCTGAACTATTCATTACAGACGGAATTATAGAAATACTAAAATATAATGTGATACATACAAAAATTATATACATAGTTACCTACATAAAGCTTTCAATGTACACAAAGATAGTTCAACAAAAAATGGTTATAGATACATTAAAAAGCTTGTCTTTTGTGATCCCTATTACATAATTTTACAACGTACACAAACTTATCTTTGTGTAATGAGATCTCATGCCTTCCATGTCTTACAGTCTAGGAGCCTTGCTATCTAAATTGCCTTGTGTGATCCCCCCACGTAACAACGATCGAAGTCATGATCTGAAGTTTGATTCGTCTGAATCGCCTGAACGCAAGCCACAGATCGAAGGCATGTTCTCCGATCAGTACAGCGAAGACATGGCGATACTGCGAGTGGAGCTCGAAAGGCGAACGGAAGAGCACGGTGTAACTCCTCCTGGTGTTAGTCCCACCAAAATGAATCATGGGTTGTGATCAAGTTTAAATTTTTGAGGATTTGAGATGCTAAGCTTGTCTCATTAATCTGTGGTGTGTCACTTCTACACCATCTATAGTGCTCCTCATTATGAAGAACTACTTTTATTTCTCTTTGTAGCAAAAAAAAATAGACTTTCATGAAGAGTCTCCTGTAGTGGCCACTGATGGAGTCATTATCAAAGAATCAGGACCACAGGACCAGTAATCAGTGATACAGTTCCCCCCACCTGTGAAAATTTGTGCCTTTGAAGAGAGGGACCAATATGAAAGGACCAACATCAAAGGTTCTGGAAACATTGTGAACTATCCATTACAGACAGAATTATAGAAATACTGAAATATAATGTGATACATACAAAAATTATACACATAGTTACCTACATAAAACTTTCAATGTACACAAAGATAGTTCAACAAAAAATGGTTATAGATACATTTCCAGGATCATTACAATAGATTCATGAACATTAAATGTTGTCATGATCATCTGTAAGTATATTCAATGTACAAAAATAGTTAAACACAGAATGATTATAGATACATTCCAAAAATGTTATTAAAATAGATACATTAATTGTTTGAATTATGACATTGTCTTTCTATCCTAATGAAATTAGTTGTTGTCTCCCCTTGATCATCTTCATGTCCTCTTGAGTAAAATCAATCATTTACATAAATGTAATATCAATATACAGATATGTAAATGACCAATTGCATAAATTCTATAAACAATTACAGAATGTAATCAATAATTAATAAGAATAATTCACATAACAACAATGCAACAAAAACTATAACATTACAAAATGCATACCAATGTAACATCCAATTACAACAAAAATTATCATTTACATAACAATTATAATATAAGTCCAATAACATAAATCATCATTTACATAACGGAAATGTAATATCACATATAGAATTAAACTAAAAACTTACAACATTACATAAATATAATATTAATTTAAGATATGTAAATACCTATTGCATAATCTTTATAACAATTACAATTTTACAAAACATATAGTTCTCGTTTGGATAGCGGAATTGAGTTATTCTGGATAATAATTATGTCAATATAGATAACAAATCTACATGAATAAGAGATTTTCTGTTTGGTTGTATTTTTTTATTCTCATTGGAAAACGTAAGAATAAAGGTTGAGTTGTTTGATTAATAAAGAATAAAATGTAAATAAAGTGTAAAAAAGTTGATTTGACATGTGAGCCATTTGATGTATAAGAGGTGTTGATAGGTGATTTAAATGTAAAAAGATGTATGTAGGCCCATGAGAATAGATAAAGTGAGTATAGCTTATCCTAGGGTTACTTAGAATTGTTATACTCTCTTATACTCATTTAAAGTGGCTTAGTAATACCAAGTTATATCCTGCAAAAAACAACAATTTTTCTATCCATTCTTATACCACCCTTATACTACTCTTATTCCATTTTCCAAATGGGGGCATATAGTATAAAAATCAAATAAACACAAAAAGCTAACATTAGGATCAATGTAATCTCAAACAAAAGTCAATGCTTCTAACTGCAAAACTTAATTAACACCCCCAAAAAAAATTCACCATCACCCAAAAAGGGAAACCCGAAAAAATAACCCAACACAGACCATTGTGTGCGTAGGGCTGGTAAACGAGCCGAGCAGCTCGGGCTCGGCTCGGCTCGGTTAAAGCTCGTTCAGGCTCGTTCGATTAGATAAACGAGCCGAGCTTGAACAATTTTTAAAGCTCGGTTTGTAAACGAGCCGAGCCGAGCTGAGCCCGAGCCTGGACAAGCTCGTTTATTTAATAGAAAAAAGGAAACGAGCCGAGCCCGAGCCCGAGCTTATGTTATTTTTACATGTATAAGGTGTTGTGATTTGTGAAATGTGACTTTTCAAATGTTAAACAACGCTAAACGAGCCCAAGCCGAGCCTTGATTCGAGCTTCAGCTTGACTTGTTTAACAAACGAGTCGAGCCAAGCTTTAACCGAGCTTTTCACGAGCCTAACGAGCCGAGCTTGAACACGAAATGAAGCTCGTTCCCGAGCCGAGCTGCTGCTAAACGAGCCGAGCCTGAGCAAGTCAAAGCTCGACTCGTTCGGCTCGTTTACCACCCCAGTGTGCGAGACTGCGTGAGAGGGAGAGCAACAGAAGCCAAATCGAGCTCCCAACAAAAAATCACCTCCAACATCTCCAGAAATGAAACCCTCATGGAACCAACCCCTTATAAATGATATGATATTATGTTTTGGTTGGTTTTTGGGGGAGATGAGTCGATTTGGGGGGGAGATGGGGAAAAAGAAATGGAGGGCAGGGTGGTTTAGGTTGTAAAATACGAGGTGGCACTGATAAAGAGTAAAAAAAAAAGGGACAGCATTACACAGATAAAAAAAAATTAAAAAAGTTCAAGGACATAAAAATAAAAAAACAAAGATAGTTGGACAAAGTTATTTGGGCAATTCACCCAAAAAATGATAAATTCAAAATGTGATCTCTGAAACAGGGACCATATGGTCTCAAAAAAGATGAACATGTCATTTGGTATGCTCATTAAATACTCTCACTAAACTAAATCAGATGTCAAGTGTTTCTCTATTCAATATAATAGTTTTAATTTACGATGGTAATGTATCATATGCTTCATAATAGATCTAATACTCAGATAATGGTGATAGCTGTTAGGGTTTTTCGGATCTTGGGATGCAATCAATCAAAGAAAAAACAAACAAATCGAAATCGAAGACATAATATTTACGTGGTTCGGCAAAGCTTGCCTACGTCCACGGAGCATACCAGAGATCAATCAACTATCAAGGAGAAGTTTTTACAATGGTCACACCGAATATAAAAACCTCTAGATCCTCATGAAGAAATATGAGATGCCCTTTTATACTGACAACTCGACCCCCGTCCTCCCCTGCGTAGCGCAAACAATCATCTGCGCACATCATCAGACTCCACAATATATAACAATCTCCCACTTGGAGACTGTAGTAAGAATAAATAACTTCTGTTAAATGATCGATCTGTGATCTGGTGTGCTCATCTCTGTCCTCAGGCTAGAAGACCAACTGAAGCTGCGCACAGCTCCAGTTTCTCTGTGGTCATTGTCTTGTCAACATGTCAGCTGGATTCTTGCTTCCCTGGACCTTCTCAAGCAATAGACTCCCATCATCCAAAAGTGTCCTGATGAAATGATAACGAAGTCCTATGTGCTTAGTCCTCAAATGAAATGCTGAATTCTTCGCCAGGTGTATGGCGCTCTGACTATCACTGTGCAAAACATTCTTCGTCTGTCTGAATCCCAACTATGTCAATAAACCCTGCAACCATATCATCTCTTTGCTAGCCTCTGTCACAACTATATACTCTGCCTCTGTAGTGGATAAAGCAACAATCTTCTGTATTTGTGAAATCCAACTAACAACAGTAGTACCTACTGTAAAGACATAACCAGTGGTGCTCCTTCTCTGATCAACCTCGCCAGCAAAATCTGCATCTACGAATCCCTGTAGCCTCAACTCGCCCCTGCTAAAGTATAAGCATCTGTCAGTAGTACCTCGCAAGTATCTAAGTATCCACTTCACTGCTTTCCAGTGTTGCTTGTCTGGATCTGACATGAATCTGCTCACAGCTCCCACTGCATAGGCAATGTCCGGTCTCGTGCTAACCATAACATACATCAAACTTCCAATCGCTGAGGCATATGGAACATTCGTCATGAAGTTTCTCTCCTCCTCCGTCTTCAGACTTTGATCTTTGGATAGTTTGAAATGACCGGCCAATGGTGTGCTACTGCCTTAGCATCGGACATGCTAAACCTCTGCAAAACACGATTAATGTATTCAGCGTGAGACAACTGCAAAGTACCCTCTGCTTGTCCCTCGTTATCCTCATCCCAAAGATCTTCTTTGCTGAACCCAGATCTTTCATGTCAAACTCGGTTGATAATTGCTTCTTCAAATTTCTGATTTCATCCATATCTAAATCAGCCACTAACATGTCATCAACATAAAGTAGCAAGATAATATAACTGCAATCAAACCTCTTGAAGTAGCAGCAATGATCAGCGTTGCACTTGTGGTAACCAGTTTTCTGCATAAAGCCATCGAATTTCTTGTACCACTTTCTTGGAGCCTGTTTTAAGCCATACAAGCTCCTCTTCAACCTGCACACGAGTTTCTCCTTGTCCTTCACTATGAAACCCTCTGGTTGCTGCATGTATATCTCCTCCTCTAAGTCACCATGCAGAAAAGCAGTTTTGACATCTAACTGCTCAAGATGTAGGTCCTCGGATGCCACTATGCTCAAAACTGACCGAATGGTAGTCAATTTCACAACCGGTGAGAAAATATCGGTGTAGTCAATCCTCTCTTTCTTCTGAAAGCCTTTGACCACCAATCTCGCCTTGTATCGCTTGGAGCCATCCTGCTCCTCTTTGACTCGATACACCCATTTGTTATGTAGAGCCTTCTTCTCCATGGGTAACTCAGCTAGCTCCCATGTCTCGTTGGAGATGAGTGACTTCATCTCATCTTTCATAGCAAACTCCCACTTGCTAGCATCCTCTCCTTGACATGCCTCAAAATAGCTTCAGGTTCACCTGCATCGGTCAGTAATAAATAATTCATATACCTTCTGTTCGGAACATGAGGACGGGTGGATCTCTTGAGTGGAGGAGGCTCAGGAGTTGGGGCCTGTGGCATATCAACCTGCTGTTGATTGTTCTGTGGTGTAGTTCCCTCTCTCTAAGATCTGTCAACTATTTGTTGTGACACTCTAACCACTGCAGTATTATCAGGCTCAAAATAAACAGGATCAATCTTCTTCGAATCACTAGACTGTGTTGCATTTCTATCCTTGTACATCAGCTTTTCATTGAATATGACATCTTTACCTCTTATAACTTTTTTCTTTTGGTCATCCCAGAAACGATAACCAAAATCATCACCACCATATCCAATAAAAGTGCATTTTAGTGATTTAGAGTCAAGCTTACTCCTAGCACTATCACTAATGTGTACATATGAAACGCAATCGAAAATTTTCAAATGAGAAAGGTTTACCTTTTTACCGCTCCATACCTCCTCTGGTATCTTGTGGTCCAAAGGTACTGATGGTCCTCAGTTGATCAAGTAGGATGTTGTGTTAACTGCTTCTGCCCAGAACTGCTTTGGTAGACCTGATTGTATATGCATGCTTCTGGCTCTCTCAGTCAATGTTCGATTCATCCGCTCAGCTATCCCATTCTGTTGTGGAGTCCCTTGTACAGTCCTCTCTAATCTGATTTCACTATCATAACAGAACTTCTTGAAATTGGTGTCTTCATACTCACCACCATTATCGGACCTCAGCCTCTTGATTCTCAAGCCTGTTTCATTTTCCATCATTGTCTTCCACTTCTTGAACACCTCAAACACCTCTGATTTCTATCTCAAGAAGTAAACCCATATCTTCCTGGAATGGTCATCAATGAAAGTCACAAAATATGACTTTCCGCTGATGGATGAGACCGCGGCCGGTCCCCAGACATCTGTGTGAATCAACTCAAGCTTATTTTGCTTCGGAGTTCTGCCACACGTCTTGAAACTAATCCTCTTTTGTTTCCCAAAGATGCAATTCTCACACAAGTCGATATCAACTGACTGCAATCCTGGCAATCTTCCCATCGAGTGCATGACTTTAAGTCCCTTTTGACTCATGTGACCAAGTCTCTGATGCCATATATTAGGATCGTCCTTACTGTTAGCAACTGTAATAGAACCACAAGCATCAGTTGTCACATAAAGGGTACCATTCATTTTACCTCGTGCAACGATCAATGAGCCTTTCGAAACCTTCCAGCTGTCACTGTTGAAGGTTGTCATATAGTCTTCCTTTGCTAACTGCCCAACTGAAATCAGGTTCTTTCTTAGGTCAGGAATGTGTCTGACATCATTCAATTCTCATACAGAGCCATTCAGCTTGATCTACACTTTACCCTTGCCGACCACATCGCAGGGTTGATCATCACCGAGGTACACCTTTCCAAAACTGTCTGGAACATAATTTCTGAGAAGATCTTTGTTGGAGGTCGCGTGAAACGATGCACCAGAATCCATCACCCAAGAATCGGACTTGTTCTCCATGGAACAAATCAATGCGTCATCTAATTCTTCTGAAAGAACATTAGATTCATTCTGTTGTATGCTTCTTTCTTCTCTGACCTGCACTGATTTCTGTAATGTCCCGTTTTACCATAATTCCAGCACTCAATAATCTTCTTCGCATTCTGATTTTGATTATTGTTGGAATTTCTTGGATTTTTAAATTTGGATCTGTCGTTTCTCGATTTTGATCTGTCATGCCCATTACCTTTGTTTGAACTTCTGCCTCTACTATCAACATTCAACGCTGATCCGGAAGTGAAACCACCATCTGCTTGTCGCCTGATCTCCTCTGTCATAATTAGATTCACCACATTATCGAACTTCAATTTCTTCTTTCCTGTAGAGGAACTGATCGCGGTAACAGTACTATTCCAACTCTCGGGTAACTGCCCGAGGATCAATAAAGCACTGATTTCATCATCGAAAACGAGATCGACTGAATTTAATTGATCCGTAACTTCATTAAATTCGTTGAGATGCTCCTTGAAATTGCAATCTTCGGTCATCTTCATATTAAATAACTTCTTAATAAGACGTACCTTATTTGCCGCAGAAGGCTGTTCATACATCTTGGACAATTTGGCCATGAGAGCAATCGTGGATGTCTCTTTCTTGACATTGAAGGCAATGTGCTTCGATAACGTCTTCCTCACTGCGCCGAGAGCCTTCCGATCTAACAGATCCCTCGCCTCTTGCTCCATCTCTGCTGGTTTCGCTTTCAGCGGTTGATAGAGATCTTTCTCGTACAGATGATCCTCCACCTGCATCTTCCAGTAGCCAAAGTTTGTGCCATCAAACTTCTCGATTTTGAACAATTCCTTATCTGAACTCATTGCTCCCACTCGAATAGACACCTCCTGTGCCCTAGATCTTCAGATCACGCGAATGGACACCTCCTGTGCCCTAGATCTACAGATCTCGCGGATGGACACCTCCTGTGCCCTAGATCTACAAATCTCGCGAATGGACACCTCCTGTGCCCTAGATCTATGGACACCTCATGTGCCCTAGATCTACAGATCCCGTGAATAGGCACCTCCTGTGCCCTAGATCTACAGATCTCACGAAAGGACACCTCATGTGTCGTAGATTCGTAAAACCGAAACTCTGATACCAATTGTTATGGTTTTTAGATCTTGGGATGCAATCAATCAAAGGAAAAACAAACAAATCGAAATGGAAGACACAAAATTTACGTGGTTCGGCAAAGCTTGCCTACGTTCACGGAGCACACCAGAGATCAATTCACTATCAAGGAAAAGTTTTCACAATGGTCACACCGAATATAAAAACCCCTAGATCCTCATGAAGAAATATGAGATGCCCTTTTATACTGATAGCTCGACCCCGTCCACCCCTGGGTAGCGCCAAAATCATCTGCGCACATCATCAGGCTCCACAATATATAACAATAGCTAGCTAGCCTTGCAAGTTCACCAGTATATGCATTTCATTTTGGCTACCACCGAAATAACATTTCTGCAAATCCAACATGTTCAACCACAATTCTAGTCATTGATGTTCGTATTTGTGGAACATATAGGATCCATGAATGGTATAATACTTATTTCTATGTAAGGCAAGAGAGAGAAATTTGAGAGATGAGGTTTGGGTGGGAAAAGACAAGCTTCTTAATGCATCCTTAAGCCTCATCTTTGGAATCCAGAATAATTCGATAACGATAAAAATTCTTAATATGATATAATTAAGGCCAAGTTGGGGAAAATTTTGGAGAAGGTTCAGAACAAAATAAGTATCAAATGCAAAATCACCGATATGAAATCAAATCCATAATTTCAATGATATAATAACATCAAAACATTACAAAGATGTCTGAGTTCAAGTTATAATAATGTATTTAGACCAAATCATAAATATTCAATATGATCTAGCATAACAAAAAGTCTGGTTGAGCTTTTTTTCTTTTTAATTTTATTATGTTGCACAAGTTATGCATTTAGTACACTCAATTCTTTTAGTAAGCAACATTCTGAATAAGGCATCTTTTTTAACAAAACATGATTTAAACAAGAATTAAACTATTAATAAAAAGCATGCATTAATACACAAATAATCAATAGTTCAGAGCATTATGTAACAAGGTCTCGAAATATATCATATGATCTGTAATGACATTGATAATATAATGTTGATTGGTAAGAGATGTATGGTTCTTCATGTAACTATTTATAAAGAAAAGAAAATACTTTATAAGCAAGAATAGTCTGTCTGTTGGCTCAAGTCTAGTCCATGTCTTGTATCAGAACTTTCTACAAGATGATTATCAATTGTATTATCTTATATTTTTGCTTCTCCAATTATGTTACAAAGGCTGTCTGACTTTCATAATGCATTAATGCTCTGTCACATAGAAATCCTAAGAAGTTTATGTTTCTAATTAAAACACATTAATAGAGATATATGAATTAAACCACAGTCGAAATCATCTGAGCCTATCAAGGCAGGTTTTGTCTGGTTTCATGAACTTGACAGAGCTGACATGGATGTATTAGAAATTGCATTAATAGGGACGGATAGATAGATGAACAAAAGATAATTGAAACATATTGTTCACAACATGTCCCTCTGTACATTAGGAATTCTGAAATACATCAGACCAAAACAAATTCAATTTGAGAGAATACCAAGTCGGGGCATCATTTCAATTGCTTCAAACATGGAAGATTAGCTATTAGCACATGCCAACTCAAACAAATCTTTGCACATAAAAACAATCAATCAATTCAAGGCAAAACTCAAAAATCCAATCCAAGGCATTTCAATGTCAGCAATTCTTCATATGCTGATGATCAAGGTTCACTGACAAAATAGGAGAGGAAAAATAATGAAAAAAAATTTTCAATCATTCTCTGACACAAACACTAGATTTTTGAATGATCAAAGTAAAAATTTTCAATTTCCATCACTTTCTTTTCACATAAACACACCTTAAATTCCAAATCAATCCTCGTGTATAATTTTATAAGATTTTGTCATTGATATTTTTGACATATCTCTATATTTAATATCATAATAATCATATTTTATTGTGAATTCTGGATTTGGGATCTAGGATCTTAGTGGATTTTTTATATTTTCTTATTTTTAATAGTTTCAAAAATTTGTGTCTTTGTCTTAAATGGCAAAGCAATTTTTTGTGTGTGACAAAAAAAATGTGTTACGGGACAACTTTTATTAATCTATAAAATTATCTTTTTTTTATGGGATCTTGATCCAAGATAAAATCATTCTATTATTTCACGCTGCATTACCTGGTCGCAAAGCGGGTCGAACGCACCAATCGAGCCGAGATTGTGACGGCTGCTGCGGTCGTCGGGTTTCATCATCTTGATGGGTTCGTCAGACGGCGTGAGCGGGTCGAAGAAGCGCAAGGCGAGGCGCGCGACGACCCCGGTCTGGTCGGGATCGCCGATCTGGAGGCCGAGGAGGAGGTCAAGGACGAAGAGGGGGAGCTGGTTCTCGAGCATGATCATGTGGCGCTGGATGGAGTGCATGGTCCCGCGCACTGCGAAGACGGGGTCGTTGCGCGAGTAGCCGAGTTCCTTGAACCCCTCCACGGCCGCGCCGCGGAAGAGCTCCAACACGAAGCATCCATCGAGGACGAGCATCTCCGCGAACTCTTCACCGCCCATGCCGTGCGCGCCGCCCTCGTAGCAGGCGCGCGCGCGGTCCTCCACGGAGCGCATGGCGTCCAGGTAGAGCTTGATGTCGTGGCCGGTGCGCTTGAGGACCTGACAGAATAAATACATTAAAAAAAAACTTAGCTAATCGGTAGATACGAGCCTTAATTATATTAATTAGGAACATGTCCAAATCATGTTTACAAAGGTGTCGCTGAATTGGATCACCATATCCTGTATGTTTTCTACATACACCCTTGTGTTTCTGAAAATGAGGTGGCAGGAACATACAATTGTGAGATTTCACTTTCACACTTGTATTGCCCAACATTAAAAAGATCCAATGTGTGATTTTTTTTTAATTAAAATTATTGGGTTAAATCAGATTTTGGAGTTGGAATGGGTACTCTCTCCTATCAATCCCCATACATAAAACAATCATCAATGGAGTCAGGTATAACTTTATATTAACATGATTGTGAAGGTCAAATAAGTTTAATAACTATAGTATCATGAAATATTTTAATGCTTATACCTGGTGGAGGGAGCGTCACTTGTGACGGTCCATGTCGCGGAGGCGGCGCTTGTTGTGGTGGTAGGGACCGACGGAGACGGATTGGGGGACGTAGGCCTTGTCGTCATGGCCCTCGCGGAGGCACTTGGGGACGCGGTAGATGGAGAGCTTGGACCAGGACCTGGCGAGCTCGTCCTGGCGAGCGCGGTCGAGCTTGTCGCGGATGGAGATCACCCACTCTGAGTCAGGCGGAGGTGGTGCGCGGTCGATGACGGTAGTGGTGGTGTTGGTGGTTGGGGGATGGAGAGACGCGGCGACGGTCTCCTTCAGCTTCAGAGTTATCAGGTACCAGCTTATGAGTTCTTTGTTGAAGACTGCCACCATGTTTTTTTTGGGTTCTTCCTGTCATGGAAAGTTTGGTTTTTCTTTGATTTGTAGTGGAAATTTTGGTTTGTTTTTTTAAGCTTGAGTTGCGTCAATGGAATGTGTTTGTTCATAAGTTGTATTCCTTGACTTTCATTTTCATATGGCTTGGTGTGTAAGACTTAATTCTGATGTAGATAATATTTCAATTTGATGGGTCATGGTGGAAGCTGTTGCTCCAAAGAGATTAAAGGGAATAAAAAGAAAAGGAAAATGATTCATTCAGCCTTTAATCATTGTCATTCTTTAAAGCATATACTCACATGATGAAATATAAATTATTATAAATTGTGAAATACATTTTTTTAATAAAAAAATTTTAATTTTCATACAATGCACTAGTAGAATATATACTACAATAATGCTGGAGTATAGTGTATAGATGATTAGGAGACCCTTTCCAAACTGCAAACAGAGTTATAAAACAGACTGAATGTATCAGCGCATTAAACAACAATAACTTTTACGAAACAAAAGTCTAATGGCATCGTTAAAAATAGAGGGTAAGTTATGTGTCTAGCAGTCAGTCAAGTCTCCCATGATAATGAGATTTAGGACTAAAACAGGTCTCATCTGGATACAATCAAAATTGAGATATGGAATTCTTAAGATATTGATTTGTGAGAGTGTCACATTGAAGTAGCACATGATTCCGTCCTGTGTCGTGATTGAATTAAGATCATGTTTCTTGATGGGCCTGAACTCTTGATTTTTTAAAAAAATGTTGGGTTGGGAAAAGTGGTCATATTTTTAAGATTGTGTTGCTTTATGTGATGTTGCTTTCACGATTGCTTTAAATAAAAGAATTGTGAGATGAACAATTGTTTGTTTATGTGAGGAAATGATGCCACTGGGGAATTATGAGCCCAACTTGTTTAAGTTTTGGAGAGACAACACAGCTGTAGAGAAGAATATATGTATATTTCTGGGTTATTTGAGGTTTAAAATTGAGAGAAGGGGACCCAGTGTTTGAATTATACCTACATTTAAGGATGAACAATTGTTTGTTTATGTGAGGATTTCACTCAAACACTGATAGGTGAGAAAAACATGTTAGAATTATTGGTTGTAACTTTCTTTCTCTGTTGTTAGAATAAATGAAATAGGATTACATTATTGTTTGTGACAGCTTTTATTTTTCAGTCAATCAAAAAGCTCCAAATGGGTAGTCAAACGCGTCAACGGTAATTAGAAATCAACAAGTGGATTCAAGTCAATTCATGCATCAAACTCTATGTTTTTTAAAATAGTCTGTGTATGTTTTTCAGATTTTAAATATGCAAAAGCAACTTATGTTATCAACAACAAATGTGATTCCTGAATTTTAAAAAAAAAACCCAAAAATGACATGTCAAAAAGCTTGTTAAAAAGTTATTTTATCGGCAAAGTTACTTTTCAATATGTTTTTCAAACACTATTTTAGTATGTTATGTTTCATCACGAGACTAATGCATCACGTGAAATCCTAACACAATATGTTCTTTATTGCAAAAATATATATACTATATATATTAAGTCCCCGTTTGGATAGCGGAATTGAGTTATTCTGGATAGATAACTATACCAGTATAGATAACAAATCTATATGAATAAGAGATTTTTGTTTAGTTGTGTTTTTTTATTCTCATTGGAAAACGTAAGAATAAAGGTTGGGTTGTTTGGTTGATAAAGAATAAAATATAAATAAAATTAAAAAAAATTGATTTGACATGTAGGTCCATGAGAATAGATAAAGTGAGTATAGCTTATCCTAGGGATTGCTTAGAATTGTTATACTCTCTTATATTCGTTTAAACTGCCTTAGTAATACCAAGTTATACTCTACAAACAAACAACCATTTTCCTTATCCATCTGCAAATGGTATTACTAATTTAACAACCATTTTCATCTTTTTATGGGCGTCTTGCACATCGGTCCCCAGATTCTACATGTTTCATAACCAGGTCCCTATCTATGTTACAAATATGTGCATCATCCATAATTTCATATTTATAATCATATCCATCATCTCAAAACATTATTTCTCAAACTTCTAATTCATGAAATTGCATGCAATAGTTTATTAGTATTTATCCATAAAATTATAAAATAAAAATATTTAAATAAATGCATGTATAGAGTAATTTTTATATTTTAATAAATATTTAATGAATTCAAATAAATAAAACAACTGATTATTTAGAGTAATTTATCTAAATTAGTTAAATTAGTTGAATATAAATAAATAAAAAGAGGAGGCGGTGGGTTAAAAAAAAAAGAGATTATTTATTTTAAGATTCTTGGTGGAATTTGAGATTACCACAAAAAATTGTGGAAATTTGATTTCACCTAATTTTTTCACATGCATGATTCTAATTCCAATGAGGCTCACAATTACTATCAACATCACCACTAACAAAAAATGAAATATATATTCTAATGAATTTCATTATCAAATTGATTTTTTTTATGACATAGGTTTCAAATATCACTTTCATAGATCAAATTGGTTTTTATTCTTTTTTTCCATTGAATGACTCATTTATTAATTATTTAATTTTACTATCATTGTCTTAATTTCATATCACGTGTTGAAAATTACGGGTTTTTAAAATAACCTTCTTTTTTGTATTTCGTTATTTATTGCGTATATGTGATTAGTAACTAATACGCGCTTTAGCGCGTGCACTTTAACTAGTATATATATAAAATGCATGTATTCAAGTCATCCGGAGTATGCATGTTTTTATCAGGGAAAAATCTACATAACCCCCTGTAAACATACTAAAATCTATATAACTCCCTGACTTTTCTTAAAATTCATATAACCCCCTGAAAACACCTAGTAAATCCAAATAACCCCCTATAAAAAATTTACGTTTACATATGATGAATATTATGTAAACATTATGTTTTGTTAACCTTATACCAAAAATATATATAATGTGTTAAAAATATGAAAATTTTTCTATAAATGTATAAATGACAATTTTACTCCTCCGAATATAGTTTTATATTATATCCAAAGAGGGTAAAATTGTTATTTTCATATGATTTTTCACATTTTTAACCCACTATATTGGTTTTTTAGTATAGCGTGCTTTCAGTCAGGGTTAACTAAACGAAATATGCGCAAAATAGTCATTATCTTTTAACAAAAAATTTATTCAGGAGGTTATTTGGATTTACTAAGTATCTTCTGGGGGTTATATGGATTTCAAAATTCAGTCAGATTTCAGGGGTTGTTATTATAAAAGAATATATTTCGACCAACCGATAAATTTAAGGATGTCTCACATTGAGAGTGAGAGAGAGCAATAGAGCAGCAGATTTATTGGCAAGATTAAGAACTTTGGCTTTTACCACCATGTCCCAATCCTGCCCAAAAACCTGTTTCCATGGAATACAGTATTAGCTCTGTTTCCTTTCTACTTTTGAGGGAATTTCTAACCATCTATATGTAAACAAAGGGAATGCCTATCAGAAGGGTACATGCATTCAAACTCAATCTAGATACCCCTCCTTAAACCTCTTCCTTCGATAGAATTCTCACTTAGCCTCGGACATATTTTACATTTTCTCCAATTTTCAGTAGAGCGTAGTTTCACTCAATTCTTTTTTCAATCCAAATTTGACTCTCATTTCTTGTTAGCCCCCATCTACTCATTGTAACAAAGCATTTATCTCATTAAAAAAAATTCACAGTTTTTATAAATAATATCATTTAAATTTTATCTTTATAAAAGTCCATACATTATTATAGATGATGTATGTGATATTTTAAAAATAAAAACATGTGTTGTAGTGTTTTAGACTATAAAATGGACTTGGCATAACATTTTCCATTTTTGTGTAATCATCTTCTTGGTCGAACACTATTAGTGGGAATGCAGTGAGAATCCAGTTAGGAGCAAGTTCTTATGCATCTACACACTGATTAATTGCTAAGGATTGATGATAGGGCAATGAAAATGATTGATGATAGGGCAATGAAAATGAACAAGAATATCGTGGTCATTAATAAAATCAGTTAAAAGAGCTGTTTTAAAAAGAAGAAAGATGTGATCTTGCAAATTATAATCACTAATTATTTCAACTCTCTAGGTGACTTTCCTTTAAATAAATTATTATGGTTGGAAAATTGAGTATATCAGAGATGTGTAAAATCTGCATCAGATAAACGGTTGCATTTATGTCTGTAATATATCATAAATCATCAACCATACATGTTCAGCATAACAATAATCCTTCATGTGTATCATTCTTGCAAAACATGTCAATCCATATGCACCAAACCATACTGATCTTCGCATTCGGCATCAGTGAACCAGCAGATTCACTTAAAACACACCCACACAATAGAGTAATGAAATAAAACAGAGTCATTGACAACATTCAAAAGCATATAACATGTTTAATATCAGTATGGCAATCTCAATTCAATTGACAACTCTGCACAACCAATTTCTTTAAAAGAAAATGCAGTTTCCATCATTTCCTGTGTTTCCATAACCTTGCAATCCAGTCAATCCATTATTCAGCTATACAAGCAGATAATGATATGGATGTACATTAAGATGCAAAGCAAATCATCATATGAAGTTTTTTGCGGTTCTTCCAACCGCTTGATATGTTTAAGAATAAAAGCTATGTACAGCAGAGTCCTATTTCAACATGGTATGGTCATTTTAAGACCCAAGGGAGAAGAAGAGACACAGAGTGCTTTACAGTGTCAAACTCCCCTACCCAGACTCTAGCCCACCTCTTACGCGGTGCTTTCATTGCTGTCAGTGCCGATGTGAAACCAATGAGGTTTAGCGAGAGTGCGCTTCAGCATCTTCACTCCAAGTGGGCTGTTCTTGTCCTGCAAATGTGATGTGAAAAGAATGTAATTAAGACGACTGAAATCCAAGTACCTCAACGGGACCAGATGAAGCTACTGAGAAAGTTTAATTATTCTTACCAACTGACATGTGCCTGCCTGGACATTGCAGACGGGGTAATCGTGGGGGCAGCAGCTGTAGTGGTCTTCGCAGCAAGTGGCACCCTCGAGAGGGCAGCAACCCCACGCGAAGCAGTATTTTCCGTACGAATAGACGCAGCAGCAGGTGGTGCTCTCCGGGCAGGTGTAGTAGCTGTCACACACGACGGGGGGCTTCACGGGAGAGGGAGGGGATGGCCCCGGGTTGGGAGGGTTCTGGCCCTTTTTGATTGGGTAAGACGGCTCAATTGCAATTCCACATTTGCCGGTGGGGAGGCCAGGGACATTGCGCTCCATCTTTAAGTAACCGGCCTCACCCCAGCTCGTGCCCCATGAATTCCTCACTAACCAGTAGTCCTTTCCTTTCTCCGTACCATAGCCCACAGCAGCAACACCATGGTCAAGCGCTGTCCCGCATGTCCCAGTGAATATGCCCTGAAATAAATAAAACAGAGAACACATTAGTTACATGAATCGATTGTTCTGATAGAGATCACCCATACTTTCTCATATTCGAAACTCTTAAAAGATAGCGAACATGTAATGCAACATTACATTTAATTTTCATAAAGAACGGCTACATGCTTTTTCTCATCAGGATTCAGGACAAATAATTTAGACGGAAAGCAGGGTTATTAAATGCATAAATTAAATAAAAAATCAACAAAGCAGGTAAAGGTAAAACAGCAAGAACCAGGTGAATAATGAACAAAAGCAAAGAGTAGTAATGAGCTTGTTTGATTCTCAAACAACAATGAAGAATCCTAAAGTCAAAGAAAATATATGTAGATGAGTGCCTGTGTCATTTAGAGGAAAGATAGAACTCTGTTAAAACATATAAAGTTGTAGATGGAAGTATGGAACCTTCTTCAGTGATGGTTTATGCTTTTGATAGAGTCTAATTAACATTAAACACTACATAATATGAAACTTATAGATGAAATTTTCAATACGAGTAACCAGATAAAGAAAGATAAGAAAGCAACTGCTAGATAGCTTATAAGTTAAAAATTCCAATCCTTCTAAGTGTTATTGCAGAAGGAATCTGCGAGCGCAATGAAATCGCAGGGATAATAGACGTGATTGCAATAATCGCAATTAGACCCTAAGTGTTACGTAACGGTAAAATCAATTAATTAGATTGCTTACCGACTCATATAGCTGAAAATCCCTACCACCGGCCTCAATGGCAACACTGACAGGCTGGTTTGCCACAGCCTTCTTCAGAGCCAACTCATCATTCTCCGGCACATCTTCATATGAATCAATGGTCACAACACGTGCATTTTTCTGTGTAAAATATGTCATATCATGATCAAACAAATAGGTTATATAATCTGAACCACAACATACAAAGCACCAAATGTTAATAGATATGTGCAATTCAAACAGCTCCACCATACCCTGTAAGGGTCACAACGCCCATCATTGGCCTTGTAAGGGTAATCCTCCTCACTGTCGATACCACCGTTGTTGATGATGAACTCAAAGGCGTAGTCCATGAGGCCTCCATTGCAGCCTTGATTGTAGGAGGTGTCACAATCAACAAGCTCCTGCTCAGACAGCGATATCAGATCGCCCGTCACAATCTGGTTGATTCCCTCCACTGCTGCAATGGTCGAGAATGCCCAACAACTCCCTGCAATTTCACCACCACATTCAATTCAGTTCCAGTTCCTCAATCTCACAGTCAAACACAATCATTGCCATTTGATAATTGGCGAAGTTATATTAATACAATCCAACAGACATGAATATTTACCCGTGTATTATGATAATTATAGTTAGTAATCATTAGGATCCTTCAGAAGATAATCATAGGGAATTCATTAATTTTTAAGATAGTGCAACCTATAAGAACAATTCATACCACCATGTATTATGTCAAATTTCCCCTATGGGTCATCAAGGATTATGGTCATATGGTACCTGATCTGGAGTTATAGCCTTTAATTACAGTTCATTGTAAAAAATTTAATTACTGGTATGAACTCCTCAACTCTCCTTAAGTTGCTTCCACTAATCGAACCTTGATACATTTAAAACCTCAAAAACACATTACTTAGTTTTAAAAAGAAAACAAAAAAAACAAAATTTGGATGCTCAAAATCAATCATGTCAAAGACAAACAGATGAACCATTTTTATCCTTCCAATTTGTGCTCCCATTCATCGATAAAGAGCTTCAAATCAATAAGAATTAAATGTTATAATAAATATATAATTGTTTAAATGACGAAATAAAAATTAAATATGCCAAATACATAATAGTTCGATATGTCATGCAGCAAAGAATACCACGAGCAAAAAAGATAGAATTAACCAAAAACAAATCTTTTCAGGCAGATGCATGCCAAGTAAAAATTCTGAATTCCGTCCAAACTAATAACTAAAATATGTTATTTATGCTGACATAAAAGTTTGGGGACTCCATAATACATCTAGAGAAAAAAAATAAAAATAAAAAAATAAATTCCTGAAAAATTAAAACAAATCCTGATCCCAAATTCCAAAAGTCATCGCCAACTAAAACAAAAAAAAAAAAAAATGGTCTCCTAATACAATAAAAGCTGATATAACTTTTTCCCCTATTTTTCATGAATCAAGCCATTTATTTTTAGATGCGCATGATGAACCTAACCCATCACTTAAATTTTCTATAAAATACATAAACATCAAAAAAATCCAAGGCAAAAAACAAAATCATACCTTCCCTCAGAAATCGATCGATCCTTAAATAAAAATAAAAATTAAAAATGAGGAGCCATAACTCACTATAGATACCCCCGTCAATAAGAAAACTGAAATCAGGTCAACGAGGGTAACACCGTAATAAGCCACAAATCCGGATCACTTCAACACGAAGAAACCAGAGAATCGGGTTTTTTTCATCAGAAATCGATCGGATTTTCCTCAAATAAAATACAAATGAGAGCTTTAACTGACTATATTACCCCCTTCAAATCAGGTCAACGAGGGCACCACCGTAGAAACCCCAAATCCGAATCGCTTCCACACGAAGAAAACCAGAGAAACCCAAAAAAAATAAACAATTTAATAAAAAAATACACTCACCACAGCTTCCCTGGTCTTTGATCGGCACAACCGCCCCCTTCTCCCTCCAATCGACCGACTCCGGCAGCTCCTCTCCTCCGCGGTAACCGTACCTCCCGCTGCTCCGCCTCCCGATCCTCCGCGTCCCGTTGACCCGCGTGCCAAGGAACCTCGCCCGGTACTCCTCGTTCGTCAGATCCGCGAACCGGTTCAGCCCGAGCCGGAACGACAGCTCCGGGTCGCTGTTCCTCTCGTCGACGTACCTGACGTTCTCCTTGAAGATCTCGAACCGCCTCTCCTTCTCGTCGAGGCCGTTGTAGGACTTCCCGTGGTGGTTCAGCCAGGACTCGTACATCGACCTCAGGTCCTCCTCGGACCGGACCGGGTGGTGGCGCTGGTTGTAGTCGACGATCGACATGTCCATGGCGGAGGCGGCAGAGAGGAGGACGAAGAGGAGGGCGGTCAGGGCCGCCATGGATCTTGAGAAAGCCATTGAAGATGAAGAAGAGAGAGAGTTCTCTCTGATCGGGAACCCTAGGTGGGTTTTAAATAGCGATTGAGCCAACCAAAGTTAACCCAACAAAAATGGAGGTGATTTTCCTTATTTAACCATGGTTAGTTTTTTTTCGTGAATATGGTTACCTCCGGTGGTTGTGAGAGTCGGATTTCGCGTGTCGTGGATGGGTTTTGGACGGTTTGGATTTTGTGAGGTTAGGTTTGAAGGTGGTGGATTAAAGCGGTTGTTGAATAAGGATGGCGTTTGTGTTGGGATCGCGTAATTCGAATCGGTTTTACAGGTTTGGAATCTATTTGATGGCCTTTCCTTATGAGACACGTGGAGGGTTTTGGTTGGTGGAGGAAAATGAGTGGTGTTTTTTCAGATACGCTCTCCTATTTATTATTTCTTCTTTTGCGTCGAAATTTGGTTCCCCGATTTACTGTGCGTTGATTTTGTTGCCAGAATTTGGGAAAAAATCCTAAACCCCCCCCCCCCCCCTCTAAAATTGCCGAACATTCATGAAATTCATGCAACCCTACAAAGTACAAATACCGGTATAAATTCAAATACCCCTCTCAATTAAATTTTTATTGACATAAAAAAAAATTACTCTTAATTAATTCTAGATAAAAAATTTATGAAATCCATAATGTATAAAAAATTAAAAATTCTTTTCTAAATAACGATTTTATCCTTCTGGATAGGGAATTTAAAAGAATTTAAAACATATACAAATAGATAAAATCATCATTTACACAGTGTTTTCTGTTTTTATACACATTATAAGGGTTTTTTTAGTATACTGTGTTTTCAACTATGGTTAACCAAATGAAATATTCACGTAAAATTTTTCATTTGTCAGTGAAAGTTTTATTCATACATTATTGTGATTTTCATGTGTTTTTAAGGAATTATGTGGGCTTTAAAAAATTATGGGGTCATATGGATTTTAAATAGTTAAATTTTTTCCCTAAGATTTTTATGAACAGATTACACTGAATTTTTATCAAAATCTGTATATATTACACGGCAGATAAATAAATGGTCAAGAGAGGAACCATTGTTCGGTTCAACTGTACGTACCTCACCTATTGAAAAGCTTATGAATGATATGATATTAGGTATATCTAATATAAAGTATTGTTTATAGTTTTCTTGTTTTGAATAGTATGTACCCACGCTACCTAATGAAAACTAAATACTTGGCACAGGTTGGATGGCTTGATTGGCTTGCATTTTGTATGGTTCATGTTACATCTCACCAGTTGAAGAATTCATTTTCATATTAATTGGATCTGGTTTAGTTTTGATATTTGATCAATATCAAATGTGTTTATTGAGGGTGGCGATTGCCTTAAAACTAATAAATTAGTTACGATCTCATATTTTCACAAAGAAATTTTGTGATTACCATCACCAATTTTTTATATCTCATTATAAATAAATAAATAAAGATAAAAATACTATACAAAAGAAAATAAAAACAAATAAAATTTTAAAAATCAAATGATTCATTATGATTATATTACTTTAATAAAAAAATGAATACAGTTAAAGTTTCTAATGAAATAAAAAAAAAGGATAAATAAATAATAAACAGAAACTAAAAAGAGAATAGATAAATGGATAAGTTTCCAAATTTAAAATAAAAAAAATAATTTAATTTAAAAAAAGATATTTTTGGGATTTAATTTTATTGTCTGCCTTCTATTTAAGAAATCTTTTGTTAATGTGAAAGTTTTAATCTTTTAATTTATAAGTAAACATAGCTCACAAATACAGTCATTTATCATTTTATAGTTTTAATCTATTTGAAAAATAATTATAAGGGTCTTTTTGCTTGTTTACCATTAAAAACATGCTATTTATTTTTAATATCACTCTAAACAATCTATTTATTTTTATATCATTGAAACATTAGAAATTATTCCATTCAAATTTATATTAAAACCGTTAATAATTAAATTTTATTTTGGTTAAAAAAATAAAAGAGGGGCACATTATTTTTTTATGGTATACATGCTGAAAAACCCTTATTGTAATCCAACGCCCTTGTAAAATAGGAACTCCTCACATGCATCATCAAAAGCAAAAGTAATTAATATTTTAGATATTGAAAGCTTGGATTTAAGTAAAACTTAACTTCTTTTAAAATAATGTCCAAAAATTACATTTTTTTTTTAATTAGTGAAGAAACATCTTACTATACCAATTCCAGGGCAGCCGATATAAGGTAGAATAAGCATGAATAAAAGAAAAAACTTGTTCGTTTATTAAGGAATATAAATTGGTATAGCAATATCCATATAAACAGATATAAACGAGTATAACAATTATGGGGCCCCCTAATAAAGGCTTATGCCACCTTAGAAAGTATAAACTTCATATCCACTACTTATCATTTATTTATTTTTAATTCATCACGTATTCTAACGAAAATAACTAAAAAAACACAGACAAATATAAAATATCTTATTCATGTAAAATCATTATCTATACTGATATAATTTATCTGTCAAAAATAATCCAATGCTTCTGTTCAAAGTTTAGTGTAAAGTGTAAACCCTATCCCCCCGTTTAGGAAACGGAATAAATGAGTATAAGGATAGTATAAGGGTGATATAAGAATGGATAGAGAAAATGGTTGTTTGTTTGCAAAATATAACTTGGTATTACTAAGCCAGTTTAAACGATTATAAGAGAGTATAACAATTCTAAGTAACTCATAGGATAAGCTATACTCATTTTATCTATTCTCATGGGCCTACATGTCAAATCAATTTTTTATACTTTATTTATATTTTATTCTTTATTAACCAAACAACTCAACATTTATTCTTATGTTTTCCAATGAGAAATAAAAAAAATACAACAAAACAAAAAATCTCTTATTCATGTAGATTTGTTATCTAAAATAAAGAATATATATATATATATATATATATATATATATATATATGGTCGCGATTACGTGCGGTGTGCGGTCGGTGCGGTTTACGACGTGGGCCGTTCGATCGCGGGTCCATCGCATCCAACGGTCGACGTGAATCGCACCCGACCGTCCGATGCGATGGACCCGTGATCGACGGCCCGTGATCGCGCACCGCACCGACCGTAAACCGCATGTAATCGGCTCCCTATATATATATATATAGAGTCGTGATATTATACGGTCGTGCGGTTGCGGTCGCGATTCACGGGCCGTCGATCACGGGTCCATCGCATCGGACGGTCGGGTGCGATTCACGTCGACCGTTGGATGCGATGGACCCGCGATCGGACGACGCACGTCGAATCCGCACGACCGCATATTATCGGAAATCTATATATATATATATATATATATATATATATATATATATATATATATATATATATATATATATGGGTCGTCGATCACGGGTCCATCGCATCGGACGGTCGGGTGCGATTCACGTCGACCGTTGAATGCGATGGACCCGCGATCGAACGGCCCACGTCGCGGTCACACCTGCCGTTCGCCGCACCTAATCATTTATATATATATATAGGGGGCCGATTAGGTGCGGCGAACGGCAGGTGCAGCGTCGATCGTGGGCCGTCGATCACGGGTCCATCGCATCGGACGGTCGGGTGCGATTCACGTCGACCGTTGGATGCGATGGACCCGCGATCGAACGGCCCACGTCGCCGCCGCACCTGCCGCACGTCACCTAATCGCCCCCGTATATATATATATATATATATATATATATATATATATATATATATATATATATATATGGTCGCGATTACGTGCGGTATGCGGTCGGTGCGGTTTACGACGTGGATCGTCCGATCGCGGGTCCATCGCATCCAACGGTCGACGTGAATCGCACCCGACCGTCCGATGCGATGGACCCGTGATCGACGGCCCGTGATCGCGCACCGCACCGACCGTAAACCGCACCTAATCGGCTATATATATATATATATATATATAGGGAGCCGATTAGGTGCGGTTTACGGTCGGTGCGGTGCGCGATCACGGGCCGTCGATCACGGGTCCATCGCATCGGACGGTCGGGTGCGATTCACGTCGACCGTTGGATGCGATGGACTATATATATATATATATATAGGGAGCCGATTAGGTGCGGTTTACGGTCGGTGCGGTGCGCGATCACGGGCCGTCGATCACGGGTCCATCGCATCGGACGGTCGGGTGCGATTCACGTCGACCGTTGGATGCGATGGACCCGCGATCGAACGGCCCACGTCGTAAACCGCACCGACCGCACACCGCACGTAATCGCGACCATATATATATTTATATATATATATATATATATATATATATATATATAGGGATCCGATTACGTGCGGTGTGCGGTCGGTGCGGTGCGCGATCACGGGCCGTCGATCACGGGTCCATCGCATCGGACGGTCGGGTGCGATTCACGTCGACCGTTGGATGCGATGGACCCGCGATCGAACGGCCCACGTCGTAAACCGCACCGACCGCACACCGCACGTAATCACGACTATATATATATATATATAGACTCGTGATACTGTGCGGTCATGCGGTCGTGCGGTCGTTGATCACGGGCCGTCGATCACGGGTCCATCGCATCGGACGGTCGGGTGCGATTCACGTCGACCGTTGGATGCGATCAACCCGCGATCGGACGGCCCACGATCACGACCGCACGACCTTACGACCGCATATTATCGGAAATCTATATATATATATATATATATATAGAGAGAGAGGGAAGTGATGGGGTGCGACCATGCGGTCGTGCACCCCATCGTGCGGCCGTGAATATAGACCATTAGATCTATGGAAATCATATCAGACGGTCTATTTCGTTTCTTCGAAACAGGTGGTAACCTGTTCACCTGGTGAACATGTGAACATATATAAAGCCTTTATTTTTTCATAAAATACCCTCTCTCTTCATTCTACTCATACAATGGAAAAAAAAGGGAGAACACAAAGCAGCAACACCTGAAGAAAATAAGAGGGAGCATCGACCATCATATCCCATTTGTAGATCTAGGATTGTTTTTTTCAGATCTATTGTTTCTTTTTTTTCAAATCTATTTTCAAGATCTTGGATCTTTGGGTTTTTCATTTTTTTTAGATCTAGGGTTTTTTGTTCATATTTCTTTTCAAATCTAGTTTTTTAAAACTAGTGTTTGCATATCTAAGGTTCTTTTCACATCTAGGGTTTGTTTTTCATAATATATTTTTTTTCAGATCTAGCGTATTTTTGTTGGATTGCATTTGTGAGTGATGAGAAGTAATGAACCAATTAGAACATCTCTCTCTCTTCAAACCAGATCTAAAAAAAACAGATTTGACAAACCACTGCGAATCCTAGCGATGACCCCTGCGACCCTAGGGACACATATCCTGGTAAACACCAGTTTAGAAATTAAGTTTTAGATTTGTTGCTTTTTTCCGTTCTTTTTGTTAAAACATGTCTGTTATTGTAAAACATGTAAAACGGTTATTGATTTTATCTATCATAAAGCAGGTGTTTTTGCTGTTATTGTTGCCAAGGAAAATGAAAGTTGTAATGTTGTAATGGTTGAAACATATAATCTATTTTGTGTGATTTATTATTTACAAATTCTGAATGAAAAAAAATGTCATTTAAATAATATATGTAGTTGATCATGTTCAACTTCACTTGGCATTACCCACTAAAAAAAATTCACTTCACATTTGAATGGATTTCTTTGGTGAAGCGTAAATTGATCCTCAATAAAAAAAAAAACAACAATGTAATAAGAATTAAAGAAAGAATGATGAATTGATTTTTCTGATTGGAATTTAATGTGACTCAAATATGAAAATATGTTAATTAGCAATTGGAGTATTGTATAATAAGATCTGCATGATTGATTTCTTAGATTGGATTTTACTACAAGATATACAGCAGCTTCTCTGATTGATAACTTGAGGAACAAAACAACAGCTGCTCCAATTGATACTAGCAGAGCTAAAGCAACACTTGTTTTCATTCAAAAAAAGAAAGTACAATATGATTCAACAAGTTCAACTACAACAAGTGTAATTAACCAACTACAACAAATACAACCTGTTACAATAAGTTCAAATTAAACAAGTACAATCTGTTTCAGCAAGCACAACAACAATAGTTTCAACTGCAACATCCACAACAAACAACAACAATCTTTGAGTTTGTACAACAACAATATCTGAGTTTGCACAGCAGCTGTCCAAAGCTTTTCAAGGCAACTGAAAAAATAGACAACATCTATTAAATAAGTATCTACCATGCACAATGTGACCAGTACAAAGAATAGAAAATCTATCCATGAGGAAACCCATTAACACCAATGCCAAGCCCACTAATCCAAAATTCTACATCATGTTAAAAAAAAAGACCATGGCAGTAGTTTGTATAAATGAACATTTGAATACTGTCACATCAATTTCTAAATAATTTAAATTGTAAATTTGTCAAAACATATTTACTGAATATTTAGGAATTATAACATCTATCAAAACACAGTTGAAACTTGCATTTCTTTATGTGAGTCCACAACATGTTAACTTCAGCTTGGATTTCTATCCTTTTATCAATACTAGAATGTTAACTTCAGCAATTTCCCTGAAATGTCAGTAAGGTTCATCATCATATTTGATGCTTCCCTGCTTGAATGTGGACTACTCAAAACAGAGCTATCAAAAATGGGAACAACAAAGAATTAAAAAAGGAGTCCAACTCATTGAGGTTCATCATCAACACATTTTGTACCAAAGAATTTGTAAAAGCAGTAGCATAAATTTGTGATGGTGGTTCATAAATATCACATATAGGATAAATACAATATTAGCTTTTCACAAAATACTGCTAATGTGAGGGAAGAGTAGTAAAACTAGGCTGAAATGAATGTTTGAATTTGTTTGATATCCAACTGATTCTACACAATGATGAACGTACAAATTGAGAAACACCGTCCATCCACTCGCAATAGAACAATACAATGAAAATCCCATCGAAATGAACTTTATAGATTAGCCTGTTTGTCAACTTTGCACTCAAATGTGTTCATTGAGAGGTTTATAGAAGTTCAAAATGATAGAAAACATGGTTTTGATTTTTGTTTGAAAAAACCCCAAATCTGAAAAGAAATTTGAAAAAAAAAACCTAGATATAAAAAGAAATCTATAAGAACCCCTAGATCTGAAAACAAATTTAAAAAGAAACCTAGATCTGAAGAGACTACATTTGAAAAAGAAAAAGAAAAGAAAAGAAAAAACAAACCCTAGATCTGGAAAAAAAATCCTAGATCTACAGACTAATCAGAACTGAGAGATGACTGATGAGATGAGCAGCGGGCACGGGTCAGCGAGCTCACCGGCGGTGGTTGGCGCATGGGATATGCTGGTCGGTGCTTCCTCTTCTTTTCTCCAGGTGCTACTACTCGTTTTTTTTTGTATGAGTTGAAATGAAGAGAGAGAGAGAGGAGTTTGTGAAAAAATAATGGCTTATATGTGTTCACCTATTCACCAGGTGAACAGGTTACCACCTGTTTCGAAGAAACGAAAACGGACCGTCCGATCTGATTTCCATAGATCCAACGGCATGTATTCGCGGCCGCACGATGGGGTGCACGACCGCACGGTCGCACCCCATCACTTCCTTATATATATATATATATATAGGGAGCCGATTACGTGCGGTGTGCGGTCGGTGCGGTGCGCGATCACGGGCCGTCGATCACGGGTCCATCGCATCGGACGGTCGGGTGCGATTCACGTCGACCGTTGGATGCGATGGACCCGCGATCGAACGGCCCACGTCGTAAACCGCACCGACCGCACACCGCACGTAATCACGACCATATATATATATATGCCGACGATTAGGTGCGGTGCGCGACGTGGGTCGTCCGATCGCGGGTCCATCGCATCCAACGGTCGACGTGAATCGCACCCGACCGTCCGATGCGATGGACCCGTGATCGACGGCCCGTGATCGCGCACCGCACCGACCGCA
Source organism: Acorus calamus (assembly GCA_030737845.1). Lineage (NCBI taxonomy): Eukaryota > Viridiplantae > Streptophyta > Magnoliopsida > Acorales > Acoraceae > Acorus > Acorus calamus. The sequence continues at coordinate 14,352,452 of CM060862.1, read as the reverse complement.
CACCGCACGTAATCGGTTCCCTATATATATATATATATATATATATATATATATATATATATATATATATATATATATATATAATTTCCGATAATATGCGGTCGGTGCGGTCGTGCGGATTCAACGTGCGTCGTCCGATCGCGGGTCCATCGCATCCAACTGTCGACGTGAATCGCACCCGACCGTCCGATGCGATGGACCCGTGATCGACGGCCCGTGAATCGCGCACGACGCACGACCGTATAATATCACGACTCTATATATATATATATATACGAGGGCGATTAGGTGCGGCGTGCGGCAGGTGCGGCGGCGACGTGGGCCGTTCGATCGCGGGTCCATCGCATCCAACGGTCGACGTGAATTGCACCCGACCGTCCGATGCGATGGATCCGTGATCGACGGCCCACGATCGACGCCGCATCTGCCGTTCGCCGCAGGTAATCGACCCTAGCTATATATATATAACTTAGAAATTCGCAGTAAGAAGATTGAATCTCATTCCCTATGTACGAGAGTAAAGTCGAAGTAAACATAAGCAGTGCAAACGATTTACCCCAAGATTTAGATTGGCATCATATCTTGAAGCGGGTGCAAAAGATCCACTATGTATGGACGTTCTACTATTGTCTTGTATGTATTACCATACCGGGGATCAATCAAAAATGAGTGGACATTTAGGAACACCAAGGTACACAAAGGATTAGTAATGGAGATAATATAACGTGTCAAAAGAGGTATTTCCTCATTCATAAAACGAATCAAAATGGGCTTTAAGTTCGTAGAAATGATCGAGCAGTACTTCCCTATGATTCCGATCTAGAGTATACTCCTATTCACTCATTAAAGAAATAACTATCAGGAACGAATTAATCCCTTATTTTCTTTTCGAGTACCTTCCTTTGAGAAAGAAGAACTGGAATAAAAGAAATAGAATACTATTCTAGGAAAAATGAATAATAAAGGATCTTTCTTTATTCTTTCTTTCCTCTACCCATATTCAGACATACGGAATTCTTATCATCATTCATGAACTAGTATAGTATACCTAATTCTTTTCATAATAGAGGGGTATGGGTCGAAATATCTATTAATACAGCGAGTATTTTATTGAAGGATTAAGTTATTACTGAACAAAGAGAAATCAAAATCATAAAGGATAAGATCAATTCAGAAGCGCTTTTATTTATTATTTTCTAGCAGACAGAATTCGATTGGTCTAATTCAGGACTCCCCGCTGCATCTTTATTTATTCTATATAACCTAGAATGAGATGCTGAGTGAATTAATTTAATTTAATACCAAACAAACCAGTCCTTAGATTTATTTGTGACCATAAAGGAGCCGTATGAGGTGAAAATCTCATGTACGGTTCTGGAATAGCAATGAGAACAGTGATGTTTTCATCGACTATGATTATCTAATAGTTCAAGTACAGTTGATATAGTTGAGGCACAGTCAAAATATGGTTTTTGGGGATGGAATCTGTGGCGTCAACCTATAGGATTTTTAGTTTTCCTAGTTTCTTCTCTAGCCGAATGTGAAAGATTACCCTTTGATTTACCAGAAGCAGAGGAAGAATTAGTAGCAGGTTATCAAACTGAATATTCAGGCATCAAATTTGGTTTATTTTACGTTGCTTCTTACCTAAATCTACTAGTTTCTTCATTATTCGTAACAGTTCTTTACTTAGGCGGGTGGAATCTCTCTATTCCATACATATTTATTCCTGAACTTTTCGGAAAAAATAAAACAGGTGGAATCTTTGGAATGACAATTGGTATCCTAATTACATTAGCTAAAGCTTATTTGTTCCTGTTCATTTCTATCGCAACAAGATGGACTTTACCTAGGTTAAGAATAGACCAACTATTAAATCTTGGATGGAAATTTCTCTTACCTATTTCCCTCGGTAATCTATTATTGACAACCTCTTCCCAACTTGTTTCACTATAACAGAGTAGTATATCATAGATTCATAACCTATATCAAGCAAGAGAAAGAAACATAAATTTATTCATGGATATCACGATATGTTCCCTATGGTGACTGGGTTCATGAATTATGGTCAACAAACAGTACGAGCTGCAAGGTACATTGGTCAAAGTTTCATGATCACCTTATCGCACGCGAATCGTTTACCTGTAACTATTCAATATCCTTATGAAAAATTGATCACATCAGAGCGTTTTCGTGGTCGAATCCACTTTGAATTTGATAAATGTATCGCTTGTGAAGTATGTGTTCGTGTATGCCCTATAGATCTACCCGTTGTTGATTGGAGATTGGACACAGATGTTAGAAAAAAACAATTGCTTAATTATAGTATTGATTTTGGAGTCTGTATATTTTGTGGCAACTGCGTCGAGTATTGTCCAACAAACTGTTTATCCATGACTGAAGAATATGAACTTTCTACTTATGATCGTCACGAATTGAATTATAATCAAATTGCTTTGGGGCGGTTACCGATGTCAGTAATTGAGGATTACACAATTCGAACAACTACAAATTTGACTCCAATTAAAATAGCTAAAAATAAACCCCTGGGTTCACGAACGATTACTAATTAATAAGATTCAGTTTTGATATAAAACATCCAAGCTTCTTTTATTTTGTTTGGTCAATAACTACAAATCATAACTATTGATTGGTTAGAATCACTTTTTTTTCGAACATATTCACATATCCGTAATGATTTTGAAATATATAATTCCGAATTCTTTCTTTGTACACAGAAGTCGGATTAATTTACTAACGGCGATATCTACATCAATCGACAACATATTAGCATTCAATTAAATTAGGAACGTCTCATATATAAGAAAAAATGGGGTAACCCCTTTTTCCTGGACCGTTCTGTACGGTCATGAAATATTTCGACTTATTTATCTCTTATTTTATACATAATGGATTTACCTGGACCAATACATGATGTTCTTTTAGTATTTCTGGGATCAGGTCTTATATTAGGAGGTTTAGGAGTGGTATATATATATATATATATATATATATATATATATATATATATATATATAGAGGAATGATACGGTGCGCGACGTGCGGTCGTGCGCGAACGACCACGGGCCGTCGATCACGGGTCCATTGCGGGTCCATCGCATCGGACGGTCGGGGGCGATTCATCTCGACCGTTGGATGCGATGGACCCGCGATCGGACGAACAACGTCGTTCCCGCACGACCGCACGTCCCGCATATTATCATCCGACTATATATATATATATACGTGCGGTGTGCGGTCGGTGCGGTTTACGACGTGGGCCGTTCGATCGCGGGTCCATCGCATATATAATCGCACCCGACCGTCCGATGCGATACCCGTGATCGACGGCCCGTGATCACCGCACCGACCGTATAATCGGCTTAATATGTATATATATATATATATATAGTAATAACAATAATTTAATCCGTTTCCAAACCACGAGTGACATTCATTCCCACCGCAGACTGAATTTTTACTCTTTTACGTAACACGTGGGTAACTTTTTATTGTTTATTCAAGCGATGATATTATAGTCACTATATATTAATATCACCATATATAATTAGTGTAAATCGTGTCAATATTGCTTCCTGCGATGAAGAACTTTAAAGTCATTGCATTGAAAATAGAGACCATGTGCTCCATATATGTCAACTGGACCTGGCCGTCCGATCATATTTGCGTGTCAGATCCAATTTTGTGCATTATTGATGCAGGAAAAGACGAATCAATATCCGTGTCAAAGATAACAAGATAAATATTTTTATGTTTCAGTGGGTCCCAGTAACACAAAGTAGATCCAATAACAACCGTTGATTTGATGAGATTCTTTAATGGTGAGGTGTGGGTGGAATCTCATCCATTCACGCAATCTGACAAGGAATCTAAAATTAATCTCGATTGATGGTGGGACACATCGATTGGTCTATTATAGCGGCTTATGTGGGGCCCAGGTGAGCGGCTCTGATTGTAAAGATTCAGAATAATGTGGATGGTTTTCGTCCATTCGATGGACTGGATAACTTATTAAGATTTTTATACTCACTTTATTATATATTTACTATTAAAATGACAATAACATAAAAGTAAAATGGCAGTGACAGTCATGGCCACCGTTTGCGGTGGTCCACAGACCATGCCTCCCTTTCATGAAATCAGAGTGATTTCAATTCATAAGAACATAGAATATTTTATTTTTTATAATTAAAATATATTTTATTAGTTAACAACATGTTCAAAATTATAAATGTTTTACCTGAGATAATCTTTTCCTCCATTTTTAGTTTTAGTTTTGGTTATATATGAGTTTTATTTTTGTTGTCAACACCTTTCAGTGAAGGGAGAGGGTCTATTCCTATCCCCACCACGTCCAACATTAATTAGTGGGTTGAAAATAAAAGTTATAATGGAGAGGGAGAGAGAGAGGGAGAAGGCCGAAGGGGAGGGGAATGTGATGGATGGCCAAGAAGGCATCTCAACCTTGTACGCAAGTGAATTGACACCGACGCAGTGGTAGATGGAGTCACGAATTTTTGCCCCATTATGCCTCCACCCCCTGCGCTGTACGCCCCTCCCCCTTCTCCTCACTCCCTCTCTTCCCTCTCTTCTCCACTTTCTCTCTTTCCTCCATTTCATTTTTGTCCTCAGCCCACAATAAAAAAAGAAATTTGAGAGTGGGAAGGGGGGGGGGGGGGGGGGGGGATAAAACCCTCTCTTCACTTGAATGTTAAAAGTTAGATTAAGAAACACGTTCAATGTATCTTTATTAATTTGATAATCATTTCTGGATAACTTTTACATTTTGATATTTTTTATTAATATTTGTCTAATAAATAACATGTTTTTATATATAAAAGTATATATTTGAATAAATTAAAAACATGTTTTATATTTTTAAACCTAATAAATTAATGTATGATCAACATCATTTATTTTCAGTTGAGGCATTCAGATCCTGTGTGGTCACATCTCACATCTTAGACATGTTCCATCCTACCTTAGGTTTCAATATTTTGTAACCCAAGTCCACCTTTAAAATTCACAAAGTGCTCAATTTTTTACGGGCCTACTTTATATTAGGATGAACATTACATTATTATTATTACATATGGCTTTTTTTCTAGGAAGATGGAGGCACAATCACATACCCACTTGAAAATGCTCACACAAGTTATTTCATATAAATTTCTAGGTCCTTTTCAAGTGCTTTACGAATTTTTAGAGCAACTACAACACCCTCCCTACATGATCCCCTTTGTCACATTATAGGGAAAGGGTGGATGAAATGGGCTCTAACCCGCTCCTTAAAAGGCTCCTCAAAACAAGGACCACATTTTTACTCCCCTGGCATGGGGAGGCAACAAAGCTCTCCAACCAGTAGAATATTGGTTACACCACCCCAGTTTACTAAGTTACCTTTTAAATTAGTCTTTGATGTGCTTTTGAATTTAAAAAAAAGCGGACGCTGGATGTGTTTTTCCAAGCAAACAAAGCTTTGTATCCATTTTTCCTTTATCTTTTTTTTTAACCTTTTTTTATTAATAAAAACAACAATCCAAACCATTTTTTTATTGTATTTTTTTTTATGTAACAACAATCCAAACCACACAATTTATTTTATTTTTCTATTCAATTTTTTTCAATGAATCCTCAAAAAGATGCATATTACAATATTGATGATCAATATTCATTAGGATTTTCTTTAAATCAAATGATGCAATTGCAATAATCGTCTCCAATCTCTGATCAGATGAGACATGCAATCAATAAATCACAACGGGGTGATAATTGACCATATGATAAGATAATCTCTTTATATCAACCTAACTCAATATCAGTATAGCGCGGGTACACTGTAATGAGTAAAATCATAAAACTTATTGGCCACGAATATTGAAGTTTTTCCACAAAAAATCCAACTTTAATCGGAATTGTTGTTGGTTCATGAACGTGATTAGCATCATACCTTTCCATGCTGTCGGACAGTTCTTCCACTTCAATGCATACAGTTAATGCTCCCCAACATGCTAGAAAAGTCACACATTTCATCAATTGCTAGCAATCTAGCAATATTATTATTGCTGGGTAGCCTTAATACTCATCATAAAAAAAATGCAATAATTGATTCATTGGCTATCATAGAGGACTCATGTGGTTTTACCTTAGAGGATCCGATCAGGGTTACATGGGTTAACTCTAGGCTCAATTGTTAAGGAGCAGTGTGGCTTCCTCCAACAAGGTATCATTTTTTGTTAGAAGGTTTATTCTAAATTACAACTTTAAAGTGAGAAAAGCCTCATGGAAATCAAATTATGTGAAATACCGTGACATGTACGTTTTCATTAAAGTTTTTATTCAAAACTGATTTTCAAAAATAACTTACGCCTAAATTAATTAAAATATAATAATCAATTATGAAAAAATTATTCTCAAGCAATTTTTTGAAAAACTATTTTGCTGACATTTTAAACATAAAAGTAAAATTTCAGACCACAAATTGAAGCCTAGAAATACTCAAATATCAATTATCTAAAAATTGATTTTACAAAAACAAAATTCATTTCATATTGATTCAAAAGGAATGTATCACATAAAATCAAATATCAAAAGTTTGGATACTCTTACTAGCATATGACAAGTAGTTTTTCAATTAATTGATGAGATTAATTGGAGTGTGCAAAAAGTTTTGAACGGTGCAAATAAAAACACCCAAGTATAATGGGATAACTTTTACCCATTTCATTGGATGAATCATCATCTATCTTAACCAGTACACATAAAATCACTCAAATGATAAGTTATGAGATACACGAATGCATAGAAGTCCATGATTTTAGAGTTACCTCAACAACTAAACTCGTGCGGGAGAGTGGTAGATAATTCCCCATTCACAAAAATAGGGGACGATAGAGAGATGTTGTTTTCTGAACTTTTCAAAAATGAAAAAAAATAGTTTTTCAATGATTGTTTTATCGTGAAGATGCAAATATTAATATTTTATTTGAATCACATAATCTATACCACCGCAGATCAACCTAGCTAAGTATTTAAACTCAAAGGCCTACAAATAAATATTTATGATAAATTAGCCTAATTTAAGGAGATAAAAATATCACTATTTTTACCAAATGTACATTGATAATGTTTTTAATTATTCTTATTTTTTGTGTACTTATTATAAATCTTGTATTTGGATCACATTGTCTAAAATATGAGATAATTTAAAAAAATCATGTCTACCCTTACTGTCAATTGGACATTAAAATTATTGGTTTCATTATCCTCACATGTGGGGAAATGTTCCCAGGATTTACAAAGAGAATATGTGAGATATGTTCCGAGGATGCATATGAGATTGGGGATGGTTCATAGCCAAGGTGGAGGAAGTGTCATTGAGAGACGAGAGGATATGCGTTACAAGATAGTCACCGGGCACCACCCCCGCGGGGGCCGATGGTGTTTCTTTGTTGTTTCTTGTATTTGCATTCTACTTTTCTCCATTCAGAGTTTGTAATTTGAAATTAAAAATGAAATCGAGTAGCAAACATCTACCTTTTATTAAAAAAAAAAAGAGTTTTTTTTTTGTTTTTTATAGAGAAGAACAATTATAAAAGTGTATCTGTTTTACAAAATAGAGTTAAAAATGAAGATAAAATTTATCACATTTTATCAAGAATAAATATTCTTATTTTTTTTATCAAAATATGAACAATTATCCATACGTTATCTTTTTTTTCTTATATTATATGAGATAACATTTGATTTAATTCAATAAAAAAATTTATTAACTCTTTATCTTCAAAATGTAAAGAGTACCGACAGTGTTGGATGGGGTGGGGGCACTCCACCTACCATGGTTTTTTTTAAAATAAAATAGTGGGGCCCATTCTCAAATAATATTTTAATGCAAAGTCACAACCTCACATCACATGGTTTTGTTTTGGGGAATCGAATTAAAATATTTGGTTTTAGTATTTTAAAAAGGTAAACCCATGGAAAGGTTTAATATTTGCATCCCATAGCTTATCTTTTAGCCCCTGTTTGGATACCGGATAAGTTCCGGATAACCTCGGATAATCTTGGATAAAAAAATTTTGTTTTTAAAAAGTTTGGATAAATTCAGATAAAGTGTGCTAGAATAAACTAGTATAAAGTGGTATATGGATTCCAATTAACCCCTAGAATAAAATTTATCCTAGGTTATTCCACCCAAAAAATAAGTGGGTCCACTGTCAAATCAACTGTCATCACCTCTTATAAATCACTTATCAAATCAACTATCTTTACTTTTTTACCTTTTATAAATCTTTATCCATATTTTATTCACATTTTATCTAAACAATAAAACATTTATTCTTACGATTCCCAACGAGAATAATTCAAAACACAACCAAATACAAAATCATTTTATCCTTATTTATACACACTTATGCTCGATATATATATACCCAAGAATAAAACCTATTCTACATCCCGGGGGCCTAGGAAAGAGCACTACAACCTGAACGACAGACATTATACATATATATATATATTATTATTATAAATGATAGTAGCTTTAATAAAGCAATATTTTGGGTGCCTTTACTTAAAATTGACCAAAATAAAGGGACTTTATTGTAATTCATCCAAAAATGTGTTGTACACTTGTACCTTGCGAAACCGTTGGATCCTCAACTCCACCCTATCAACGGCGATCTAAGTGGGTCCCATCGAAACCACAACAACCCTTATTGGACAACTGTTTTTCATTGTACAAAGACCAAACTGCCCTTCACCCACATTTATAGTGAAATGACGGAAATACCCTTCCTCCAATAACAGCCTGTCCATTTCTGTCTCGCCCACCTCCGCCGCTGGTCATGGGTAGTTTCGTCATGTATGGTTTAACGAACTTCGAGGTTTATTTTAAATTAGTTGACAGAAAAATCTTGAAAATCTAAATTAGTCAAATTAATTGTTTTATAAAAAATTAGCTGCATTGTTGTCATCTGAGATGATACAGTATTCTTCTCTTACCTCATTGTTATTTTTGGGATGTTTCACAATTACATTTATAATAATGTTATGTGTATTTTTTTATTAGTTAATTAAAGTTTTTATATGTTTATGTGCCTTATTTTTCACAATTTATCATTCATATATTACCTAAAATGTTTTAAATATAAAAAATATATTCATTAAAAAATAATAGATTAATTGTATAAAACTATGCATATTATTATTTATATCATGGGAATTATTATTATTTCATGGATTGGAAGAATCATAACAATTATTTTGGGATAATTAAGTCGTTATAGGTGATTAAACAATGAAAAAGATTTTTTTGGATAATTTGAATATTTAAAAAATTATTTTGGATATTTTTCACATTCGTACAGTTATTCTACGTTGTTGTTCATTTATTACAAATGTGGATCAATGATAGGCTCATTTTTTCATCATTTGGAAATCCCTTTCGAAAAGGTCATATTCTCCAAAATATTTATAAAGGAAATTTGAATAAAAGTGAAATTTTATTTTTAAAATTAGTTTTTTCATTTAATTTTAATATGAAAATATTTGAATGTGTTAGGATATCTAGATAGTTTTAAAACCAATAAGTGTGTCTTGGTGTTTAAAAAAGGTATTTTTAAACATTAATTATAAAATCTTATTTAAATATTTTTACAATATTATCAAATATAGATATAAGAATGTTGTAGATAGAGGTTACCCATTATTTGTCTTTTTGCATAAACATGGGTGAATAATGAAAAAATAAATGAATTTGAGTAAAAAATAAAATTGTGGAAGTAAGGAGATGAGATTTAGTAAATGCTGAATCTTATTGTACTTTCAATTTTCAATGATGAATTATCTAGTCTAATATCATGTCTAAGCCTCGCATTTTAAAGGAATGAACAAAAGTACTCTAAGATATGTTTATGCATAAAAATTTAGATATAAATTAAAGAAAGTGTCAGAATTCAGGTGAAACAGAAAATGATGAAAAATTAAAAAAAATTTATTTAAGATTTGTTTAATATGCATGTGATAAAAAGTGATAAAATCATTCTTTTATTTTTTCTCACATTCGTCACGAAAGATAAAAAATTTCTCCACTTTTATAATAAAACACAAATAAATAAGAAGAAAGAATATTTTTAACACAGGACACTAATTTTTTTTAAAAATTTAAATTCTTCATTGGGGTTATTGTAAAAAAGCCCAACCCAAACTAGGGGTGGTAAACGAGCCGAACGAGCCGAGTTTTGACATGTTCAAGCTCGGTTTGTTTATAAACGAATCGAGCCGAGCGAGCCGAGCGTTCTTCTTCATTTTAGGGTTTTTAGGGATTGAAAACAAAATTTTAGCCTAAATGAGCCAAGTTCATGAGTTTAAATGAGCATAACTTTGTATTAATTTAATATTCTGATTTTATAAAGGAGTTTAGGTAAGCTTCAACTAAATTTTAATAACACAAACGGGTTGAATTTGAACATAAAATGAAGCTCGATCCAGGTACCGAGCCTAACCGAGATTTAAAACTTGTTCAAACTCACTCATTTATCTAAATGAACGAGCTTAAACCGAGTTTACCAGCACTAACCCAAACCAACCGAAGGATCACGCAATTCCAAAGGACAAAACGCCCGTCCAATTAGCTGTTCCTTTTAAAAATCTTAAAATCTTTTCAGTTTTCACGTTGTCGTCTTTTTTTTCTTTTTTTTTTAAAAGAGAGATCTGTAGAGTTTTGACCCTCCATTTTCGGGCGGTTCCAAAATTGCAGGGCACAAAAACTATTTCTGATCTCTCTTTCAATTTTTTTCCTAAAAACACTGTCCCTACCTTCGAATCAATCCTTCAAAAGCAAAAGAGACCCACCAAAACAAAGACTTGGAAGCAGCTTCATCACAGCTTCTTCTGGTTGGCCCATTTAGTCTCCACATTGGAAACCCACATTTTCATCACTTTTTGCCTTTTTGGGTATCCCATATTTGGCCAAATGGGTTGGTGGTGTTGGAGTTGATATTGGGTTTTTTTTTTTTGTTCTTGTTGTTGGGGGTGCTGTGTTTTTGGGGATTTTGAAGGGGGAGCAGATGGAGAACTATTTGAACCAAAACTTTAGTGGGGTGAAATCGAAGAACTCGTCGGAGGAGGCGCTGCAGAGATGGCGGAAGCTATGCGGGGTCGTGAAGAACCCGAAGCGGAGGTTTCGGTTCACCGCCAACCTCTCCAAGCGGTTCGAGGCCGCCGCCATGAAACGCACCAATCAGGTTTGTATTTTGTGTTTGTGTTGGGTGTTGCATTTCTGTTGATGGGTTGCAGTAAATCTTCCATTTTTGACATTTGTTCTTTGAAACGATCGATGGGTTTTCATTATTGTTGCTCTGGATCTGTTTTGGGTCCTCTGATTTTGCTTTACATAAAACAGATCTGTGGATGATTACTTGCCTAATCTCATTTTGAGAAGTATGCGAAAAATTGTGGAATTTGTTGAGATGGCTGAGATCTAGTTTGATCTTGGAGTTTTTTTGGGATTGTGTGTCCAAAAAACATGTATTAATATATTGTCCAACAATCTTCCTTGTTATATAATATATTTATTGAAAGATGATTGATGAGTCTGCTTGATTGATAAATCTATTCTATAGCAGTTCTTCTTCTTTTGAAGGTTTTTTTTAATGTGTATATCGGCCTGCTAAGACTTCATTTATTTTTCAGACCATAAAGATTTTCTTTACTGGTAAATAAAGTTACTGATTAATATTGAAGAAAAGGATGATGATGGACTATCTATTTGTTCGCACTGTTGAATTGTGTAATTCAAAGAGCAAAAAACTGGCTGTTCTGATTTTTATGTGGTCTCAAAAAAATAAAATTTGCCTCTAGTAGAAAAAGTTGATTGGCAATTATAAAATTTGTGATGGAAATACTAAGTAGCCTCACGCCTTATGTTATAGAAATATGCTTCTGTGGAAAAACTGGAAAGCTTGATTGAAATTTTTTGTATTAGTGAAGCCTACGAGCTATTTATATAGGATATAAAATGGCAGGGCACTGCCTAAAGTCATTTGGACATGTTTGGTTCCGTTTATTGCATCTTTAAGAAAAGGTAATCAGATTAGGATTTACTGTGGTGGGAGTGGTTTGAAAGGACATGAAGATTATAAACCATTAAAATTGCCTCTAACAGGACTTTGTGATGTAGTAGAAATTATGAAACCTTCTCCTAGCCATTGATAATAAATTGTTCTGTAATGTGATAATGAATGTGATCAGAATTACATATTTTAGTCTTATCTGCATGAATGCTTTACGGTAAATCCCATCGAAATTTATGAAATACGAGCCTCTTCCCATTCATGATAAAGCCTTATGATGAGGACTTATGGACGATTGTTTCCTGGATAGTTTGGTGGTTGATGCATCCTTGTTTGTTGCCATACCATTATTGAACTTTTAGAGGCAATTTTGTAAGATTATCCAATACTCGTGGATATGCCTATACTTCTTTTAAAAGCAAGCTACATATGAAGGAGAATTTTTGTGTCTTCTGTGCTTATTATATTGTGATTTGCTTTCTTCTAAAATAGTTTGTTGTAGTTATGTCACATGTGCAATGGGGTGAATGCTATGTGGCAAGATGGTTATTGAGCAGAAACATGTTTATGTATTGCAGGAGAAGCTAAGGATTGCTGTGTTGGTTTCAAAAGCTGCCCTTCAGTTTATACACAGTAAGTCTCTCAAGAAAACAATTGATCTCAAGCAAACAAGATATAGCCGTACAATAAATTTGATGGGTACCACATTAAGCTTAAAATCTTGATTCTGATGCTCTTAGTTACGCACAGGTGTTGCACTAACTAGTGAGTACACTGTTCCCGAAGATGTCAGAGCAGCAGGGTTTGAGATATGTGCTGATGAATTGGGTTCTGTCGTCGAAGGCCATGATGTGAAGAAACTGAAAATGCATGGTAATGTGGAGGGTATTGCAAATAAGCTTAGAACATCGACTAACAATGGGATTGGCACTTCAGAGGATAGATTGAAGTGCAGACAAGGTATCTATGGAATCAATAAATTCACTGAAAGTGAAGTCCGAAGCTTTTGGGTTTTTCTATGGGAAGCTCTTCAAGACATGACCCTCATGATCCTTGGTGTATGTGCCTTCGTGTCTCTCATTGTTGGCATTGCAATGGAAGGGTGGCCAAAAGGTGCCCATGATGGCCTTGGTATTGCTGCTAGCATCCTTTTGGTTGTTTTTGTGACAGCGACGAGTGATTATCGACAGTCATTGCAGTTCAAAGATCTTGATAAGGAGAAGAAGAAGATTACAGTCCAGGTTACACGGGATGGTTTTAGGCAGAAAATCTCGATATATGATCTGCTTCCCGGTGATATAGTGCATCTAGCAATAGGGGACCAAGTTCCAGCGGATGGGTTGTTTATGTCTGGGTTCTCTGTTTTGATAAACGAGTCCAGTCTGACTGGGGAGAGTGAGCCCATAGCAGTGAATGAAGAGTACCCTTTTCTTTTGTCTGGGACTAAAGTTCAAGATGGATCTTGTAAAATGTTGGTTACCACAGTTGGCATGAGAACCCAGTGGGGCAAACTGATGGCCACCCTCAGTGAAGGAGGGGATGATGAGACGCCCTTGCAGGTTAAACTGAATGGAGTGGCTACTATAATTGGAAAAATAGGTCTATTTTTTGCTGTTGTGACATTCGCAGTTTTGGCACAAGGTCTCATAAGCCAGAAGGTGCAAGATGGTATGTATTGGAGCTGGTCATGGGATGATGCGATGGAGTTGTTGGAGTACTTTGCGGTTGCAGTTACAATAGTCGTGGTTGCTGTACCCGAGGGTCTTCCTTTAGCCGTGACTTTGAGTCTTGCTTTCGCAATGAAGAAGATGATGAACGACAAAGCACTCGTACGCCACCTTGCAGCCTGTGAGACCATGGGTTCGGCCACGACGATATGCAGTGACAAAACTGGAACTTTGACCACTAATCACATGACTGTAGTGAAGGCATGTATATGTGGGAATACTAAGGAAGTCGGTGATCCCAAAGCGGCCCGTGAATTGTGCTCCGAGATTCCAGTTGTCGCTGTTAAAACCCTTCTTCAGTCTATATTTAATAATACGGGAGGTGAAGTAGTGACCAATAAAGATGGGAAGCTTGAAATATTAGGCACGCCAACTGAAACTGCTATTTTGGAGTTTGGGTTGTCACTTGGTGGAGATTTTCAAGCGGAGCGTCAATCTTGTAAGCTCATCAAAATTGAACCTTTCAATTCTTTGAAGAAGAGGATGGGGGTGGTTTTGCAGCTTCCAGAGGGAGGATTACGTGCCCATTCCAAAGGTGCTTCTGAAATAGTATTGGCCGCATGTGACAAGGTGATAGACTCTTCGGGAAATGTTGTTCCTCTTGATGAAACAACTTTTAGCCATCTTGGGGACACGATTGAGCAGTTTGCTAATGAAGCTCTACGAACTCTATGTCTTGCTTACATGGATATCGAAAATGATTTCTCTGTTTCAAAACAAATTCCTCTTACAGGTTTTACTTGTATTGGAATTGTGGGCATCAAAGATCCTGTTCGCCCTGGTGTCAAAGAGTCTGTTGCAATTTGTAGGTCAGCTGGTATTGTTGTAAGAATGGTCACAGGAGATAATATCAACACTGCCAAGGCAATTGCTCGGGAATGTGGAATCCTGACTGATGAGGGTATAGCCATTGAAGGTCCCGAATTTCGAGAGAAGAATCTAGAAGAACTTACTGAACTTATTCCCAAAATTCAGGTCCTTTCCTTTACAAATTTATGGTGTTTATTTTCAATGTGATTTTCTGAAATAAGGGCTGTTTCTCATCTGTTTATCTCCTCTTTTTTTTGTGCCTAGGTGATGGCAAGATCTTCACCATTAGATAAACATACATTAGTCAAACACTTGCGGACTATTTTTGGTGATGTTGTTGCTGTGACTGGTGATGGAACTAATGATGCCCCTGCACTTCATGAGGCAGATATAGGACTGGCAATGGGCATTGCAGGAACAGAGGTATTTATTTTGTTTGTGCCTTTAAACATTCTTTAGAATTTCATTTTTGATCCTATCCTTTAGAAATTCATCCCGCTATGTTTTTCTTGTCCTATCTGAATACTGTACTGGGCTTGGAATGATGTCAACTTCTTGTGACTTTGTACTCCCATTCTTTGAGACTGAAAATTATGTAAGTTGATATCCTGATTGGAGGGTAATCAGATAAATGATGTGATTTCTCCTTCCAACACTGAAATACCACATATTCAAACACAACATTTTTAAGTTGATGTTTGCTTTGATGGAAAATCATTCTAGCATTTGGAAATTGTCCTTAAGTTATGCCACAGAAAATAGATGAGACATGAGGGAAATAGTTGAATTGTTATCAATCATCAATGCAGATATCAAATGTCATTTCCAGAGGAGGCCACAAATAACTAAATAAGACTAAAACGATCAATTAATTATTAATGCTTTAACCATGAAGTTTAATACTTGGTCCCTGCACTAAGTGATATCTATTTATAGGCATTTTCCTGCGTGCTAGATGATATCTACATGGCAAATAATCTCAAGTTTGCCATTGAATTTTGAGCTGATTAAAGCCAGTGCAGAGACCATGTTAAAACTAAATTTGGTGAGGTTCTTCGGCTGCAATATTGTACTAGTGCGTACTGTGCTTGTACTCTTTATTATCAGTTGGTTTGATTTATTGCTAAGGGAACAGGACATTTAGGGTCTTTCATCTGAATATAAAATTGGCTGATGAGCTAATAAAAAAACATTGCTAGTGGGTTTATCATAACTTTAAGTATGCTGGCAGTTTGGTAGTTGCTGCCACTTGTAAAGGGTCCTCAAGAAACTCAAATACTTAAGAACTCATTGCAGGTCTAGGGCATGTAGTTTCTGGGTAGCCAATAGTTATTTGTGTTTTGCTCAAAATTTATGTTTAATAGTTGGTTATTTTACAGTTTTATATATGATGTTGGTATGTGTACACTCCAACCATCTAAGTCCATTATAAACATTACTAAGTTTCTTGATGAAGTGTTTTTTTTTAAAATGTATCTCAATGAAGCACCTAATCAGGCATCTTTCCCTCTGGAGATAGAAGATTGAAAGCATATATCAACATGAGCAGAAAGATGAAATAATCCCTTCTCTAGGTCTCACCAACAAAGTAGGCCTACTAGTTTCTTTTTTTTTTTAATGTCCCCAACATCAGTTGAGAAAGTCCCAGATGCACAGAATGACCCACAAACCTTGTGCATGTGTGTTTCTGCCTCGAGACCTATGGGGAACAAACCCATGGCTTTAGCCAAAAGCCAATCTCGTGCGAGTTATTAATTTTACAAGTTTTTTTTGGTGGTTTAATTAATTTTATAAATTGGCATAACGATTTGCTTCTCTTTTTATTTCTAAGATCGTGGTTTCCCCCTACTGCTTAACACTGTACACAATTACACACAGCATTTGCTCTTTGTTTTACATGTTATCAAGTGGCATTCTGTACATTTTCTTTATATTTATAGGTCTGTGTTCACCATCTAACTTGCTTTCCACAATCTATGTATAGCATTGCTCCTTTTGTCTTAATTTATGCCTTCCTAAATTATTGGCTGATGCAGACAATTTTACAAGTATTTGGGAGTATTGGTTAATATATCACTCTTAGTGACATGTGTTGTTTTTTTAAGGTTATGGGATATTTTCGCAATCCTTGGATTTATTACATGAGAACTGTTTTAGAGTGTTATTTGTGCCAAAATTGTGGCTTTTCCCTCCTGATGTAATTATATGTTTGCATTCATATTATCACACGCCTTGCACAGGTGGCAAAAGAGAGTGCTGATGTCATAATTCTGGATGATAATTTCTCAACAATTGCGACCGTGGCAAAATGGGGTCGTTCAGTGTACATTAACATCCAAAAGTTCGTACAGTTTCAACTGACTGTGAATGTGGTTGCTTTAATCGTTAACTTTTCCTCTGCATGCCTGACAGGTAAATCTATTATGTATTCAATAGCATGCCATAGCTTTCTCCTGGAAACTTTTGGAAACCTATTTCATTCTTTTTGATGATCATATTTTAGGAGATGCCCCTCTCACTGCCGTTCAGCTTCTCTGGGTAAACATGATTATGGATACACTGGGAGCACTTGCATTAGCTACGGAACCTCCTCAAGATGACTTGATGGAAAGAGCACCAGTTGGAAGGAAAGGGAATTTTATTAGCAATGTGATGTGGAGAAATATCATGGGGCAGGCTTTGTACCAGTTTATCGTGATATGGTACCTTCAAACTGAAGGAAAATCTCTATTTCAGCTTGATGGCCCTGATGCAGGATTGACCTTAAACACGCTCATTTTCAACACATTTGTCTTCTGTCAGGTAAATGCCCTACTTTGGCCACTTCCTTCAATTCAAGTTTTTTTTACCACACCTTTTATTATGAATTTTGTTACAATGGATGGCAATTAGTGGAACAGATATATTAGTTGATCACATATTACTGTGTTGCCAAGGTTTCGCTGTATGAGCATCCTTGTTTGGTTTCAATATTGGGGCAAAACCAAGAAGGGGACAGGATTTATAAATGGTACATCCAGTCTCATTTAATACTTTTAAAAACCAGAGAATAATCTCATTTGAGGAAAACGCCACTGATGTGCTTTTCTGTTCTACTGCTTGTTCAAATACATTTGAAAGAGAATCATTTTTTTTTAAATGGAAATCATTATAAGAAAAGTACACAAAATATGTGCAATGAAATAATGAGTAAGGCTTCCTTCTATCTGGGAGTGGAGAATTTTTTCTTTCTTTCTTTCTGGGGGTACAGGGTTCAAGCCTTGGTAGCCAAATGAAAATAAATTGAAAGTTTAGCTTGACTCAATTTGTGTAAGCGAATAGAACTTTGATAATTTATGATTTTCATTTACATATTCACCATCCATAGTTTGCCATGAACAATTCAGTTTTGGTTATAATTGGTGTATCAAAAATAATGATAAACTATACCAAATTTGCTGTAGTGGGACATTTGGGGAGATTTCTTCTACAGAATTGCTGAAAAATGCGTTCCAAATTTTCAATGAACAACATCTATTTAGAAATATTTTGACATTTTTTATTTTGGTTTATTTCAACCTCTTTTTTTTTGGCAAATCATGTGATCCAGTGACAGCTGAAAAAGCCGGTTCTTGCTGTGGTTATCTAATTAGAGGTTCTGGTGATGGTCTTTCAAGAATATAAACCATCTTACTAAAAAGACTAAAACTAATTTTTGCATTGTTTACATGCATAATCTTCCACATACCCATCAATGGCGTCGATACTCTTACAGATACTGCTAGACCTTATAGTATTTTCAGCTGGTTCTTGCTGTGGTTATCTAATTAGAGGCTCTGGTGATGGTCTTTCAAGAATATAAACCATCTTACTAAAAAGACTAAAACTAATTTTTGCATTGTTTACATGCATAATCTTCCACATACCCATCAATGGCGTCGATACTCTTACAGATACTGCTAGACCTTATAGTATATTCAGTTTAATCACAATTTTCCTAACTTCTTCTTGGTCTTATTTCTGCAGGTCTTCAATGAAATAAGCTCCAGGGAGATGGAAAAGATCAATGTCTTCGATGGCATACTCAAAAACTATGTGTTCGTGGCCGTTCTTTCCAGCACCGTCATCTTCCAAGTTATCATAGTGGAATTTCTAGGTGAATTTGCCAACACAACACCACTCACTTTGACAGAATGGTTTGTTTGCATTGTGATAGGATTTCTCAGCATGCCGATCGCTGCGGCCATCAAGTTGATCCCGGTTGGATCCAAATGAAGAGTAAGTTGCTTAAAAAAAAAAAAACTAATTCTGTGGTTTGGAGGGTCTAAAAGAATTTCTGTAGAGTCAGATATTATTTGATCTTATGTAGGAAACTGAAAAAAGAGAGAAGAAAATCTCTCCACTGTTGCTGGTTTATTTTACCTGTTATGTTTTTGTAGAATATAAACACAGGTTGTAGTCTAACAATTTTTTTTATTGAATTTTTTCCACTATATCTGGGCCTTCTCTATTATTCGTTTTGTTCATTTAAGGAGTGCCGATGCACTCGGGCCGTTTTACAATTTGTTTGTGACCTCATACATTATGATAACGTAATATCTGTGTTATCGTAGTATATGAGCTTTATCATAATGTAGGGTGTTAAAATTTTTTTATTTTTTCAAGAAAAAAAAACACTAGCTTATTCCAGTATATACTTTAATTCGTTATAGGAATCGAAGTATGATAGAGAACACTCAGGTGCCTGTCTGTTGTAGCATAAATTTGTAGATTATAGATTATAATTTTTTTTTATAAGCAGTTGACATTGTT
Source organism: Acorus calamus (assembly GCA_030737845.1). Classification (NCBI taxonomy): domain Eukaryota; kingdom Viridiplantae; phylum Streptophyta; class Magnoliopsida; order Acorales; family Acoraceae; genus Acorus; species Acorus calamus. The sequence continues at coordinate 14,333,029 of CM060862.1, read as the reverse complement.
GTAGTTGTTGAAAAACAGAGAATACGCAGTTGTGGATGTTTGTTAGAATAAGTTGTAAAATAACATTTTGCTATGTAATTGTAAAAAATACTCATTCTAAAAGTAAAAGTTAAATTTAATTTCTTTTTCATAAAAAAATGTGGTTTTATATATAAAATGATGATGGCCACTCATCTTTTATAAACATTAAATAATATGTAAAAAAATTAATGAAATATTGGATTCTACATTAATTAAAAAAAAATAAAATTGAAATACAAAAATATACAACTTGATCTCTATTAATAAAAAAACACAACTAAAATATTCTAGCTATAATCTAAATTTTATCTAAGAAAAAAAATTACAACCTAAAGTTTTAATTTTACATGTGTTATCTCAAATTTTTTGACGATGAAAGTAATATTTAGAAGAGATAAAAAGAGATAAAAAGACTTGTCCTTGGTAAATAAAGTGAAGAGCAGTAATGTCTAACATATATTTTTTTAAAAATAATCAATAAGTTATAAGCTGAAAAACACCTTTAATCCAGCTTAGAGATTATGACTTTTTAAAATTGGTCACTTTTACAAATTAGACATTTAAAATTTTTAATATAGTACATGTTTTCACAAAAAAGTAAAATACATACCCAAACAAATTGTATTATGTCTACATGTATTTTTATATTTTTCATAATAAAATATAAAATGACATAACATGATATATATCACGAGTCATATATATATATATATATATGGCTCGTGATATGGTGCGGTCGTGCGGATCCGACGTGCGTCGTCCGATCGCGGGTCCATCGCATCAGACGGTCGGGGGCGATTCACGTCGACCGTTGGATGCGATGGACCCGCGATCGGACGACGCACGTCGGATCCGCACGACCGCTATCGGTGCGGTCGTGCGGATCCGACGTGCGTCGTCCGATCGCGGGTCCATCGCATCCAACGGTCGACGTGAATCGCACCCAACCATCCGATGCGATGGACCCGTGATCGCTGCCGCACCTGCCGTTCGCCGCACGCAATCACGTCCCTATATATATATAGAGAGAGAGGGATGATTAGGTGCGGCGGTCGAATGGTGCGGCAGCGATCACGGGCCGTCAATCACGGGTCCATCGCATCGGACGGTCAGGTGCGATTCACGTCAACCGTTGGATGCGATAGACCCGCGATCGCTGCGCCGCACCGCCGTTCTGCCGCACCTAATCACTCAACTATATATATATTCTTTGGCGTGGCGTATATGACAGCAAATCATCCATCACTCTCCTACATTACAATACTACACATTCTTTCCTCCAATCAGAATGGAATAGAATTCAAAATGCAGAATGCACAGTCACATTATATGTGGCAAGGATTGATAGGCCAACCATTTGCTTCTTCCAAAACTGGAAACAGTGAAGTCATGACCCAACACTGGAAACACTATACAATAAAAGAAGGTGAAAATACAAGAGTTGACCAGGTCAAACTTGTAACCTCCCATCTCCCTTGTTATTCATCTAAAATGTACCAAAAAATCATTAAATACACGATGTGTGTTTGTACACATTTCACTATTGTGATGGACCTCTGCTTGCACTTGCTGAGGTGAACAGATAAAACACAAAGTTGAAGCAATCTGTATTTGAAACCAACCACACATTCTTATATTTCCAAAACCTTTTCATCTATGATATTTTAATATATGTACAAGTTAAAAGTCACCCAAACAGGGGCAGGTGCCAGCTGAGGTGGTGGCCTTGGTGTTACAGAATTCACTCTGATGATTTCAGACTCTATCAAACAATGCTTAGCTTTGTTTATCAGTAGTACAGTTAGAGATCTGAAGCAGCCCAAGTGATAGTGGTCCATCTGATATAAGATCGCACCGACGTCATGAACCGGTTGCGATTGAGATACTTTTAAGATGGGAGAACTATTCTTTCATTGAAGTGAAAAGCAAACAGAAAAGAACAATACAAAGCTCACATGCAGCCACTGGACAAAGGAAAAAAGAGACCCATGGAGGCATTAAAGGAGGGAGTTACTGGGAGTTACAGTGGCTTGACTTTGTTTGTGTATATATTGGTAAATAGTGTTATTTATCGCTCTAGAATTACAAAGAGAGATATTGTCGGCTTTATCTATTTTAATAGTGTGTAAAAGTTATGCTCACATATAGATACAAATTATCTTCCCCTGCTAGATGATGGATGACTAAACCATGACTTTGACCTCAAGTCACCGCACTCCACATGGGCCTCTGGGAATGTTGATTTTTGGTCTAGCACAACCTCCTTTATGGGGCCACATTGATTAACTTTGATTCTACTTGGCACCACAGGTTGTTACTTATGGTAATACTCAAGTCATGCATGCAGTCCTGACCAAGTATATGAAATCTCTAATTGCGAGTATATGTTCCGTTAGACGAGAATATACTCGATTAGGTAAAATGAAAGAAGGTATGCATTCAATTCATTCAAGTATATACTTCATTTTTTATGAATGTATGTACTTTGTTATATAAATATATACCTTAAAACAAATTCAAAACATGTCAGTGGCCGCAAAAGTCCATCCTTTATTGTTTCGCTAGTTCTAGTATAAATCAAAGGAAAATAGGACATTAAGGACTAGTTTTGCCTAATGAAAGTTCAAGAAACTGTTATATTCATTTGCTTAGAGTGTGGTATTGATGTAGTTTGAGTCCCAAAACAGAGCAATCAAAGCAATACACAGACACGCAGTGAAAAAGAAACAAAAGCAATGACAAAGGAGCATTTTTTTTTTCATTGCCAAAAAAAAAAAAAAAAATACAAACAAAATCCAATCCAATTCAATTCAACCTTTTGACAAACTTTTAACTGGGCAGCATCAAATACAAGTGCACACCATACAACCAACCCTTCCCCACCACACCCCTACAGGCCTTCAGTCTTTTAAAAACACACCTGAAGCATCCCAAGCAACACCTTGCAATAGAACTAATAAAAATTGCAAGGAAAGGCTCTTAAAAAATAAATAGAACTAATAAATAATGCAAGGAAAGGCTCTTAAAAAATAAATAACTCCCAACATCAATACTTCAACATAGGAAAAAAAATAAAAAGAGGAGGAAGAGATGGGAATCAATATTAGGCAAGTATTCATGAATGAATGGCAAGGGGACTATTCAGTATTCAGACAACTACTCACCACAGCCTCTCAGTGATCCTCCTGAGCTTTTGAAACTCCAAAGTCAGCTTTTCCACTTTAGGCTAAAGCCCCACCTTTTTTTAATAAATTTTTTTCTCTTTTTCTAACACACCTAATTATGCCAAAAAAATCTCCTAAGCAAACCCCAAAACCCAATCAAACACTCATCAAGAGAACTGAAAAATAAAGTGTTCTCCTAAACCCCCATTTAATCCAATCTGGTCTTCTTGTCAATGCCAAAATCACAATCACTAACATTGGATCCTAACCTCCTCTTGGTGGCAACAGAGGAGACATCGATCGAGCTGTTATTATTACTCGCGCAAGTTGGCGAAGCTAATCTGAGGAAGTGAATAAATTTATCACCTTGTTCTTCCTCATGTGGAACTCCTGCATTGTGTTATAGCAGGAAAACACATGTTCCTGACAGAGATAGAGATATCCAAACATCACAATTTCACACCACCCAATGAAAGATCTTATCTTTTGTACTACCCAACATAACCAATCAAATGAAATGAATAATATAAAAACCAAAAAAAAAGAATCACTCACAATCTCAATTGAACCAATTGATGACATTGCACCCATCTTGAACTCCAGCAGTTTTTCAGTCACCTCCTCATCCAACGCAGCTAAGATGGCTGCCGCAGCAATCGCAGATGGACGGTGGTCCATCAAATTCATCTCTGCATTGAAAGTTGAAACAAGCACAACATGAATAACTAAAACATCAAAGACTACTGTAAATCATCCGATCAGACTCACCTTCTATCGCAATCAGTATGAGCTCGCCGCTTCTTTGCAAAGCGAGACCTTTGATTTGCAGCCGAACTTGGAAGCGAAGTAGTCCAGGTAATCGAATGGGGTTACGGACCTCATCCGCCACTCCAGCGTGTTGAGGACGAGCAACTCCATCCGTTGGACTGCCGAGCTCTCGAAACGATAATCGTCGATCTGGTACTCCAACAGGGAGGGGACTATCAGTTCATCCATCTTTGCAGCCAGAGACAGGCAAGCCACCGATAAGAGTCGAATCGCCCACAACTTCTCCTCCTGAAACAACCTTCAATCACCCACTTAAGAATCCGATGAGAACCCTCTAAAAAGGAGCCACATTTGATGAACCCACTTACATCGATTGACCTTTGAAGGAGGAACCGATCGAGATAGGTGACGGAGAGGTACGCGGTGTGGAAACTGAACCCAAGAAACACTTTCATCTGCTTCAGAACACCAAAAATCCAATCTGGGTCAATAGAATCTATCCAAAAATCCGATTTTTAATACACCCAAATGAACAAACAACGATAAATCATCGAAAAACGAAAGACCCACTTTGAGAAACCTATTCAAAATCGGATTTTTGATGCACTCAAATGAACAAACAACGACAAATCATCGAAAAAGCAGAAAACCCACTTTGAGAATCCATCGGACGGCGTCGCAGCGAGCGCGTCTGAGCCAATCGTCCTTCGAAGAGGAGACTTCAGAGGTCCTGCAATCGAAACTGGACTCCCGAACGACTAGACTCCCAATGTACTCGTCTTCGGATTCGGTCAAACCATTCTCTTCTTCTTCAACATCGTAGTCGTCCAAACAAGCTCCGTCTTCTTGGCAGAGGAGGCCGGTTAGACAAGTTGAGACATCTGAACCGTCCATCCTTTTGGGTCTTCTTCTTCTACTGCAAAGGCTTGATTGGTAGATTTTGTAGTGTGTATTGTTTGCTAAATTTTTCTTTGTTTCATAAAAACATGGCATACGTTTCTCTCTTTCTCGTTTTTTTTTCTTCTCATCGGTTACAAAGTGAGTCTATCAAATATCAATGTCTTTTCCCTATGAGAGGATGTGATGGCTTGTTTTAGGGGTGACAGTGTGGAGAGGGAACTAATAAATTCTTTATTTTGTTTGGATATAGTGTATAATGAGACAGATTATGGTGAGGATCTGGTGGGAAAGTTTTGTTTCTACTTTCTACGTATGGAATGGAGAAATAGGTTTCAAATCTCATGTGTAATAATGATATGGAATCTCTGTGTTAATCAATCAATATATGTGTCACATAGATGATTTAAAAAGAAATTAAGTGTGCGTGCATTAATTAATTTTAATTTTATTATTAAATATGTGTTTGTGCACAAAGTTAAAAGAAAAATGAAAGAAAGTGAAAGAATTTGGGTCAAAGAGAAAATTGTGGAAAGTAAAATTTTTTCTCTTTGATCAACTTTCAAGGTGTTTGTGCATGTGGTGGAAAAATTTTTCATCACTTTCTCTCAATTTCTCACCTACGGGGAAATGAAAAGTTTTTCCCACTTTTTCTAATAAGACAAAATAGGAGAGAAAAAGTGATGGAATTTTTTTTTCTTGTTTGACACAAATGCTAGCTTTTTGAATAGTCAAATGAAAAATTTTTACTTTTCTTTACTTTCCTTTACTTTCCATCATGCACAAACACATCCTAAATAACATCACGAATAATGATATTTTCATATAGTTGATCTTTTCACATCTACGTGATACTACTGATTGATTAATACAGAGATTCTCGATTGTCACACACAAAATCTGAACTCAAAGAAATAAAGGGTTGATGATGGGTGACTACTTATCTTTTTCTTCGTATGGGGGTATATCTTATCACATCCATTTGATCAATCTCTTTCTTTTGTGTGGAATGATCAGTTTCACATTCATTCCGATTCTCTTTATGCTATAACACTCAATTAAATGATGTTATAACACTCAATTAAATGACATTAAAATTTTCTAATCCTTTAATCATTTCTAGACATCACAATATTTATCATTTCCACATAATTCATCAAAAATGAATTCCCAGTAAAAAAAGAACTATCTTTATGAACCAGTGGTACTAAACTAGTCATATGTCCAAGTCTTAACATCCTAACACTAGGGTTGGCCTTTTCAATATCTATAGTACTTGTGGACGTAGAGGCGATTCTACTCAGTTTGTGACATGCAATCACTTATATTTGTATTGAAACGTAGGGTCTTTTCAATATTATATGAAGTGATGTCTCTTGATCTCCACACTTAGGTGGTGTTTGGTTGCACTGATTTTCAGTGCTTATTAAGATTAAAGCTGAAAAACAGCACTAATTGTGTTTAGTTGGATCACAAAGAAGTACTGTTTCTATCCCTCAATCAGTGATTTTGGGTCGGTAATTTTTAGCTGAGCAGGCTCACTTAAATATCCTCGAAACGCATTCAACGATTCGTTCCGTATGGGAAAAGACCATACTACCCCGGTTACTTTCATCTATTTACAAGCACTATATAACCTGTGTTTTCAACCTTCTCTCTCTCCCCTCACCCCTCTCTCTCTGTTGGTAGTGAAACAAGTCTCCTAAACCCTAATCACAGGATCTCGCGGAGAAGGTCACGAAACAGCCGATCAAACGCTATTTTCTCCCACCCATCGAAGGTATTCATCACGGAACCCTAATTAAAGGATCACATTTCACTCTCCCTCACTGTCTCTCCTTCGCATAGGCCCCAGTCACAGTCTCCTTCACCGTGGGACACTCCGATCTCCCTCCTCCTCTTCGGATCTCCTCTCCGACCAACGCTCGAGGTAATACCCACATGTTTCTGTAGGCTTTCATTACATCTGAATGTCATCCCCTTTTTGGGTTTGTTGTAGTGTGCCTCTGTAGGCTTTTATTGATCTGTTTATGTACGTTTTCATTGATCTGAACTATGTAGGCTTTCATTGATCTGTTTCATGTGCTTTGGTTTTGCATTGGCTTGATAAATTTGTTTTTCAAGTCCACAGCTATATGTATTATTGCTTGTTTTGCAAGGAGGATTTCATTCGGGTTAGGGGAAACCATTCCTCGTTTCATTGTTTTTCAATCCTGTAGCATTTGAAAATCCAACAATAGGTTGGCCCTTTGAACTCATGATGCATCTTTAATGAATCTCTGAACTTCATTTTTGGTAGAACATTGGTTGATTACAATAGTATGAAATTTAATGGTGGATGTGTAGCTTCTGAAATTTTTTTGATTCGGCTGGTTCTATGGATTAGAAAATAACAATGAATTACATTTATGATCTTTTGCTATTAAATATACAGGTATGTCTGTCTTTTCAGTGCCACTTGGATATGTGCATCTCAATCAAATTCAGCACTGCCAACTGAATGTTGGATTGTTTTTAGAAATTCATATGAATATGTGTTTTGAGGATGTTATTAATTACAAACTTAGGAGCATTGTAAGATATATAGACTAAACTCTTCACATAGAGGTCTCTGTAACACCAAGGCCACCATAGGATTGTTTTTAGAAATTCATATGAATATGTGTTTTGAGGATGTTATTAATTACAAACTTAGGAGCATTGTAAGATATATAGACTAAACTCTTCACATAGAGGTCTCTGTAACACCAAGGCCACCATCTCATTCCACTAGAACATGTGATGAATTACCTCACACCACTCCCAGAACCTATAAGAATGTGAATGATAAAAACAGTTTTTACAAAATTGACATATGATGTGTAAATTGTTGGACACATCATTTAAATCGGTGGCTGCGTGGGGAGAGTAGACAGAGAATCCAGAAACCACCTAGATTTTGGCAAAATAAAGAGGAAAAAAAAACAGAGTTCTGATGAAGAATTGCAGGTCATCATGACAGTAAACTCTTATTAAATTCATGAACAACTTGGTTACCCGTGAAAGTTCAATTATTCAGTCCGTTTTCTTATTAGGATTATATGGTTCAACTGTCATGTCCATAGTAGAATGTTATTTCAAATAAGGTTTCAGTTGGATAGCCTTCTGTTGCTTAAGAGAACAGTTCACTTTGATATTTGATTATGCATCTATGAAAGACCAGTGTAAAAACTTCAACATTCTTCTCCATCTTTTTGGGATGTGTTAATGTGAAACCTGTGTGTTTATCTATTCTTTGATTTGTGATCTGATCTATTAATGTAGAATTATAAGAATTTGTATTAGCAAGTAAAAATGATTTTTTTTTCAATGGTTGATGTAGCAAACATCAATACTAAAACAGACAAAACAAGCATTAGACATTTATGATCATGATTGGTACATATATTCATGTGTATTTTGTTGTAAAATATTGGCCCATCCCTTGTGCATTGGCATTCCTTGATTCCATCTCATCTTCTAATGCATTTACTACAAGCCTGAAAAATGTAAAAGTGAGGTCAACATTGTTATAAATAGATCAATTTTTTAAAAAAAATCTTGTTATGTGGAAGAAGATAGGGCATTGTTTGTATATGTGTATAATGTGGTCTTCATATGAAATGTATAGTTCTACTAGGAGTACGGTGTAGGAAGTGTCACTTTGAGTTACTGCCTTATGACAAACAAAAGTTGCTCAAATACCTATATTGGATTGAAACTCATACCACATTTTTTTTTATTTTTGTAGGTGGATAATGGATGCGAGGTGTGGGAGGGCTTCATGGAGTCCAAAAATGAAAAAAATGTTTATTGATCTGCTTAGAAAAAGTCATGTAAATCATTTTTTCAGTAGTTTATGCAACATTCTTCTTCTTACAAGTCATGTAAATCATTTTTTTGCTCTCCCTGTTATTCAACAATCGCATTTGAAATTTTTTGTACTCCATATTATTCTTTGCAATCTCTACATATAGATGGAAATTTATAATTATGAGAGTTTTCCACATATTTAACACAAATTATTGTTTTTTAACGTGTAGCATTCATGAAAATATTTCATTGTTCTACATATGGCATTAGTGGTTGATGTATTTATTTAAAAAAAAAGCAATAATCTTTAAAATAGCCAAACATGTTTTCATGTTTTCAACCAAACATCAAAATAACATTCAGCACTTATAAAATGGACCAAAATACCCTTCCAATAATCACATAAGTCAACTGATTAACCAAACACACTTATTTAAAATACTGCTTAATATTTTTCATTGAACCAAACACTTTTTTTCATAAACTCTTAAAGATTATCATCCTTCCTCTTTCTGCACTTAACAATAAGCACTTAAAATCCGCTTTCTGCCGTTGCCAAACACCCCCTTACATTACATGATGTAATGGTATCGTTCACTTTGTTGTGCTGGTATGAAAATGAGAAAATTAATCTCTCGATGCATTATAATGATGAACTTGCTGGGACATGCATACATATTCTAACATACATGTATGTCCGAGTACGCAAATGATTATATTATAACTTTAATATTGAGTCATTTACTAGGCCCAATCCATTTTTTGAATTCTGAACTTCCATATGATAGTCTTTCTTAACATGATTATTACATATGATAGTCTTTTAATTGTAATTATTGAAAATTTGTAAAAACATGACTTAAGTTATAATTTGTAAATCAAACTTCAAACTATATTGAAAATTTAAGCTTACATGGACCAACTTAAATACTGTTTCCTGTGAGTAGTTGTGTAGGGCATTCGGAATTGATTATGCATTGGATTCTTTATAAATCCAGTAATTTTAGTTTTGTTTTAATGTATGTCTTTTGTCTCATTTTTTGTCATCGATTTTAGATAATTTTTAATGTGAATCCATATGTGGTGGTCCTTGACAAAATATAATAACAAAAAGAAAAGAAAAGAAAAGAAGGTCCTTTTTAATTCCTTTTGTGCATGCAAGTAAGAAGTATCCAATTAATATTTAATTGATTATGGTATAACAATAATACATTCCAAAATATCACGGCTTGTTTTTGCAAAAAGATAGTCCCAAGTTGGAGAGAGTGCACACAGAGGCATTGAATGAGTCTCTGCAGAGTGCATGGGGGCTCAAAAGTGGAACTTTAACAGAACCAATGAACTGACTGACCAATTTTCAGTATACAAAGCCAGTGAAGCAATGAGTCAAGTCTCAACATGTGTGCCTTTGGTGAGCAGTTGAAGTCTTTTGGAATTTATACAAGGTGGATAAAGTGTTGGAAAATGAGGAATGAAACCGAAAGAACAATTTGAGACTTTGAGGCGTAGCGAATATGCTTTCTTTAAACGATATTTGCTCTCACTTTTATACGAAGTTGCTGTAGAGATTCTTTGCAAACTCACTCCCGGATACAACAAAGTCTTATTATGACTTGTCAGCAAAATGAAAGTCTAAAACTAATACTATTTGGTTGTTGTGTTTATGGTAAATATAAATGCAAGCCTAACAAGTTTTTGAAAATAGGATTAAATGGGTTTTTTCGAGAAGGAAGAAGAAGATCCCATCCTCGATCAACAACTCTTGATTAATTTCTTAGGTCTAACAGTGGTATTTAATTAATTGAATTTGAACACATAATGCATCACACAAAACATTTAAATTAATCCAAAAATTAATATACTATTAAAACATTATAAGAATTTTTAAGTGCTAAATACTAAGAATAAAATAATACACGGGCGCACACATATGCGATGCACGTGTAAATCCATGTATACTTGTACTTGCTACACATCAACAACATGTGTACCAAACCCTCTTTTATATACCACTTTAATTCAAACCATTTAACCAATATAGGGCTATTTGAAAAACTTCATTTGTAAAACCCAAAGATTACAATACAAAGAAAATAAAATACATGATATTTGATTATATTAAATCAATAAAAATAAACTCAACATTAAGTTTTTCAGGAAAATAAAAATTAAATATGATTTCTGGTTGTTCGTTTTCTGAAAAATGTTTATATAAAATTGTTTCCTAGTATTATTATTTTTTTTTTTCTTGTACACAAGGCTCGGACAGAGCGACGCTATATAAACCTGGGCTGAGGCCCATAGGACCAGTGAGCAGAGCCCACAAACCACACATACCTGGGCTAAGACCCATATTGACCAGGGGGCAGAGCCCACAAACACCAACCCAGCCGAAATGGCTGATTAGAAAAAAAATCATCATAATAATACAAGCAAACATTTATCATACAATGAGTATTGAAATAGATTTTACACTTTAAATGTCATCATTTACAAAATAATAACAGTATAGATCAGGAGCGGGTAAATACCATATAAATATATGTATAGTCACATTTCAAATATTAAATTAATAGATGTTGACAAAAATTAAATTGCGGTTTTTTTTATAACATAAATTTTTGGTACACTCCAACTTCTCATTCTCATTTAATTCCACTTAGATAAAGAAATATGCTTGATATCTAAATAAACGAGAATGAAAAAATTAAATATGTAACTCAAGATATAACATTTCCATAAGAAAAACCACATTTTTTCATTCACGCTACATGCAAAAAGTATTATCAATCTAGGTTACAAAACTCATGAGGGATCACACAAATTGAGACTCTTATCAAATTCAAACCATTGCCAATAAATCCAATTTGTCAATAATAACTGATTATATATGTGACACCCTATTAAAGTTAACCTTTAACAGGAAAATTAATGGGTGAAGAATCACTAGTTTAACCATGATATAATAATTATATTAATTATTATTACTAAATAAACAAATTTACACAAAAAAATATGAACTATTTTATGAAACAATTATATAATTATATAGTATTGATTCTTAATATTTTTAAGCTTTTAGTAAACATCAAATTCCATTATTTCATATATAAAATTTTGAGAGTGAATCGAACTAAATGTTTAACTTGTTCGACTGGTCAAAGACGATTTTCATCAAATTTCACTATTTCATATATAAAATCTAGTTTTTGTTTTATTTTTATATAATAAGATTTTGAGAGTAAATCGAACTAAATGTTTAACTTGTTCGACTGGTCAAGACGATTTTTAAAACACTGTTGTCAAAGCACCACCCCTTTTTCAAGATTTATAACTAGTTCAAAATTAAAAATCTACATCAAAGAATTATCTTTGGGGGCTATAGACCCACCCCATCAAATGAGAACCCTACCCCACCCCACCCCACCCAGTCTAAAAAATTGAAAAACAGGTTTTTATACACTTTTAAAATAAAAAAACCCACCCCTCCCAATCCCACTCCTTGTAAACTGATCCCACCACAAAATTAAATGTGTGCCTCTATTTGCACCCTTCAAAATGGGGTGCACACCCCTTTTTTTATACACCCAACAAAAAACAATGAAATCCTTTAAACACCCCTTTTTTTGAATCTCGTGACACAATCACTGTCAACATAAATATCAAATATCGACACTGATAGTGTCGTGAATGATCCAGTGTAACACAGTTTCTGAACCCCGCGACACAATAACTGTCGACATAAATATCAAATGTCGACACTGATAGTGTCGCGAATGATCTAAATTCTACGAGTTTAGTTTTTTGAACCCTAAGGCACAATCACTGTCGACATAAATACCAAATGTCGACACTGATAGTGTCACGAATGATCCAAATGGGGTGTGCACATGATCCGATTATAAACGGATCTTTTGTGCATTACTCGTTTGTGAGCGGTGTGCACCCGGGGTGCAAATAGAGACACCCAAATTAAATACAGAAAAACCCTCTGGCGGATACAATGGTCCACACCCACCATCCGAGTACAACCGAATTTCTCCACCAACCGTAACCGCAAGCACCGTAAAATCATTGGACAGCGCCAATATGTGGACCCCACCAACTGCCACATCCACGACGTTCGATCCACGGATACAATGGTCCACACCCCCCGGTAGAGGAGAAGGGCAACCCCTCATAACCAGCAATCCGGCTCTCTCTACTGTTTTCTCTTCATCTATAAACATGTTTGGTCAGCAAAAGTGACTATGAATTAGGCCTGTCAACGAGTTGGGTCCGGATCAGATCGGGGTGGACCCAGACTTGACCGGGATGATCCGGCAGCCACACTATAACAAAAAATATCCGATCAACAAATAACAAACAAATTTAAAGATATATAACAAGTGTTTAAGGAAAATTTAAAAATATGAAAATAAAACAACATCATTTTTTTTTTGACAAATAACAAATACCCATGAGAATTAGAACACTCATCAAAGTTTTCTTTTAAAAGAGAATAAAAAACAAAAAAAACCCTTATATTGTTAACTAGGCTATTTGAATGAGATGCATTACTGTTTTTTTTTTAAATAACATCTTTTTGAAAAAAAAAGTAGATCTTAGCTACAATCACTTGTTATAAAAGTATAAAATGTGACGCATTCTCATCACAAATGTTATCGTGTTTGTTACATAGTAATTATCATAATAATAAAAAAATAAAATATATGCTTCAATGAATTATAGAAAGATTTAACACAAAAACCATAAAAAAAAAACAAATGAACAAACACACAGTCAATGAAATTAAAAAAAATTCCATTAAATCAATCCAAAATGTGACATCCGCACTTCAAGTAGGAACCAAAGTTCCACTCCCACCCACACCATCAAACACACTCACCATCATAACACCAACAAGTGCGATCACCATCATAAAAAAAACCTTCAAAACCAACCACTTCCCCCCATTAATAACACCACCACCCACACCTCTCTCACCCCCCAAAGAAAACGAAGACGAAGACGAATAATATCCATCACAACCACTCTCATCATCACCATCACAAGAACAACAAGAACACATAGAAAACTTATCATCGTCGCCGCCCCGAGTGAGGACCGAAGAGCAAACGCTACTGCATCTCACCTCCTCCTCCTCTTGATCGAGAGATTCCAGAAGCCGCCGCGCCTTCAATTCCCCGCTCGCGATCACCGCCTTGCGTTGCCGGACGATGCGTTGGATCCTTGGGTCCTCCACCACCACGTCCTTCTCCTTCTCCTCCTCCATCATCATCACGGTCGAATCAGAGGAGGACAGGCTTTGGAGGGACGACATGAGGTCCCCGGGAGAGATGTTCATCAGGTGCTCGATATCGGATGGTGTAGGTGTTGTCGTGGACTTGCTCTTCTTGTAGGAGTCCCAGTCGTGTTGGAGGTGTTTGTACCTCCTCTGAAGCTCGTCATCTCCTTCTGTGGTGGTGCCTCCTCTCATGGTGAGTTTGGGTCTTCGAGAGACCATTGTTTTTTGGTTTTTTGGAACTGTTTTGGGTGGGATTTGAAATGTATGGGAAGTGGTGGGGATTTGGTGGAGGAGATAACGGAAAGGGAGAAACTAACTCTATGAGATTAGATGTGGGTATTCAGTTACATAAGAAAAATTTTAAATTATGGCGGATATCTACTGAAAAAACAGAATTTCTTTTAAGGTGGCAATTTTTGAAAGGGAAATTTCCAAATAACCCCCTGAACCTCTCTTTTTAAAAATTCATATTATCTCATGACAACATCAATGTAATTTTAAATTGCCCCCTAAGTTTAATTTCATTGACAAATGAAGAATATTTTGTTTCGTTAACCTTGAAAAAACACATTATATAAAAAAATTATATAATGTGTTAAAAACATGAAAGATTATACCAATAAAAAAAACATGAAAGGTTATATTTTGAATTTTTTCTTTTCTGAAAATAACTCTTCATTTTTAATTTGACTTTTAAATCCATGTTAGACAAACTGGATTAATATTTTAAATACGATATATTTATAGGTGTGTGTTCATAAATAAACAGAACCAAACTTGATAATTTTTATGTTGTTACTTCTTCAGGGTGATTTATCTATCATGCCTTCAAAAAGTGATTTATTTTTAATTTATTTAAAAAAAAAAACTCAATTTCTCAACAAAAAAAAACGAAAAAAAAGTGAAAATCGTTGTCTGGCACAAAAAAATCAAGTGGGGTTAAATTTAAAAATTAAAAACCATGTTTTAATTTTTTCAGCCCTAATTCCAATTTACATGTGTTTTAATTTTTCTAAAAATAATATACTTTTATAAAAAAAAATGAAGTATATATTTCAATGAGTTTCATTGATGTATCTATAGAAAATATAAAAAAAATTATTGAAGCATATACCTCATTAATATGAGTATACGCGCTGTTAATTTTCTATTGACACATGTGAAACTGAAATTAGGGTTGAAAAAAAATTATGTGTAACAACACTCTTTTAATTAGGACCCATATGTCGTGGGTCTCACCTGCATATGAAAATCTTAAAAAGCAACAAGCCACCACTAAAAAAAAAAAATTAGATTTATGTTTTTATATTTTTTTTTGTGAATCATCGATTTGAAATTTGACATATTATTTTAAAATATAATAATTAACTTTTAGAATTATTCAGTGATATGTTTTTATGTGAATGTCTTTATTTTATTTTATACATATTTATTTTTTAATCTATGATATTGAAATTAAAAAAAAACATAATAATATAATTTTAGAAAATATTTATATGAGTCACATTAGGCCCCCCTTTATAAAAATTCTGACTCCGCCACTGTCTATATATATTATACATGCACCTGTGGGTCATCCACATTACATACATTCACTCTTGTTTTTACATTAATATGTATGCATGTATTTTACAACAGTTTCTAATTTTGTTTGTTTAGTTACTTTATAAATAGGGCGGGTGCTGGTACACACAGTACTTTTCGTAGCCTCAAATATATTTCATATATTTTATTGACCATCCGGCAAAGTATATACTTCTTGTTAAATTTTTTCAATTGTTAAAAATGGATCTATCCAATTTTCAATTCATATATATCTTAATAGACAATATTTATTATTTTTAAAAAATTTAAATATGTGTGTATTGTCCATGAGATTACAGTGGTTGTACGTAACATTATTCTTTCCCATTTATAGCCCCCGAAACACATGGCCATTAATAATTAAACACATTATTTCTCAATTGGTCATTCTAACCACTAATCATGAGTTATTCTTCGTCCAAGGATAGATAGATACATAAAACTAAATTTCTTTTGAATCCATATATATAGTAATTATATATATACCTCAATTTATTAAAATACATACTTTGTTATATATATATATAATTTTAAAAAAATTAAAAGTATGTGACGATTGCACATGTACTGTAATGGGGGGTTGTAAGTAATATTGTACTTGTAAATATATTTTTTAGCCTTAGCGTTTTATGAATATGATCAGAAAAACTAACAAACACCATGGTGGACATACATAATGGATGTCATAAACATACAATCTATGAGCATTCTTTTTGTCCATGGATTCTGTGTCAATTTTTTTTTTTGTTGGTAAATTATGTCTTCTCTTGGTCAAATCTCTTCTATCAATAGGCGGTAAGACTCGAACTTAAATCCATTCACTGAAATATGGTAAGAATACATCTCTCATCCTATTAAGAGTAACATTTTATGTGATCATGTTGGACAAACTACATAGTATCTACTATATATATGCCTTCTAAAAAAAGGAACCAGTTTATAACAGATTTTACGACCATGATAAGATTTGGGTTCATCAGGTCCCTCTAATCCAAAACGTCTTTTTATGATCTGTATGTACGTGCATGTATATTTTATAACTTCAAATGCTACCTTTAATTTGACACCAAAATCAAAATGCTACCTTTAACTTGCTGCGATGACATTAATTACAAAGACATAATATAGACACAGAGAACTCTCCTGATGTATAAAACCAAGCTCCAACATTTGACCATCATGTAACTATTGCATACCAAGCATTATCTATCAATCAACAAAAATGATAGTTACAAGTATGAGCAGGCTGTCCACAAACAACCTGTCTCTGTACAAAACATTCATTTAAAGTATGAAAAACATGGTGTATTACGGTATTACCCGTCGGACGACTGGATCAACTATTGCATACCAAGTTAATACAATTCCAAACCATCATTTAACTATTGCATGAGAGTGATCCAGATGTGTTTTTGATCAGTTCCTGTTATATATATATATGTTATTTAAACAAGATCACAAAATGCAATGCCAATTGGCCTGGTCTCTCAATAATGTGCATGCAAATCATAACAATTAATTTTTTTTTTTGATATATTAGAGCGATCCCATGGTTGACCTTACAGTCAAATTGAGAAGACTATCTCGCCTATTTGTCCTGATCCCATAGAAAATCATTTTGAATAATTGTCAATAAACAAGTGAATAAGTCAGCACTAAATTTTGAACCCATGACTTACGTATCCTTAACACAGATAAACCTTCGACCCTTAACACAACAATTAATATTGCTGCTACTACTGAAATGATATGATATGGGGACTCAAAAAGAAAATAAAGAAAAACTTTCATCACGTCCCTTTCAAATCTATTTCATCTCTCTCAGAACCATCACCACCAACATGAGAATATTTTTGGTTGGGGGAGAAGCAATGTTGCATGTCTTTTTATTTGCCTAAACTCACATGGAAGGTGTCAGACAAAACCACATTTTTTCCCCCTTCCCATCACAAACCAAGTCACCTTCTTTAAATGTTTAATGAAAGAGAGGAGAGTAGAGGAGAGGAGAGCGAAGGGGTCTCAAAGGGACATTTGAACCCCACCACTCCATTCATTAAAAACAGTGTGTGGATGGGAGGGAGAATTAGAAACAAGGGAGAGGATCCAAGGATAAAAGGGATGTATATATGGCTGTGTCTTATTCTTTGGGGGTTACTTTCTTTTCTCTCTTGCCTGGTAAAGAACACCTTTTGCATCCCCTTTTAGTAAGATAATTAATGTTAGTTTTTAGAGAATCTTTTTACATTTTTAGATTTACAATTAAGGGCGTGTCTATCCCACCAAACTTTTTTTTTCATCCCACCGATTAAAAAAAAAACAGGTGTTTTACTGTTCCCACCAATCCAATTCGACCGAAATTGGTCGCCATTTCAGGTTTTGGGCGACCATAATTAATCATTATTTCAGGTTTTGAGCGACCATAATTAGTCGAACAGGGTTCAAAACTATATTTACTTATTCTTTGTAAACAAATAAATTTTTGGGTTTATCCATCATATTCTACATTTATTCTTTTATCCAAAAAATGTAAGCATGTATACTTTCAATTAATTCAAATTTTTATAGAAGTATATTTTATTAGACAAATATATATCATATTTAAGCTTCGTTTGAATTCGTAGTTAAGATGATTCTTTGTTTGAAAACAAAAAAAACCTACCAGTTGATCCAAACACATTTTATATATGGCTTTTGAAATTTGTCTGTAACTTATATAAAAAAAATTGTTCTTATATTCTACATTTAAGAATAATGATTTATTCTCCCTATATTACAACTCAGACTTGGAGAGATATGAAGAATTCAAGGAGGATACACGTCATGGGATTATGTTTTTAAGAAAAAAAATTATAAATTTTATTACAAATCCTGTTTGACCACGTTCGGTCGCCCAAAACCTGAAATGACGACCAAATCCGGTCGCCCAAAACTTAAAATGACGACCAAGTCCGGTCGCCCAAAACCTAAAATGGTGACCAAATTTGGTCGAACTGGCCGGATCGGTGGGGATAGCAAAACACTTTTTTTTTTTTTTTTGCCGACTGGTGGGGTAAGAAAATTTATTGGTGGGACTAGACGTGCCCTACAATTAATTGTGTTTGGAATTATGTTTGTAATGAATTTTTTTCCAAAGAAAATGAGAAACAATTTTTTGTTATGAAAAATAACTATTGAAAAATCTAATACAAGTTTTTTTTCAAAAATGTATTTTTTTAAGTTGTTTTAAATGAAAAATGATTTTCAATATCATTTTCTAATGCAGCTAAAAACTAAATAAAATATTTAATCAACATTGAGATCTTTAAATAAACTCACAGTTCTTAAAAAAGAAAAAAAACTCAAAACTTATTAATAAAAAATGAAAAGCCTAGATCACAAGTCTCTCCTTTATACTAATAACAGGAAATAAAAAAATTACTAAAAATAGTAAAAAAATTTGTTATAACCAAATCTATGAGATCTTAGGAGATCTCATCAGAATTGATAGAGATCAAATCCGAATTGTTATGATAAAAATATCTTAAATCTAAAAATTATTAAAAATAGAAAAAATGCTACTTTGAGGGGGGGGGGGAAGGTAAATAAGCGCGCATAGTGGCATAGCCACTACTCTTGAAAATATTCTCAATATCTAGCTCTAAAAAAAATTTCATGCAATTCCGAGTTCGAGGTGCCTTTGATTTCTACTTGTCTGTTTTTCTGTTATTACTTGAAAATCTTTTGGTGGACCTTTTCGGGTTTATGCTTTAGGACCCATCAACCACCCATTCTGTATCATTTTCAAACGGAATCTTAGTTATTAAACAGAATTTAAGAATGTGAATGGATGGATCTGCTGTCAAGCTTTCATTAAAAGGAACAATGCTAAATTATCCAGAAAAAAAAAGCTAACTCTTAATTTCTCACTCACTGTGTAGGTCATTTTAGACTGATTCATGAGATGTCTTCCATAACATGAATTAAGTTTTTTTGTGAGGTTATTTATACATTTCATTGTTTATTAGTGATAACAAGGTCTGCGTGTTTTGATACATATATCTCATGCATGTAACCCTTTTTTTTTTTTTTTTTGTCTCAATGGCTAAGATTTAGACATATTGATTCACGTGCCTTCCAAATGATTGCATATATGTGTTGGAATAAAATTGTAGAAAAAATAGTGTTGATACAAACCACATCATTTAATGTAGTCTATGAAATCTTTTATATAAATTATTTATATAAAAATATACGCATTCAATTCACTTGAGTATATAATTTATTTATGTGAAATTGTATAGTGAATAAATATATTTCAAAAAAATTTAAAACTTATTGGGTCAGTACAAACAATAGCTGATGTCATTGAGTATAACGTTTTCTTCTAGAAAAATGATACACTCCGACCAGTTTTCAGTTCGAATCTTAGTCCCTACATCAGATCCTACGTGGAAAGCTGAGCTGACGTGGTTTTGGTGGTTTTTTTTAATTAAGTGGGCTGGATGTGTTTCAAATTTTGAAATTCAAAATTTGACAATGTCACCGTATTAAATGGTTCTCTGACACAGCATTAAATGGTCGAGCTGACATTTCTGATAACGTCACATGGCCTATCAATCATTCTCGAAATACGATTCAAATGTGGCCAGTATATGCACTTTTGTAAGCAGCATATACTTTTCTAGTGGGGTATATACCATGTTTCATCAATTTGTCTGTATGCACTTATTCGTTTCGAGTTCAAATGAAACTTTTCTCTCTCCCCATTCGTTTTCTACAAAACACTCACTCTCTCTCTCTTCAACTAAAAACATTTCGTCTTCCACAAAACAAAGACAGACTCTCTCTAATCTTCCCTCTCTACCCCACTGGTGAATGTCTCTTCCCTTCCGTTTCCTCACCACCTCACCATCTTTTATCTACATCACTACTCTCACCGTCGACTTTCACCATTTTTGCAGCTCTTTAGAGGAGACTGGATAATGAAGGAGACTGGATATCTACACCACCACACACTCTCTTCCTTGTTTTAATTTGTTTTTAGCATATGATCTCATCAATCAAATGTTTCAATCTTATTTCAATGTTTTTAATCTTAAATTTTTTTTTTTTTTTTTTGGAAACTGGATATCTACCCCACCACATTAATCTTATTTCACTGTAGCAGGCTAGCCGCACTCTTTGTGAAATGACGTCACACGGAACACGACGACCTGAAAACAAAAATTGGGCTTGATCGAATTTCAGCCTGGTTATGGGCCTAAGCTGGGTCACTCCTTGGTCTAGGTCCAAGGACTACAAATTACAAGATTTTTTTTTCTAGAATAAGGTTACTGTAAAGTCATTTTTATAACATCAAATGTAGTTTTTGATTTTTAAAAATAGCATATCTCATATGATAAGATATATACTTTATGAAAGATAAAATATATATTGCAATGAATTGTCTGATTTTATTTAAGGATAATATAAAATTTTCTAACAAGATGTGTTATCTAAGTGGCTAACAAGGGTCAGAGGATTGAAAATAAGGTTGGAAAGAGGCCATGTACATCAACACTATTTTTTGTAATCTTTTAAAAAGTGAATAATTCAGTGAGCTGAAAAAATAAACAGATTAAGAATTACTGATTTAACTGTTGGTTCAACCGGATTTGAACTATAACATTACAATGAAATAATAAAGATACTAATTATTATTACTAAATAATTAAATTTATAAAAATATGAAATATTTTCAAAAATCTTTGCATAATTATCAAATTCTAATTCTAATACTTTTTAAGCTTTTATTTAAACATAATAACATAATTTTACTATATAACACATAATTTTTTTTTATTATATTTCATATATTAACAAGTAATAAATCATATTTTCTATGAATAAAGAACTGGTCGATTTAATTAACTCGTAGGCTACTCTCAAAAATCATTAATTCAACCAACGAGTTTATTGAATTTTACCAGTTTTTTATATGATCGGGATTTGATGGTAAATCGAACTAGAATTTAAAGCGGATGAAGGTTTAACCGGTTCAATCGACTCAAGCGGGTTTTAAAACACTGATTTTTTTGTTTAGTTGGTTTTGTTTTATATGAATCAGTGTAAGATGGATGTGGCTGTCCTGTCCAATGGTCTTTCATAGGCAATTGTTAAAACTTATGAGGTTCAATTTAAAAAACAAATTGTTATGATATATTTGTTTATATTTATTGGATAATTTAAATTAAATTTTTTTAAAAAAATCATAATTTTGAGTCAATGGAAATATAATTTATAATAAAAATGCTTATCATATGATCATCCTGATGTTAAAAATTAATTTTCAAATTGAGTGTTTGATAAAATGAGATTATGGTTCTTTCTCTATATATACATATAGTCACAAACTTTTCTCTTAAACCATTAAAATATATAAAAAATTTCAATTTTATTTTTAATCTCATATATTCCATTAACCATTTGTATGCATATTAATAAAATATTTACATAAATAACTATCTTTATATCATTCATACAATTTATTAACATATATATCTTATTCTTACATTAAAATATATATCAATTTTAAAAAAAAATCAAAACAATTTTGGATTGAAAAAAAAACACACACTACACATAACATTTTTTAATTTAAAAAACACATTAAAAAAATCTGAAAAACAAGAACACGTGAAACTGATGATCCACCTCTCCTTGAAATTATATAAAAAAAATCACATACAAAAATCAAAGAATCCCACTTCGCAAGTCGTCTCACGCACATACCGGTTAACAAATACCATACTCCGCCAACACAATCTAAAGACTCCGACTGGTTCACCGTCGGTCAACCGTCAGCGGTCATTGAAACTAATTTCAGTGGTCATTGAAACCATTTTTTTTTGTTATTAAATTAAAAATAAAAAAAATAATGTTACATCCAGTTTCATTTTTAAATTTATTTATGTGTGTTTTTAATTTTTTAAAACTAATATAACTTATTTTAAAATATATGTTTTATAAAAAATAAAATATATATCCTATGAATATATATATATATTTTTTTTAAACATTTAACATGAGCATCATTGTTGGAAGTGGGGCCAGAAATGAATCGGGTGTAACAGCGCACTAAAAAAAACCTCTTTTTCACTCCCACAAAAACAGAACCAGAAACCTCTCCCTCCATCGACGCTTATGGAGAGGCGAAGGAGATCGGACGGTCGAGTTATCCCGTCGCTGGCGGCAGCGACGGTGGCGTTCCTGATGGTGATGGTGATGATGCAGAGAGGGGCGATGGCGAGGTTCGTGGTGGAGAAGAACAGCCTGACGGTGACGTCGCCGGAGGAGTTGAGGGGGACGCACGACAGCGCGATCGGGAACTTCGGCATCCCCCAATACGGGGGGAGCATGGCCGGGACCGTCGTGTACCGCTCCGGCGAGGACGGATGCGACGCGTACGGTCCGTCGGTCTCCCTCCGGTCCAAGCCCGGCGCCCTCCCCAACTTCCTATTGGTAGATCGAGGAGGTGAATTATCTGTGTTCTTGTTTTGTTGCCTTTCTTTTGTTGGAATTTGAGTAAAGCTGGCTGTTTGGATTGATGTTGTGGTCGTCTAGGGTTTTGAGTGGTTGGATTTGGATGGGATCGTTAGTGGATGATTATTTATTTGTTTGTTTGTTGACTGAAATGGAAATTAGATTTGTTTTGATGGGTATGAGAAAATGAGAACTTTTTGTTTTTAGTATTATTGGAAAGGGGAGAGCTTTAAAAGGGTGGGTTTTGGTGCAGGATTTGTGTGTTTTTAATATGGAACCAGTAGTGGTGGAAGTTGACAATTACTTGTCTGTGAAGTTTGTTTGTTTTTAATTTGATATTTGTTTGCCATATTTAGGCTTGCTTTTCTCTCTGCTTCTCTACTTCTTTCTTTTTACGTCCCCTATGGAAGTGAGTTATGTAGATTATACATTTTCAGATATTCTACTTTTTTTTTTTTTTTTTTGAAGATAGATGCCCCAAGATTTGATTATTGGTCATCCTTTACGGAGAGGGGGTTGCTAGCTGACTTTCCCAAAGCTTGGTTCGCCAGATATTCTACTTTATTGAAATTTTTAACATGAGATAGGGGATTTATAACTTTTTTAGATGTTAAGAAGTGAGGTAATGTTCACCTTGAGCAGGAAGCGATCCACTTCTAGAGGCATGGATTAGGATATTGCACACCAACTATACTTTGAAAGTCATCTGTTTTAGGTTCAGCTTATTTCAAACATATAGATTTTCTGTTTTTAAATAGTTCGGAATTTTGTTTTGTGGATTTTCATTTTTTAAAGTAGAAAGGGTTTGATCTACTGTTTTGTGATTGGTTCACAAAGGGGGCTCTCCAATTTGATAGAATGAGCATTTGCTTATGCAGTTGATTCACAGGGAGAGCTCTTCAATTTTATAGGATGAGCACTTTGCTTGTGAAGGATAGATGTTTGCAATAGGCAGTTAATCCACTGAAGCTATTCATTCTACACTAAGCATGTTCAGGTAAATTGAAGTTCAAACATGGCTGACTGAGGTACATTTATACCTGTCGAGATGAGGTGGGAACCTGGTTTGACCGGGGGTTTCAATTTTTTCCATTGTTGTAAATGACAGACATACATGTCTTTAGACAGCATCTGATGTTTCCAGAAATTATTTATATTGAAGATCTTGTCACATAATGATTGACTAGAAACTACGATCATGTAGTGCCACAATTAGACTCTGTCCTTGTTGCTGGATGCTGTTAAGGCCTGATTATACATCCAACTTGTCCTTCTTAGTTGCTCAGTTGAAGATGCTTGTAAGGCTTGAGAGTTTTTCTCTAGATTTATTGGTCCTGAAGTAACTGAAATTTTAATGTCAAAGCTAGCATGTGCAGCAGCAGATCTGAATTTTCTGCTCGATCAGCTTGTTTGTTGACCTTTTTGGTCCTGAAGTAACTGAAATTGCTAGATTTTCTCTGGATCGATATATTCTAAGACTGCATCATACTGGTATTTTTCAGGCCTAGAGAATGCAATGTGTATGCCTACCATTTTGTCAAAAAATGCAATATATACGCAGTATAAAATTTATATTGTCCAAAACCATTGCTTTTGACATTTTTAAAGTATGTTTTTTAATGAAACATTTGAAAATGCACTATTCCCTTTTCAATTTCTGAAGATTCTATGCTGCAAAGTTTGCATTGTTGGGAGGTACATCACATAGGAAACACATGATTTTTGTGTTCTACTAAAAAATAACACGTCAGGCTTATTTTGGATTGATATGCAATTAATTACAGTTGTATAATATTTTATATTAGTGAGATGAAATTTAAAAGAAGCTTTTCTCTTGGCCAAGTACATTTTGTTGCAGTTGTATTGTTGTAGTCCTTTTCAATGATATCTGCTGAATGATGTAGACCATTAATTTGTTCCATCCTTGTTCATTTAAATGCCTTTGGTTACAACAATTGCTCTTGAACCAAGATTTTCTCTTGATGTTAAAAATAATGGATGTATTTTACAGGTTGCCTTTTTGCTAAAAAGGTCTGGAATGCACAGAATGCTGGGGCCTCGGCAGTGCTTGTTGCAGACAACACTGAAGAACCACTGATAACCATGGATTTGCCAAAAGAGGATGCAGATGCTCTAGTGTACATTCAAAATATTACGATTCCATCTGCGCTTATTGACAAGGCATTCGGTGTGAAATTGAAGAAGGCAATCAATGACGGGGAAATGGTCAATGTCAATCTTGACTGGAGAGAAGCTGTTCCACATCCAGATGCTCGTGTAGAGTATGAACTGTGGACCAATAGCAATGATGAATGTGGGCCTAAATGTGATATGCTGATGGAGTTCATAAAGGATTTCAAAGGTCCAGCACAGATTCTTGAGAAGGCTGGTTACAGTCAGTTTACGCCCCACTACATTACTTGGTACTGTCCTCAGGCATTTGTTATTAGCAAGCAGTGCAAATCACAGTGCATCAACCATGGCAGATATTGTGCGCCTGACCCTGAGCAGGATTTTAGCAGAGGCTATGAAGGGAAGAATGTGGTTATCGAGAACTTGAGGCAGCTGTGTGTGTTTAAGGTTGCAAGTGAAAGTAAAAGGCCTTGGGCTTGGTGGGATTATGTAACTGATTTCCAAATAAGATGCCCCATGAAGAATAAAAAGTACAACAAGGAGTGTGCTGACACTGTCATCAAATCTCTGGGTAGGTTCCTTTTTCATAATTGGTTCCATTTGGAATACTAAGCAGTTCCTCTAGATGATGTTGGTCCTTTAGTGGCTGTTAGGATGCATGAATGATGCTATGTTCATACAATCCATGGTATATCATTCACGAGGTTGTTGCCCAAGCTTAATTTTATGGATAGCATGGGCCTAGACCCGGGCACCAAAAGAAGAAAAAGAAAATTCTATGGAATCTCTAGAAAGCTGATTTATGGGATGACACCATTTGATTTTACAATTTCGAGACAGTTCTATCAGTTTTCACGATCAATAAATATTGTATCATTGATGAATCCACTTTCTTTGAAATAGGACTGGACAGGAAGAAGGTTGAAGATTGTATGGGTGATCCAAATGCAGATTCAGAAAACCCTGTTCTGAAAGCTGAGCAAGACGCTCAGGTTAGTCTTCTTGCAGGCTTGTCATTCTCTTGTTTTCTAGTAGTGCCATACATATTTCATTTTACAATTGGCATGATATTAGTTTGATTTATTGTATTTATGTAGTGATTAGCATTTTATTGCAGGTTGGGAAAGGTTCTAGGGGTGATGTTACTATACTTCCTACCATCATTGTTAATAATCGTCAATATCGAGGTCAGTTAGAATTAAGGATTCATCTATCTCTCACACTTGTCACCTTTGTTGTGCCTGATACTAACACACAGGACTGCAGGGAAATTAGGGAAAGCGGCGGTTCTGAAGGCCATTTGTGCTGGTTTTGAAGAAACCACTGAACCAGCTGTTTGCTTGAGTAATGGTGAGGTTTACTTATATTTTTGGTGGGATGATTGTGACCTAAAATTTGTTTTGCACTGAAGCTTCTGATTTTAATATGATTTTATACAGACATGGAGACAAATGAATGCTTAAATGATAATGGTGGCTGTTGGCAAGATGAGGCTTCCAACATTACAGCATGCAAGGTATAAGGGACTCTTACTTGTAGCTTGACATTGGGTTGATTTTTTGTTTGTTTGGGCATGTATTGTGATTGTTGCATTACATTCATAGGATACTTTTCGTGGAAGAGTTTGTGAGTGTCCACTGGTTCAAGGTGTTCAATTTACAGGGGATGGCTATAGCAAGTGTGAAGGTAATGATCTCTCTCTTGCCTCTTCAGAGACACAACTTGATTTTCAGTTATTTGCTTTTTATTTAATCAGGATTTGGGAGCACATTGGATAATACTCAGTCCATTAGAGAGTATTGTCTTTAATATAGTATAAAGATTCATGCTCTGTGGCTAATAAAAAAAATCTCGCTATCTCATGTAATATGCTAATTATGCATTGAATTAAAGTGTCTTTCATAATTAAATTCACTGGATAACCTCCAGGGGAAACTAGTTTATATTATACTTTGTCAATTGTTTAACTTCATTGATTGATTTGATTCTAATCTCTCATGCAGCAAGTGGGCCTGGACGGTGCTTGATTAATAATGGTGGCTGCTGGAAGGAAACTCGAGATGGACATACATTCTCTGCATGTCAGGTCAGTGATAATTCCATTTTATATTCATTCAAAGAGTTTTGGTACATCTATTCATACTTGCCATCTGCAGGAAAGTGGTGATAGTAAATGTCATTGTCCACCTGGATTCAGAGGTGATGGAAACAAAACCTGTGAAGGTAATATCCATTTGTTGCAGCACACTCATTATTTAGAGCTTATGGGACTTGCAGGTCACATGGCCAGAGCTACAGTTTTCTTGAGTGTGGTTTACAATCAAATTATATTTATTTTTGTTTACCTAACCACCATTCATTCATTATTATCCTAGTGTATATATATTAGAGAACATTATTTGAGGGTTTTTGTATATCCAAATAGATATTATTTACAATCAAATGGTGAAATTAACTTTTCTAGCTGCCCAATTGCATATTTTTGGGTTGGTCAAATGACCCCAATTTATATGAATATATTCATGTATGTAAATATTTAAAATGATGGTTGATGTTTGATGTGTTATTTATTGAATTAGGTAAATCATGTAGGAAAATGCTAGTTCATGTGTAATCTTACTCTAGAAAAGACATGTACATGCACAGATTACTATCTTACTTTAAAAACGGGTTAGGGTCATGCACTCATGTATGTATTTGAATATTTGTAGATAGATTTTTAAATATTTTATTTATTTCGAGAGAGTGTTCAACTCATACAAAGCAGAGAAAAAAGCAAAGTGTGATCAGCCCTTAATAGGACTCAATCCCCTTTTTAACAGAAGAAGAAAAAAGCACAGGACCTGTGTAGAAGAGGTATCTACCCAGGCCCAAAGTCCGAAAAACACACACCCTTGCCTACTTGTAGATCATCAATCTGCCCCCTGCCAGTGGGATGTTCTTTGCCCCAGCACAACAACAGCCCCAGAATTGATTTCGAATGAGCCAGATTGCCCAAACCGTTGCTGGAATGTAGGAAAGAGAGATCTTGGCCCAGACACTACGGTCACCCTTCTGTTTAAGCTTCTTCCCAGCGTTCAACACTTCCTCCAGAGTGGAGAAATCTATACTCATACCCGTGGCTGACCCATGAAGACATGCTGTAGGCCTCAAATTTATTTTGAGGCCTTGAACTTAAATAGAAAATTTAAGACATGCTGTAAGAAGGAATGCCGTCCGGTTTTTGTAGAACTTAACCTGAATATTGCCTCGTTCCATTTCTGAGGGTTCAGGATTAGCTTCAATGAAATAAACCAATTTGGTTGGGACATGATTGGATGTTTATGTTTATTGAATGCATTTGAATAAGCCTGCTTGTGAACCAAAATTCATCAGTTGAGCATAGGTATTATAGTGATATTCCATAAAAATGAACATGTTAGAAGTTTAAGCTTTTGAAGATTCTTTGTTCGGTAATGGATTTGATGCATGAACTGCCATCAACAAGATGGAAGATTTACATAGTTTTTCAGACTGGTTTTAGTTTTTTTTTTTTTTACATAGTTTTTCAGACTGGTTATAGTTTTTTTTTAAAATTAATTCTCACAATGTTTTACTTTTCCTTCTCAAATTTTATTTTTGTTTTCCTCTTGCTGACAGATATAAATGAATGCAAAGATAAAAGCGCCTGCCAGTGCCCTGAGTGCAGCTGCAAGAACACATGGGGTAGCTACGAATGCACCTGTAGTGGAGATCTTCTATACATCAAAGACCATGACACTTGCATATGTAAGTTCCAACTTTCTCTTTTGCTTTTGTAATTGGAGTTTTAAAACACATATTTTCCATATGACTATTTGCAGCTAAGAGAGCTAGCCAAGCAAAGACCACATGGGTTGCTGTATGGGTTATTTTGATAGGCTTGCTTATGGCAGCAGTTGGCGCCTATATCATTTACAAATACAGATTAAGAGTAAGTTGGGCACACCTTTCTACTTTTCAACTAATTGGTAATCAATGCATCGTGGACATGGCCTGGACACGGTGACATTGCATATCTAAAAAACAATTAGGATATGGTATGGCAAAGACACAGCAATAATTAAATAATTCATGTTATAACTATTTAAGAAGTGAGCATACGCCCATAAGCTATAGAAGGTTGATATAGCTATAATAGTGTGACAACTATCAATTCCATTAATGTTTTAACAACGTCTATCTTGACATGAGTATAAATCTTACAAAAGTTATTCATAAAAGAGCTACAACAGTGCATCATTGTGCCATGTCAAATGTATGTATGAATCTATGAATATTAATTTGAATTTTGGGCAAATATAGGGCGTGTCCGATATGTATCTGATGTGTCATGTCTTGCCCGAATGTCTGACACAGACATGCATGTACATTGAAGTGTACATGCTACCTGGTTGGTAATATGATGCTATGTGATGGATCTTGACTAGTTAGACTAGTTTAATGGGGATATCTTTGGACTCACTTGTTTCATCTTGAGCACTTCAGACATGCTAATTTCTATTGAAGGAAAGCAATTGGTATGTCTCTGTCTCTACCACACTGGTCAAGCATGGTGCCATATTACTTGGTTCATGAAATATGAAACAATAGTATGGTGGGATTCTTAAAGCCATCAACAAACACCAAAAGCAAGATGCTGATACTAATTTATATAATGATGAATACGTGACATTTAAAACCCATGCACATCTCGATGCGTATATATCCATGCGCTGTTAAAAGTGTTAAGGAGATCATGACTGTTTGATTATTTTTCCCAGAAATAATATTTAGTCTAACGACAGTGAATTATTGGCATCCTTTCTCATTGTTTTGGTTCTAATATTTATAACTTTGTATTTTGTTTCAGTCATACATGGATTCAGAAGTCAGAGCTATAATGGCCCAATATATGCCTCTTGACAGCCAAGCAGAGGTCCCAAGTCATTCTCACGAAGAAAGTAATGCCTAAAAGAAATGTTGGAATTATTATTCTACTCATGCTGAAAATGAGAACATTCATCTTATCCATTCGCCTGTTTTTTGCCGAGGAAAATATTTTAGGGTGAATTTTTGCTGGGCCAATAAAAGGTATCGGTTGCAAATGTGATGCGAGAGAGATTGTCAGGACAGCATTTGGAAGAGGAGGGAGTATACCTGAGTCAGGACAAGTGAGAATATGAGATTGTTTCATTATCTATATACCTGCTGATTTATAAGAAACTGTGAGAATATGAGATTTTATTATCTACATCCATGCTGATTTATAAGAACTATGTATCACATTGAACTGTACAGTTTAGTTTTACTGGGATGTATAGATGAAATTTGAGAGCGCATTTTTTTCTTATTTCTGGTTGAGAACCTGTGTGGGTCATGTACAATGTACTAACATAGATAGCTGATATTACTGAATTGCTGCATGTTTACGCACTTGTTCCCTATAAATTAAGATTTTCCACATGTTATATTGATGAAAACTCAATAGTTATTAAATTCATTACACAATCTCATGCAAAGATAGTCTTTTAACTAATTGCTGCATGTTTACGCACATATTTTTATCATTTTGATGATATTCACATATCAAAAAAATGAATAATGTTTATTTATTATTATCCTTACCTATTGGTTTTATTTTGTATGAAAAATTAATAGTTTTTTTTTACTTAGATACATATTTCATTTTTATAAAAGTATGTATTTCATTAGATCATATATAATTTAGGAGCTGCACAAGGGCTCGATGTATCATTTTCTTAAATCTCACTTGTGCATCATGTTGATTTTTTTTCTTCCAAATCATCATATATCATTTGTGTATATATACATGGAAATTACTGTACTTGTTTTTAATTATTATTATCAAGGATTCAAAAATCTAAATCGACAGCAAACAAGAAAATGGTTTGAAAAACTAAAATTTTGACAATATTGTATGCTGCTGACCGGAGTTGAATGAATCATTAATGGTTCCTTTGTTTTACAAAATAAATAAATAAATACAATTTCAAATTTCTTTTTGTTAGCAGATTTGTTTTTATGTGGAGATCACGTTCAGTGATTTTAATTTTCAAAATTTGGTGATGTAATATTCAATGGTAAGCATAATGACATTGGTCACAAGTTTTGATCAAGAGGGGGACATTTTTATATTTTAAGAACCTAAAATTTTAGTAAATGTTATTCTTAAAAAAAAAAAATAGTAAATGTCAAGGTGGTCCTTGTGTAATTCAACTACGGTGCTGATACACACTACCATTCCTGCAGTTATGACTGAAATCTAATTATTAATTCATTTTTGTGGAAACATGTATTTTATTAGATAAATATATACTTTAAAACATATTATGACTACAAAAGTAACCACATGAATAACTTTTCCCTAACATTTTCCCCGTGGCTATTATGCTTTCCAAGAGCTGCAGAGAACCATAGTCAACAACAAAACATTACTGATGTCTCCACCATTAATTCTTACTTCCATAGTTCCATTCCATGTCCCAAAGGAGAACTTTAAAACAAGAGTGCTGTTACACTCAGTTTTTTTCTCAGTTCAAAACACAGTCCTATATACCTCATTACAGATTCACTGAAGCATATACCTTATTAGATGATATATACACCTCATTAAAATGTCCTCATTACTGAAGCATATACTTTATTAGATGATATATACACCCCATTAAAATGTTTCTAACATTTACTAAAAATAGGTTCATTCAACTTGAAATGGAGCGATATGCATTTTTCATCAAAGCATATACTTCATTGGATGATATTTACTATTTAAAAAAAATGAAAACATGTGAAGTCTGAGTTTTGGTTGGTGAATGTGACTGAGTGTATCATTTTCCTTAAACCAAATGTACTCTCATTTGCATGTGATAGATATTTTTTCCCCAGAAGTGGAATTTCATAAGCACTGGCGAATGTTTGAATGACTAAAATAACAGATATCCAAGCCTCAAGAGACAAAAAAAAAAAGAGGATTGGCTCAATATGGCTATTCAACAACACAAATGAATCTTACAGTGAACATGTTGTGCAGTCCAGTTGCCTCAGGAGGATCAAAGCAGCATCAAACAGCTGATGGAATCAAGTAATGGCTCACAGCATTGACAGTCAAGTGGCACCATCTAAAAGGAATAATAGACACTCCAAGTAGATGTAAATCATTGCTGCTCGTCATCTGGCAATGATTCATCAAGACTGCGTTAGGCGAGTCTGTAATACAAGATGCCCATTGTTGCCATGCATGCCCTGCATGAGAAATACAAAGAACATGAAATTAACATATCATACACAACCATGCTCAACAAATACTATTACGACACCCCGAGCTTAGAGACAGAGCATCCCCCATGGTCAAATTACCAGACAGCAGTAATTCTTCCACTTTGTCATCTATCCATCATTACATCTAAAAAGCGCCAAGATTATGTTTAGTGGCATAAGCCTCTGATCTATGTTTCATAAAAAATATACCTAACTAGTGTGCCCTTTTTTATGGGTGGGTGGAGTTGACTGCTTGTCATCTTATTGCATTGCAAAAACAGAGGAAGGCTCCTACAAGGAGTGGAATTAATCACCCAATCTCCAACCTCAAAGTGGCCCAGGGTTATTTTATAATGAGATTTGATTATATCACCTCTCATTCAATCAAAAAGGAAAAAAAAATGAAAATCTAATTAAAAAGATAAGCCTTAATCAGACTCTCTTACAATCGACTGTCAACCTGACACAATCCTATTGACTGGTACATTTTTGGGAGGTGATTCATCGGTTAAAGCTCAGCTCATATAAAATTAAATAAAAGTCTTCTTCAGAAAGCTTGCATAAACTGACAAAAACATTTAATCGTGATGCATTTAATACGTCATATCAGGGAGACAAGTATGTA
Source organism: Acorus calamus (assembly GCA_030737845.1). Classification (NCBI taxonomy): domain Eukaryota; kingdom Viridiplantae; phylum Streptophyta; class Magnoliopsida; order Acorales; family Acoraceae; genus Acorus; species Acorus calamus. The sequence continues at coordinate 14,299,941 of CM060862.1, read as the reverse complement.
GTGTTCTAATACAATAGAAAAGGTATCCTCTTTATGTAATTGAAAATACTTCAAGTGGTGCCCATTTCCTAAGCCAGTCAAATTATGAATGTTAAGAAAAGTAGGCAAATTTTCAGATAGATGCACTGGATTGCTTTGCCATTTCAATCATACAAGAAAGCATGTATAAAAGAAGGGTACTAAACATTATAGGGAAGAAATAAACTTAATGACAGTTTTAAATGTTAAAATCTAGTGCAAATCAAAGTGTTCATGAATGAGTAATCTACATTTTTTTATGGATGAAGACAAAGACAAACCCAAAGCAGGATGTATCTCATCCAACAGTCTCTGTACATATAAATGTGTATCCAACTTAATTGCTATCCAGGTTTCAGGATGAACATATATATTAATTGCACACTCCTTAGCACTGATGAGCCTCAAATCTTTAATCTGTAACAGGTTTGGGGGAATTTTTTTTAGTCAAAACAAAAAAAAAGCCCTACCGGCAATGGCAAGAGCCTTAGGCTAACTGAATGCAGGCACTTGATTTGGATTTAGAACACCCTCAAATGCATGATATAAATGAGAAAAAGAATTAAAGGGGTAGAGCAATTACATGATTGCCATGGTAAGAAGGATTTTCCTTGGATCCATCCTTGAAGATCTTTGATGCTGCAAACGACTTTCTTGAACATCTTCTGCAAAAGCTCCATCTTTGCGTGGGGGTGCAGTCACAGGTAAAATTGGTAGTGCACTAGACCAGAAGGGAAGCAGTAACCTCAGCAACTTGTGACGAAAAGAGCCTACGATTGGGAATTCAAAGCAATTATCAGTTACTCCATGATTTTAGCAAAAGACTAGCCATGAAGCCTTGCTTCTAAAGTCCCAGCAACCATTAGTAAATAGATTTCAGTATCCCTTCAATATGTGTCATAATCATGACTTGCAGGAATGATGACACTTGCAGATGATAATATATAGTGTAATCTGAAATGGACAATCAAATTTCCATATCTCTCCAGTCAATAATACAAAAGTTTGAGCATCATATCAAACAGATAATATCTTTTATCATACAGTTGCATACTGTAGAATAATTATGATCAACATAAGACTTTCTAAGTGACATGAAGTAATCCACAATGCATCACATTGAATTAATAATGACAATGGCCTCTCCAATTGTCAATGTGCTAACCATATAAAACAAACAGAATGATGTAGTACCAGAAAGATTAGGAAAATGTCTTCTGAATAATAAAGATCCGAATTTAGGGTACATGAGAAAAGATGGCTACAAAAGAGAAGTTAAACGGATTTTTCCATCCCATTAATTTTTGTTTACCAAAAGCTATGAAATAACAAACGTTTTGAGATGAAAATTTTCTTCAAAACACAGGGTCTTGGTTATCAATATGGTTGAAATGGAGTGCATGGCAGGGTGCCCTATGCATATACAATGCAGTATGTGAGTACAAAGTTTGGCAGTATGCATACTTTTGGAAATTCAGGAAACAAAAACAGAAAAATTGTAAAGTAATGAAAATGCTGGGAAATCTGGAAAATGAGTGAAAAAATGAATTCAGATTTAAAAAAGTGAAAATTTCCCATGAACTTCAATACTGTACCTCTCCGTATATATTTCTTCCTGTTTCCATCTTCATCATCTGCATGGTTCGAAATTTCAGAATTTTGTCGGTCCACGTAATAAGCACCTTTACATGTTGAGGTGCCGGGCTGTCAATTCAAGTGCGACAATTGCATAAGAAAACCAGATGATATTTTTCCTAGAGAGTAACCAGGGCTCAAACCCAAGAGCTCTAGTTGAAAATAAATAAACACGTGCACACACACAGAGATGACATAATACCATATAGGACACACAAAGTTGATCAGAAGTTGGTTGCATGGTATAAGAATGGAAAGACAGAGATCTGTAAATCTCGCACACACAAGCAAACATATTTGCTCTTGGCAAGGACAGGAAAGTAGGAAGGACAGACAGAAGAAAAAGGAAGGAATATTCGTAGGGTATCTAATAAAGTAGCTTTTGATATGCAAAACATTTTATTCAACTGAGATATCCATTTGGAAGCATAAAACTGACAACAATAATACCAGGACTTACACTTTTCAGCAAGTTGTCATCAAGATCATTCATGAACTGATTTCCCAGATAATAAAATGTATATCTCAGTTGAATGGATATCTCAGTTGAATAAAATGTTTTGCTCAGTTGAATAAAATCATGATCATTCATGAACTGATTTCCCAGATAACTAGGGCCATCTATCTTGACTATATCTGTCTCTGGAAGATGTAAGCGAGATGTGTATACATCAGTCAAGTACGCCCTTTCTTTATCTATGGATGAAGATGACAATTTTGACTCCTCAATAGATTCAAATGCTCTGCCAATATCTTCAGTAGCAGATACATGAATAAGTGGATCTGAAGAAAATGCAGGAGGAACAACACGGGATTCTGCTACTGTCAATGATACTAGATGATTTCCAAACAAGTTTTTCTTCAGGCCACTCTGCAGAGGAAAGCACAAGTTTCATTAGAAGGCAAAAAAATGAGGAATTCATTGTTAATACTATACACTTTTCTAGAAAAATCAATAATAAAGAAAACAGCTCCAAAGAATACTTAACTACGAACAGAAAAGCACTTGAAATACTTTTTTCAACCTCGCATGTATACATGTGCAACTATGCAGAAATGGGAAAAAAAATCCAAAGCCTTGTAAATCATTGAAGGTATTATCATAGTGTGGTTGTCACAAACAGAAATAATCTATGACAATCATAAGACATTCTTAACATGTAACCAATCCAAAGCCTTGTGAATCATTGAAGGTATTATCATAGTGTGGTTATCACAAACAGAAATAATCTAGGACAACCATAAGACATTCTTAACATGTAACCAATCGAGCATTACATATTATCTACCCACCATTCATCCATACTTGCTTAAGACAAAGATGAGGGGTATAAGAATTGTGAAAAGGGGAAGCCAGTTGGAGATGATACAGAATCACGTAGGTAAAGAAAATGTATGAGAAACCAAACTGATAGAAAGTGTCATTCTCCTGAATGTGCTTCTACAATTAAAAATATTTACTAAATTTATAAACAAACCACTATAAATTCAAATGCATAGTGATTAAATGCTTATAACCCAACACTTTAATTCATTGTATTTATTCAAGAAGAATAGTTCGGATCATAGCACTGGACATGAGTCTTTAACCCAGTATGAAACTGGTTGTGGAATTATTCAACCTGCAAAATTTTCTGGTAGCTATGTCCGGTACTGAGAAAACATTTCCAACATTTTTTTTTTCTCTCCACTTCCTGAGTGACTACTAGTTTGTTATTGTTCTACACGAGGAGAAAAGGGTAGAAGAAACCAACTGAAAGATAGTATCAGGGTGTTAGGCCCAATTGTTAGAAATTGGAATCCTTTAGAGGGACTAGGTAATGTTTGTTTATGAATCAACAAGAAAATAGATTAAGCAGAAATTAAAGCATAAATAAGGCTGGATACACACACCATTGACAGAAGTTTGGATGGTTCCGATTGCAATGGTAAATACATAAGTAACAGTAAAGCGCTTCTTGATGCTTGCTGTGACAAAATAAACCAATATTGATTTCACCTGTGTAATTGCTTCCTTTAATCTTGAATGAAGAAGTGAGCCTGGATCTTTGATGTTCTTTGGAGGCCAAATCTGCACCAAAGGAACAAAGCCCACTAACGAAGTCAACGATGTCTATTACTGAAGCAATGAATTAAATTAATTCTCTATAACTCAGCATCGTATACAAATTTTCCGATAAATTACTTTCATGTAAGTGGTGAATATTTTATAATGCATGCATTGACAATGCCAAAAAAAAAAACATTTTAAATTTTGCATAAAACCCGCACAATAATCTCCAGGGAAAATGATACGGTCAGCCCTGTTGGTGCAGTCTGAGGTGGATAACTTTGGACGTGTGACACTAAGAAATTTGTGTGGATGAGATCTGAGGCAAGAAAAGAAGTAGCACAGATGAGATATATGATCAGTCATCAAAAGGATGGACATGAATAAAAGATGCATAATGTGAGAACCAGTCAACCACATCTGACATCATGTACGCAGGCAACCCAATCATGTGGTCGGAGGGTCGCTTGGATCCCCAAGAGCAACTTGACACAGGCAACAAGTAGAAGGCCAATCATATGATCCATCTATGACCCACTCAGAGTAGCTTCGAACCTAAAAACATAACGATCAAATGAAACATGTGCATGCTTTGTGTGTGTGTGTTGAAAAAGAAGAAGAAGCATGCTTTGTAAAAAAATTGCAAATGTTAGGGGAAAAAAGGTCTATTTATTAAGGAAAAATCATGTGCGTGAATTCTCTTGTACCAGACATGTCACATTTTTAAATTAAGAAAAAAAGGAATAAAGTGTCTTGCTGACTTGAGGAGATATTTTATCTTCCTGTTTTTGGAGGTTTACCATATTCATAAAATTTGGTGAACACGCCATGACCTCTTGATTCAAATTCTCTTGTCAACTACTGAAATACAGGGGTCTGAGTCCCAATTCATTCTAATAATAAAAAATTATATATAATAACAAGGACTAAGATCTCGTGCCAGCCATAGATACAGCATTAGACACTACTCTATAGTCCTAACGTTGAGTATCTTTGTCCACAGACACAAGTACTATTTTGCACCAGCATTTACAATGGTAATTCATACTTTGTTGTACCACCCACTTCAAGAATTTAAAAAAAAAAATGGAAGTCCATCCATGCTATAAAATTCCAAAATATGGTAGTCGCAATACATGAAATTCCCAAACATACAATATAAATCAGTCCATATACAAGAAATACAAAACAAGTGAGAGACCAAGAGTAAAAACATACCACGCATATTTGGTGTTCAGGATGACAAATACATTCCCCACAGACTGCAACCTTGTGCACAAAGCAGTATAGCTTGGTCGCCTACATAAGTTGCAAAATCCAAACAAAAAAAAAAATGTAAGCTTTACAAAACCCAAACTAATACGTGTGAATTCATAATATAAAAAAAAAGTGTGACATTGATGATCGATCAAGTATTCAAGATTGCAAGAATTCAAGAATGCCCAAAACATGTTGTGTTGATCCGAATCGACAGGAGATGAACTTCCCCAAAATTGGGTCTACATGTTCGAATTTCTCAAAAATGGCCGAGGGGTTCGACGTACCTTCCGACACTTGCAGACCACCATCGGATCAACGGGAGGAGCGGAAATCAACGGCGGAGAATGCGAGGAGGGAGAGGGAGAGAGGGGGGTCACAGACTCACAGTGACCACCACCCAAACATGGGAGAGGGTGTGCTGTGTCTGTTACCGGTGGATGTTTAGGCACTTTTATTCCTTGTTAATTATCATTAATTAAATATTTACTGCATTATTTATGTTTTTTCAAAATTTATTAAAATGGTAAAAAAATAAATTAAAAATTGGAAGTTAAGTAGCTGTTAATTGGAAAATGAATGTGCCAACCGAGCTTTGATAAGTCGGCTAGCACCCTATTTCGTAAAAGAGGTAAAAGAATCAAACTCGTGAACACCAATTTTTCAAAAAAAAAATTGGAAAATGATTGTATGAGGTTGTAAGTTTTTCATTTTTTACAAAAAAAAATACACTAAAATAACTTAATGTATGTTTCATTTTTTTATAACAGTATGTATTTCAAAAGGAGTATATATTTTTTATAAAGAAAAAAACTATACTACTAAGTGGGGTTGGGTTGGAAATGTCATTTTTTGTGTTTTTTTTTTTTTTTTTGAGAAAAGGTAGAATCTAGCTACCAACCAATTTTATATAGAAATGAGTCAGTACAGTTTTGAATTAGGATGAAAAGAATAGAGAACGAAATAACAAGATAAATATGCGATACATAAGTGTCTCGGGAGTAGACAAGGTGTCAACTCGCCCCCGACACCCATCATACCTCCTGTCGACTATGTGGTGACCTTCATGCCACCCTCGCTGAAGCAAACTCCCCTTGCACGCTGAAGTGAACTCCTCTTGCACCAACCAGCTCGCGTGCCCATTCCTGGATGAGTAACATCATGAACTCCCACATGTTTTCTATGTATACCCGTTCCCCTTTGAATATTGTCGCGTTGCGCGTCAGCCAAATTATCCATGCCCTGACCGGAATGATCAAACGGGCCACTGCCTTAGCCTGGCCCCTTCCAGCCCGCGTGCACTCTACTTGCCTCCCACATACCTGCTGTTTCGGGAGCTTCGCCACACAGACCGCACGCGACCGACTCCTCTCGCCTCCACTTCGCCTGATAGACCTTGATTAAGAGGGGCTCGTGTGTTTGGAGTCACAAAGGAATTTGATTTTCATTGGTGCCTTTAAGCCCCAGATAGCTTTGGGATTCCTACACTCCAAGCTCACTATGGCCATCTCCCGTATCCGCCAAGTGCAGCAACTTTTGACTGAGAATTCTTTGTTGATCGAAAGACGCCACCGTGGCCTGACCCCCATTTTTTGTGTTGTTAAATTAAAGTCTTTTTTAAAGTCTCTAATACAATTTTATATATTACATATATGCATTGTTTGACGATATATATGTCTCGTTAAATTTTTTCTAATACTTATTAAAAAATGGATTCATTTAATTTGAAATAAAAGCGAATACACTTTTCATCAGTGAGGCAATGTTTATTATATTTAAAAAATAATACAAACACATGTGATATGTGTTTTGTAATGTAAAAAAAGGATTGAATATTCCATTACCATGTTTTTTTTTATATAATTAAAAAATCTTAATCCGATTCTGATTGAACCAAATGGTTTGGCTAATCGACGGTCAGGATGGGACTACAACAGGCCTTACAAAAAGCGTAGACTACATTTCAAAATATTTCCAAACCTTCCAATTTTGAAACCCTCACCGCCCTCTCGATTCGAGGAGACCGATCGAGAAAGAACCGTTGTAAAGAACCCTAATTTCCAGTTCGTCCGGATCCTCCATGACAGCTGTTCATCCTTCGACGGCGGGGAGGGAGCTCTCGAAGCCCCCACTTGACGGCGTGTCCAACCTCCGCTTCTCCAACCACAGCGATCGTCTCCTCGTCTCCTCCTGGGACAAGGTCTCTCCCTTCTCTCCACCCCCCCATCTCTCTGTCAAGTCACATTTGATTCGATTTGCGGTCTCACGTGTTTCAATGTGTGATCCAGAGCGTTCGATTGTACGACGCTGGTTCGGATGCGTTGTTGGGGGAGTTCATGCATGGTGGAGCCGTCTTGGACTGCTGCTTCCATGATGATACCTCTGGATTCAGCGCCAGTGCCGACCACACCGTGCGTAGGTGAAACTCTTTTTCCCCCTTTTTGGTTTGCTTGGTTTTGGTTTTGTCAATTTGGATTTTTTTAGGTGAGGTCTTTAGTACTACTGTTCAATGGATGTTGAGGGGATATTGGGTTTTGTTCGTTTCAGGTATGTTTTTGGCTCGGGAAAAGAGGATATTTTGGGGAGGCACGACGCTCCTGTGCGATGTGTTGAGTACTCGTATGCTGCAGGTTGTTAATATTCGAATTTAGTTTGAGGAGTTTATGTCCAGTGGCTTTGTTTGAAAATTTATAAATTTCTCTCCTTTATATTCTGATGTTTTTAAATCTGGGTGTCTGTGTATGTGGTAGTTTTGGATTTCCTGATCGTAGTTACTGATATGAATGCATATTTTATTCATGCTTTTCATGATTATAAGTAATCAAGATGATATGAAAGTGATATAATTCTTTGCATCTTATTGAACTTTAAATTTCGTCTAGGATGGTTTTGCCCAATGTCTTCATTTGAAAATTTACTGATTTCATCTTTTTTTTTAAAATGATATGAACTATTGTTCTTTTTCATTTTTTACATGATACAAATTGTCAAGATGATATATGGACGTTATATTTCTCTGGGTTCTGTGCTTTTTTTTTATTCTTCTGTAGAATCAATCTCCATGAACTATAAATGTGTTAACATTGAATTATTATTGAAACATGCACAGTTTGTCCTACTATAGCCTACAGATATTACAAAAAGGTCAGTTTACATTAAATCTAGCTAATTAAACTTGTGCAAATTAATTTTTTTTACTGGAATCTTTCCAGTAGATGCTTCTGTCAATATGAGTTGAGTTTTGTTAATCAGAAGGTCAGCGGATAGAGGAAACTAGAGAGGAGACAACTATTAATCGGAGGGTCTTTTTTTTAAAGCTAATTTGACCTAGCAATATTCAGGACTGGTCTACAGGTCATGTGAAATGTGTCCAGATACGTGTTTAAAAGGATTTCAAAAAAAGAAAAGTGGTATATCTGTTTTAAGCTTTTATTCTGACTTCTGACGCAGACATTGTCGTGAAAACACTTAAATGTATGCTTTATGCACATACTGAACCTTTATAAGTTCTGTCAAGGGTTGGTTTATATATCATATTTGGCCTCTTGTTTGTTCATCATTGATCAAGGTCATTCTATGGTGTTACTTTTGTTGCTTTACATTTAATAGTTAGCTTTAGTTGCTCATATATTTAATAATTAGCCTATCATATCCAGATGTTGGCACTTGCTATGTATCAGATACTGTGGGAATATGCACCTTTTAGTTCAATGATAAATTTTTTGCCACTATACAGTCTTCTAGTTTACCATCATGCCCATAATATTGTTTAAAAATAAACATGATAGAGCTAATTATGGGAATGATCAGAGTTGGTGTAGCAGAGTACTATAGTGATGTCAAAATCTGTAGCTTATGATATGAATATTGCAATCCATAATCTTTATGTGGGTCAACAATTCGGAGTCGGGGTTGGACCCATAGCTTAAGGGTTTTGCAGCGATGAGGTCTCGAGTTCAAGTATCACCGCTTACATATAAAAAAAAAATTCTGAGTCAACACCCTGATCAAGATTTAAGAAGGTCTAAATGATCCTCCATCAGATTATATTTATTAACTCGGTCATCATTTATCATATATAAACTAGCATTGTATATGGAAATCTGCTACTACTTTGTGCCTCATATATGAAAATAAGGCTTCCATGAAACAATCCCTTTTAGTAGGACCCATTTTAAAGTTTATTATACAACCATGGAGATGTGTCTTATGATCCTCATATCAATAGTATGTGATGATATGGTTGAATAGTATTGAACAGTTTTTTTAAAAAAACTACTACTAGACCCACTAGGGTCTTGGCGAGTTGGCTAGCACCATGGATTTGCTCCATATTGGCGCGCGTTCGACTCCCACCCTCGACTTACTCATAGGGAAACTTCCGAATGAGTTGGTGCGGCCACTCAGAGGATCAATCCTTGCCTCAAAGGGCTTGGGATATACACCCATTAGCGGAAAAAAAGGAAAATAAAAAGCACTACTACTATAATTTTCTTGTCATTATACTATAATAGTATGTGATGATATGGTTAAATAGTACTAAATGAGGCAGTAAGCTACTTCTTTAGATAAGGAACAGTGATAACTGAAGTCATTTGACAGATGTCAATTCCATGGGTAGTGCATGGATGTTATCACCCTACTGTCTCTTGATTGATAAAATTTATTGGGTAATTCTATTGGATGAAAAAAGTTGTATAATTTTGCTGCATTCATGATCAATAGCATATGTATCATCCTATTCTCACCTGTATTGATGGAATTGTTGAGCATGATTGCAAGCAGCATCATTTCGAAATGTTAAATATGGTGAAGGTTAAACAAACAATGTCGTCCTAGGACCAATGATGTCTTGGCTTATTATTTAGGGCAAATTATGCTGATCAATTTAGCTGTATATTTAAGGACATCCAATGACCGCTCCCATGTTCTGTGCAATTTGGATTGTTACTGCAGTCTATGTTCTATAATCATCAATTTGAATCTAGTATATAGCTTGTATTCTATGAATGTTTTTCTTATTACTGATTAACATCATCTTTTCTACTATACTATTGACTGGATATAACTGTCTCCATGTGGATTTCCAATTTAATGATTTTCTTTTTTTTTCATATATAAGATTTATTAAACCTTGATTTGTCTAATTACCATTATGCATCAGGACAAGTGATATCTGGCAGTTGGGATAAGACACTGAAATGTTGGGATCCCAGAGGTGCAAGTGGGCAGGAGCGTACACTTGTTGGAACATACCCACAGCCTGAACGTGTATATTCTCTTTCACTTGTTGGCAATCGCTTAGTGGTGGCAACTGCTGGAAGACATGTGAATGTTTATGATTTGCGCAATATGTCTCAACCTGAGCAAAGGAGAGAGTCCTCCTTGAAGTATCAAACTAGATGTGTGCGTTGTTATCCTAATGGGACAGGTATATATCTGATTCTTGTAGCAAATAGCATTTTGTATGCTAGTCTCATTGTGGAAGATATAATTATAGTAGTGTTTTGGCTTGTTGGGATATGCAATTAGTTTTACCTTGATGATTAGAGTCTTCTGTTGTTAGAATATTTTTTAACACATTGTTTTTCTAGCATTTGTCAATGCTTGACCTGCCTTGTCTGCAATGATAGATTCAAATGCTCCTATTATTATTTGATTCACTTGTAGGGAGGCACTGTTATGTCATCTTACCTTTTCCGTTCCTCTGCCTGTGATAGGTTTTATGAGAGATGGTAAAAAAAAAATTCTTCTTCAGTTTCTTTGCCATGTGATCACTCTTAGGATAAGGTTAGGGATAGTCCCGCGTGTTAGCCCCATGTATGCTTCATGTAACGAATTAATGTACCTTCATAGAATATGAAGTATATGCTCTAATGAATTGTGTGTCATTTCACCTGTTCAAGGGCATTGTTGTCATTTCATGTGAATGAATGTGGTGTACGCGCAGTTGTGCATACTATTGATTACGTTTCAGTATTAAGAAAGTTTAATGAAAACTAATTGCAAGCGAATTTTTTTTAATTAGACGTGAATAATAAACAATGTTTCATAGAGAAGTTTTGTTGTACTTTAAATGGATTTTTCATATTGTGGAAAACAAATAACCTAAAAGATTATGATAATAAATTGAGTGGAGAAACACGTGATTAAGTCTTTCACAGGCTGTTGGAGCATCCAAAATGTCTTAACCACCGATACATCCAAAATAGGTGGAAACTCCATACCCACTATTGGTAGAACCTTCACATCCTTAGTTTTGTTTTCCACCGTATTTTTCATTGACTCACTGACCCTTATCATTCTTTTTAGGGGGATTCACCTTCTCGCCTTTCCATAGTTTCTTCCACATGTCATTCATGGCAGGATCAGTAAAAATCAATGACATTTTGGATGCATAGGTGGTTAGTACATTTTGGATTATCATAATCTTTTAGGTATCTTGTTTTCTACAATACTAAAAATTCGTTTAAAGTACAACGGGACTTCTCTATGAAACATTGTTCGAGAATATTACTCATGTCTAATTAAAAAAAAATTGCTTGCAATTAGTTTTCATTGAACTTTTTTAATACTGAAACGTAACCAATAGTACGTGCAACTGCGCGTACACCACACTAGTGTGTGTGTATGTCTAGGGGTGGTAAACGAGCCAAACGAGCCGAGCTTTGACATGTTCAAGCTCGGCTCATTTATAAACGAGTCGAGCCAAGCCGAGCCGAGCTCACGAGCCTAACGTTCTTCTTCATTTTAGGGTTTTTAGGGGTTGAAAACAAAATTTTAGTCTAAATGAGCCAAGTTCATGACTTAAATAAGCATAACTTTGTATTGATTTAATGTTCTGATTTTATAAAGGAGTTTAGTTAACTTCAACTAAGTTTTTATAACACAAACGAGTCGAGTTTGAACATAAAATGAAGCTCGATCCAGGTTCTGAGCCTAACCGAGCTTTAAAAATTGTTCAAGCTCGCTCATTTAGTTAATTGAACAAGCTCCGAGCCGAGCCTGAGCCGAGCCCGAGCGGCTTGGTTTGTTTACCAGCCCTATGTATGTCTCTATATATATATGTGTATGTTTCATCTAAAAAAGCATATACGAGACTGCCACAGGGGGCTGCAATTGCTTCAGGATTGTGTAACAGTGTCCTAACTATTCTGAAACATGGGGGGAAAAATCTTCCCTGTTTTATACTTCATCAAGACAAACATTCTGGTTAAGAGAGCATTGCTGAAAAAAAAGAAAAATGTATGCCCCTGTATATACTTCATCATGTCAACTTCTATGTGAGTGTTTTTTATGCTTTATACTAACAAAGGACTGGTTATGCCCCTTTGTGCATCTGGTTTACTTTTCATGTTCTCTTTTTTCTCCTCCATGTTTTGAAAAAGTTGTTCTTACTTGCATTGATATTTGCAGGTTATGCTCTTAGTTCGGTGGAAGGTCGGGTTGCCATGGAGTTTTTTGATCTATCTGAGGCGAGCCAAGCTAAGAAGTATTATATTCATTCTCATCTACAAATAAAAATTCGTTGTGGAGGAAGTGCATTCACCATTTTTGCATGCGATTAACTTTGAGAGTAAACATGATAATTATATCCCTTAGGTGAAATATTTAGACATCCTTTATAAGGGTACCCTTCATGTATCAATTAATGAAATCATTACAAAGAATGTTTGACGACTCTAGAGATGCTTTTATCTTTTAGAAGGAAAAAATATGATCTCAGCTTATGTTTACAATGCACACAACTTCATCATATAACTGAGTTATGCTTTGTTCAGGTACGCGTTCAAATGTCACAGGAAATCCGAGGCTGGAAGGGACACTGTTTATCCTGTCAATGCAATGGCATTCCACCCCATGTAATCTTACTCTTCGTCCTCTCTCATTCGCTCTCTCAATGCACATTATCATATTCAATGCAAATAATTTGTTTCTAAGACTTTGGTTGGTGCAGCTATGGAACGTTTGCTACAGGTGGGTGTGATGGTTATGTTAATGTATGGGATGGAAACAACAAGAAACGATTATATCAGGTAATCGCATCAGGAGTGACTTGTATTAATATTATTTTCTACCAATATTCTAACCATCTCCAATCTCCCAGTATTCTAAATACCCAACGAGCATCTCCGCACTATCATTCAGCAGGGATGGGCGATTGCTTGCGGTTGCGTCGAGTTACACATATGAAGAGGGAGATATACCGTATGCATCTTCATTTGTTAAAATTAATCTCCATTTCTAGTGTTTGGAATAAGATTTGGATAGTTTTTCGAGATTCTGCTTTGGCAGGAAATATATCTAATCTAAACTCGGTTTCCAAAACGCCCCCAGCAGTTCCTGCCTTTGACAAAGGAGAAAAAGTGCTTCTATAATTATTTTAAAAAAATAATTTTTAGGAATTTAACAAAAGTTTTAGCTTTGTGAAAAGTTATTTTCAAAAATGTTTAAGTAAAAAGGTTTTTTTTTTCAAACTCGTTCCCAAATGCACCTCAAGTCACTGCATTGTGTTTTTTTTGTTGCAGGCATGAACCAGATGCCATCTTTGTGCGCAGTGTAAATGAAGTTGAGGCCAAACCAAAGCCGAAAGTCTACCCAACTCCACCTTAATCTTATTTTCTTTCATCTTTTTTGCCCTCTTTGGGAAAACAAGATTTGGTAAAAAATATAAAACAGGGCATTGTTATTAGAAAAGCTTGTTATTGTTACAACTATCTGTTATATCAATCCAAAAGGTCACCTTCAGGTCTCTCAATATTATCATTACAGATTTCTACCTAAACCCAGATGGGGCAGCTTGTGGTCCAGCCCCAGCTCCCCTTCGCATGGCCCTTGATTGAGCTAACATTTCATCGTAGTTCTGCATCAACAATGACAGATTCAGAGTCAGCAAAAGAGGATGCGAAATCGGTTGAAGCATACAGAACAAGCTGCAGAAAGAACTGAAGATTTACCCGTTTTTCAAATGCAGCATCTCTTGAATCTATAATCTTATCTGCTATCCCATATGCGATGGCTTCTTGAGCTTGGAAATACTTTGGCCTCTGGATGTCTTTGGCGATTTCTTCCTTTGATTTTCCAATTCCTTTTGCGAGCAACTCAATGTAGTAATCCGTGTTTGCATCAAGCTCCTTTGCCTGCATAAAGAAGTGTGTTTAAGAAGGATGTGGGGATGTATATAATATATATATATAGAGAGAGAGAGAGAGAACCTTTATCCACATATCGATTGCAGCTCCACTTGATCTATTAACCTTTGGCAGATATAGCTTAGCTGCAATAAAGTGTGATATGTGAGGAATGGACAAAGAGAGTTGGAACCTTTTGAGATGAAATGAACATACTGGAAGCATTGGGCTGCAGTGCACGATAGCCCTTAGCGCCAAGGGACAAAAGCATCCCAGCTTGACCATATGCCATGCCACAATTCACTGTGTAGACTTTGGATTTGCAGTACTGCAGTGAAAATGAAATATTGGCGATAGATTATAATATATGAACATTATATTGGTAAGAAATAATAACCATAAAAAAAGAGAGAACAAACAATGACAAAGAGAACAATGATTTAGTTATGACAAAACAAGAAATTCAGCGTACACCAATCCAATCTTCCATCAATTTCCTAAAGAATATCATGGTTTTATATATCTCATTAACTAATTCAGAAAAAAGGAATAATAACCAAGGGCTTATGCCTTTCGTGGACGCTTAATCAACACACTAAAAAATGCTTAAAAGCTAACAGATAAATATGTATGTTTAAAACATGAAAGCTCAGCTATGGATATATGCTCTATTCTCATGTGCCAGCACCCCTCATGGGCTGTCTGCACTAAAAGAACCTGCTCAAAGAAGCATGATAAAGACAAGCTTAGAGATGATTTCATCATTTCATGTTGGATGAGAAAACAAGAGAGTTGATTTGTCCAGCTCTATATAGTTTTAGAATGACAGGTCATGTAGGAAAACCTGATAAAAGTTGTTCTGATTCATCCACCCAAACAGTAACTTATCCATGACCATTATCTTTATTATACCATGCATCACTTATTAGATGTCCTAAATTTATCACACATTATTTTGTGGGCCACCATTTTTTTTATAATCATAATTTACATGATGTGATTCATTATTTGCAATCCCACAATTAAGGGGAAAAAATACATTCTTCGTGCCCAGTTCATGTGATGTGTTCATATGTAACAGTCTCATACATAGTGTGCTATTGAAGCAGATGATGAATGTGCAACCATGTGTATTCTGCAAGTACAAAAAATAGAATCAAATTTATGCTCCATACACTAAAGCTGGGTAACTGAGCATTCAAGTGGAAACAGATGTCCAAACAAATAGAACCCACTTAAGAATGTGTGGAAGGGAGAATATTTGGGGAAACAAAAATCACAAAACGAGAAGTTTGGCAAAGTGCAACTTCCTTAATATGCTAAGACTAGTTCAACTTCCTTAAAACTATTTCAACTTCCAAAGCTATTCTAGGATATCAGAAAGAGAATTCCAATTATGATGATGTTCTAATGAGATGGATTATTGACTACTAGATGAAGGTTTTAGGATAGTGTGTGCAAGGATAGTTATACCTCTTCAATTGCTTTGATGCTAAGAACAATTAGAGTCAGCTGGGGAAATCCTAGGGTTACTTTCCCTATGAATGGTTATATTTTGTTAACCTACAACAACAATTGTGATTAATTGGCTTTCCATGATGAAAGATTTCCCAACTTTAACAACAAACTCACCCAAAACAAAGAAAAAAATTTCGAACAAATTGGGGTGTTCCTTGAAGTCTACTTCCACAGTGATTCTGCTAAAGGTTGCTGATGAAACCAGTAAACTCACATAGTGCGTTCAACAATTTTTTTTTATCACAAAAAATGAATGTGTGTGATCTGTCAAACACACGTAATACTAGGAGCGGAGTTAAAGAGTTCCATTCATACATTTGTACACATACATGGATGCATTTCACAATTCAGATCCCATTTTTAGACCAATAACAACAACAATCAATTAATTGATTCTGCAGGAAAGATATCCTATGTCAAGACTGAGCCTACCGACATACAAAGGCATTTTTAAAATAGAACATAGAATATGTCTAGAATTAAAGGTATAGAACATAAATATGAAGTGCTCTACCATCATTTTCACTAAGATTGTGTGATCTCTCAAACACACGTAATACTAGGAACATGAAGTACAATGAAACAAACACGGTAAGCTAGTTTTCCAGAAAAAAGATACGAAGATCAAACTCTACTACTGTGCGTGTACATATAGATACACACATATGTGTGTATTAATACATATCTATATGTATATATAGATGCATGTGTATATACATAAGTGCTCAGATGGCTCAAAGTGCTTACAGCAATTGTATCAGCAATGGCATATGCCTCTGTTTCTGATCCAACCGTCTCCATCTTCTCATTCTGGAAGAGAAATTGTAGTTAAACCAGTAATATTCAAGTACTATGTCACATGAGCTGCTTTAGGATACAAGTACTAGTAGACAATAAATGGTCAAATCAGATAATTCCAGAAATGACCTGCGTCCCGGGTGAGTTTATGTACAGATATATAGGTTTGGAGGGATTGTCATAATCCAACCACATAAACTGAGCAACAAGAAGCTCAGTGACAGCCGGAACAATCTGTTGGGTCAATAAAATAAGAAATGATTAGATAATATGATAGCATTAAGCAGAAAGGAAAAAAAATCCTGACAACTTATGACATCAAGTATTTAATATCCCTCACAGGCATTCCCAAAAAGCATATTCGAGCATCTAAAAGTAATGAAGGCAAATCTGGAGGAGCAGCTCTAGGCCTCCCATATCCTCTGGCACCTCCACGATACATGCTCACACTCATACTATATTTTGAAACTTCATCCTTCATCCCTGATTGGCTCCACATGCCTCCATTATCTATATAATTTCTGGCCGAGGAAATAGTTTCCTGTCATTATGAATAAAGCAGAAAGTTAGAGTGGTCAAATTGTAAAAAAAAAAATTAAAATAATGTCTGCCTTTGCAAAATTGATTAAAAGTTTCACCTTCTAATTATTTAAAGTGCTGTAAAGATGAGAAAAAAAATGACAATGGTTCCAGGGGTACATACCTCAGTAACCTTTTGTGATTGTCGTGCAATGGGGCTATCTTCTGTCATAAACATGTCCATTTGAGAAGGCGAAAGCCCATAAAGGTATTTAGGAACATTTTTGAAATTTTCCTTCACTGCATAAGAGAGAAGAAAGAATTTGAGCAGAGCATATGGAGGCTCTTGATTAAGATGACATGAGTATATATATAAGTTAATAACTGCAAAGATAACTTTAAGTAGAACACAGTACAACATGGACTTGAACTATATACCATTTATGTGTCAGTAAAAAAACTAAAATTACTTGATGAATAGAACATGTTATACATAACGACCATACATGTTCAAGAGGAGAAAAAATACAAATTTACTATTTCACTGGTCATCAGTGTCAGAATGGAAGCGTGGAAAAGATTGGATATGAGGAACCTAGACAAGGATTTTTTAAAAAAAATTGGACCTTGTCATGTGGCCTACAAAATAATATCACCCAATTCATCCATATCCAAAGAGAAAAGTTATTAAATAAGATAAATATTTTGCTTTTATTCTCAATCCAACAAAAAAAGAATTACCCTCTAAAGGAGACATCCACCCAAAAGCGATTTTCAAAAATTCAGCACCGATTCCTCACACTCTACACAACCAATCAACAAACTACCTGAACCAGATACAATCAAAAGCAAAAAAATTCAACCCACTTAACCAAAACAATAAAAAAAATTCCTTTTTACTAAAATAGGGGAAAAACCCAACTTGTCAAATATCAATACAAACAAAATCTAATATACCCAATAAACACAGAGACCCAAATAATAAAAATATTTGTTCAATACAACAAAAAATCAACAGTTCAAACCAAAGATGAAATCTTTAAGCAATACAAAGAGCTTAACATTGCGTGCGTGCGCGTGTGTGTGTGAGAGAGAGATAGAGAGAGAGAGTCCTCACATCCTTCTTTGAGATTCTCTTCACGGAACTGCTTGGGTATGTCACCAGCGGATGCCGAGACCGACACGAACCTCCTCTTCGACGAAGCCTTCCTCTTGAGAGGGGGGAAGGAGGAGGATATCAAATCAGACCGACCCAAACACGAAAACTCCGACAGGCCGACCGACCCATTGAAGCCGAGCTCGCGAAGGCGGCGAGTGCAAGGCGTCGGAGATGAGACGGTCACCAAATTCGACGCCAAGAGAGAGACCGCCATGACCGCTCTCTCTCTCTAGCAAACTTTTGTTATTAACACACCCCCTCTTTTACAGTACACCCAGATTTCTGTGATTTCTCTCGATGTCCGTCCATCCATATATTTAAGAGTTTCGCGTGTTGAAGCATCAGACGGTCCTCATATGGTGGGGCTCACGAAAGGCTACACCGTTTGGATGGTTCAAATTTAATAAACTTTTCGTGGTTTTTCTTCTGTACAACAGGACTGCTTCAGAAAAGCATAACAACTATGCACCGGTTGATTGATGGACCCAGATCAGAAATCGGTGTATATTTTAACCGTTCGATTGTGAGAGTTATACTCCAAATATGTTTTTTATTCACCGATTAAATCAAACCATTTTCATTTCATCAAATAAATAATGATATTACATCAAACAATCATGTAATCATTCTTCAATTGAGTGTGTACTCTTCTAACTGAGTCTATCCTCGATTTGTCAAATCACACACGGGTACAATTACATTCAAACGCATATTTTATTTTTATTCTCTCCTCTCACCCCGTTCGGACTTTCCAACCTCACTTTCATTTTATATAAAAATACTAAAAGCAGATCTATCTTTTTCTAAAAATAAAAATAAAAAATAAAAAAATATAGTCAGCAACATAAATCCAATGAAAGATACAATATTGGGGGTTCGGATCCTCTGTGAAAACATCACAGAGAACCTCTGTGAAACCCAATAGAAAGCCTACACGTGTACCCCGGAGCACGTGAGTTCACGTGATCGACTAACGGAGACTCACCAAAGAAACTCACGCCATCCTCACATTTTTCATCACGTGAGAACACGTGATCTCTCACATTTTTTATCTTCATCCGTCTGATTTAGAAAAATCGGGAATCCTTGCCTCATTTTAAAAACCTCTTTGAACAAGAAACCCTAGCCGCCCCTGCCGCAACCACCAGCCTCTGCCACCACCGCAACCACCATCGCCGCCTTCTACTTCATCAACGGCACCTCTGGTCACTGTTAGAAGGGCCAGAAGTTGATCATCAAGGTTCTCGACGGCGGCCGCTCGCCGCCGTCAGGATCCCCTCCATCTTCCCTGTCCGGCGACGGCGGCGGCAACTCCTCCTCCATCTCCCTTCCCTCACCCACCGGTGGTGGTGGTGGTGGTTTGGTTTCTCTTCGGATGGTTGTGTTTTATATGGAGCTCTGTTGTTCTAAGTTTTTTTTTTAATTGGTGTTTGAGGTTTTGATGAGGATGTTTAGGATTTGGTTTTATGGATTTTTTTTAAAATTTGTTTGGTTGTATGGGTTTTTTTTTATTGGTGTTTGGGGTTTTGATGAGGATGTTCAGTATTTGTTATCATAAAATTAAAATTTTAAAAAACAGTGCAGGTTCTCATCTTCAAGTAAACAATTCAGGTCGGTTTACGGTGAAAGTCTAGTCTTCAATTAAAGTTCAGTTGAAGTTTGGATTAATGTTTCACAGTTTATGATTCAGATTTCTTACAGGACAGTTGCCATTTGAAAATATGCAGGAATGAAGTTCATTATTTTTTTCAAAATAAACGTTAATTTAGTTCAATTTAATTTAGCTCACTTCATTGATCAACATCAACAGACTTGACATGGTTCAGTAAACAGCACATCCATATTGAATGGAGAAATCATATCTCCTAATGCGAATGAAAAGATGATTTTGAAGGTCCATGCTATTACATTCACTGTTGATGATGAACAATCATGGACACATCTACAACCACAACTGGAGTATTCAAATAATTTCAAAAGAAAAAAATGCGGGTAAGTTGATGACAAGTATATAAAAACCATAATATCATTTGCATAACTTCCATGCCATTAACAACATAAGTTTACCCACCAAAAAAAATAATAACATAAGTTTGTGCTTCTTTTAACATGAGGAGCAAAGTTAAGCCTACAACACACTATACACAGTTTTTGTATGACAGTATACAAAACATGTTAATTTAAGATAGCTGATGGGACAATCCTTGTAGCTGTTGGGCAATCCTTCAAACTCAGTCATGTAACAAGACAACTTATGTCATTGGATTTGGACCTGTATAATTTTTTTTTTTTGCTTAGTATCTGTATAATTATTACATGCAACTGAATTGAACAAAATGGTGCCAATATTTCCTCCAATCTTTACATTAGAAGCTCAACCACCGATCGATGGAGAACACATACAGGCCTGAAAAATGCATCCAACCTGTGTTAACATTAAACACAATGTCACAAAATACAAGCTAATGAATGAGAAAATTTTATTGAATCTAAGGATAGTTCTTGCATATCAAGAATCTGCCATGAAGAAGAACATTGGAATAAATAACAAAGATAATAAATTACAAAACAAGACTCATTACACCGTAGACAGAAAGTCTTATCTAATAAATTTCACAAACTGTATTCCCTGGAATTCCCCAATACTAGAGCATGCAAATAATGCATTCCCAAGTGTTTTCTATGTACATTGGTTCAGTGAATCTTTTACAGTCTTTCAACTAAATCTTAACCATCAATTGGATGCACCAATTAGAACTTGTAATTTAGAACTAAATATTCATCATTCATCTCATACAAATAAAAATGCAGTTTGACCATGTATTGGGTATTAATCCAACAGTTATTAACAAATAACAATGAATATGAACATTATAAATTTTTTTTGAAAGCATGACTGTGTACTGTTATCTGCATATGTTAAATGTTATGGCTAGATGTGTACCATTCATTCTAAATTGTAACCATGTTATCAAATATGGGGAGCAATAATAGCAAAAATACAATACAAGAGTATAATGAGTATTGTACAACATGTGTCAACTCATGGGGCTTTTGATGATGCATAAAATTTGGGGCTTAAAAATCATTACTGTTATTCATATAATTCATCACTCATATGAAGACAACCAAGAAACATTCATTTGAAGACAATCACTCATCATTCAAAAAAAAATATAACTGCAGAAGTACAATACATCATTTATCTCAAACTGAAAATTCATAAAATTCATAAAACACAATTTTGAGTGGATGAATCTTTATTATTCATCTTTCTTTGCTCTGTTTAGAAGAAAAAAGATTAAGATCCACAAATACAGACAATATAAGCAGATGCACTTAGAGACGGTATATTCCATTCCGAATATATACAATCCATTGCCTTCTGAACCATAAAAGCAGGCATAAAATGACACAAATTTGAGTACAACCTCCAAAAATTTTCAAATTTTTAATTAACATAAAATGAATGAATGATTAAAGATAGATTCAAGTAAGATATAATTTCCATTTTTCCCATTCTTCCACATCAAAAAGAAGGAAAAGAACAAGTATTTACTTAATCAGGACAACAAAAATCACAACTTTTCCATGAGAGAGTGAGAGAGAGATCACAACCTGGTTGATGAGCTGCTGAGGCTGGAATACCAGATCTGCCTCTTCGTTGAATGCGGTAGTGGCTTGGATCTGCCTCTTCGTCGATTGCAGTGGTGGCCGAGGGTGGTGGCGGTCAGTGATGGTGGTGGGTGCCCATTCTGCCCCTTCGTCGACTGCGGTGGTGGTGGCGGCGGCGGCTAGGGTTTTGAAGAGGGTCAGGGGAGGTGGTGGTTGCGACAGGGGCAACTAGGGTTCCCGATTATCTAATTGTAGATAAAAAATGTGAGAGATCACGTGATCTCACGTGACGAGAAATGTGAGGACGGCGTGAGTTTCTTGGGTGAGTCTCCATTAGTCGATCACGTGATCTCACGTGCTCCGGGGTATACGTGTAGGCTTTTTATTGGGTTTCACAGAGGTTCTCTGTGATGTTTTCACAGAGGATCTGAACCCCAATATTGGTCGCTGCTTGCCTTACATTATTACATACTTATCCTTCCAAAAGATAATAAAATAAAATAAACAATTTTCCTGGACAAATGTAGCAATTTTTTCCTTTCTGCTTTAAAATGGTTCTTAAGAAATATTCCTCGAGTAATTCAAAAAAAAAAATACAAAATCATTGCTTATGATGATTTGAGTAGGGAAATAGAACACATTCAGTTTCATTAACTGCCATTTGGGGAGAGGATTGAATCTGCCAGAGATCAATTGGATCAAAATAATAAACCAAAATGTCAGTCTACCTGGTCAAATGAAAATCTCAACAATAGATAGCTCCTATCTAATACACCAATCTCAGATAATTTATTTAATGAGATAGAAGTGCATTTAGTTCACAATTCTTAAATCACATAAACCAACAGATTGTGGGGCATATTATTCATAATGAGAAGCCACATCTATGAAAGCACAACCTATCTGACCACCTTTGGGCTGCTTTCCCAATTTAAATGACGATAAATCTTCAATAAACATCACAATAAAAATGGCAGATTTATGAATGGTCAAGATGAATCTGCGGGTGGAAAAAACGATTTTTCCTTCAGGTTGCTTTCACGAGGACGAAGAGAGGCTGATCGCTAAGTTTTTTCCATCCCTGCAAAAGGAAAATGTGCATTGGTTCTCATGCATGAAGAAAACTGTACAAGTTGATTAACATTATTCAGTGGAACTATACAATTAAACAAAACATCCAGCATCAACCTAGCAAGTAGTCTATGGACAACAGCAATATATGGTTCAGCATAACTGGATGGAGAAAAACACATTTGGATGACTCTGCTTCTGCAGAAATCAAACTTAACCCAAATGTGTTTGGACCATGCAAAGTAATGGACACAGCAGAATATAGTAGGTGTATAACAAGGATAACATTTCCTGGATGTATATCAATTATAACCTTTTTTTTCTAAGAAAATCACGAGACTTTAACAATATGCAGGTACCATAGCCGGTGAAACTAAAACATCCGTGTAAAATGGCAAAACTAGGAATCTCACCTCTAACTCTGGCAATTCAATTACACAGGCACACTCGACAACCTTAGCACCAACACGTTCTGAAAAGAGAAACAAAGAGAGAGAAGACTGAATAAAAGGATATGTAAAAGAAAGAATAATTATGCCTGAAAACAAATAAACAATTAACCACAAAATTGATCACATAAATATTCGCTTTGTAAGGAGCAAACTATATGCAATAAAGTATATCCAGCCAATGCTGGCACATATTACAACCAAAGACGATCAACTAGGGCACTGTTAATATAATGGAACCCATGTCAATCGTAGATTTTGATGAGTCTAGTTATCAGTAGTAGTCTTCATTACAATCCAACATTATACTTTTTTTTAGTATGATCTATTAAAACAGAAAGGCCCAAACATAACCCACAAGTATTCAATCCATTAAAACAGCCTAAAACAACCCATTTAAACAAATCTCTTTATGAAAGTTAAAAAAACAATGGTTTATTAGTTTAAAACAGTGATTTACAAAAATAGTGGTTTATTAGTTTAGAACAATGATTTATAAAAACAGTAATTTATTAGTTTATACAATTGTTTATAAATAGTGATTTTCATTAAATGTGTTTGTTTATATAAAATAATGATATATATATTTATTATATTAATTTATTTGTTGCCGTGTCTTAGCCATACCCGTATCCTATTTTTTCAAAAATTGCCGTGTCCGTGTCGCCGTGTCCTGTGTCCATGCTTCATAGGCCACAGGCATAACCAGAATCAAATCCATAATCAAAGTCTGGCCTGATCCCTACTTCAGCACAAGACACCAGCCCAAGCATGGTGTGGAAACAACGTAGTTGATCGTTACCATTATAGGACTAGCCCAAGTTCAGTCTATTTCATAAAAGCCAAAATTTTGTACTTGATTTTAATAAGACATTACTAACCATACGAACTAGCCTATGTATACTGACAAAGGCACCCTTTGGCCAAGATTTGAAATTGAAAAAAAATTACACATTCTATTGTTTGAGGGTGTTGAGTTTTAGAAAGAAAAAAAAAAGAGGATATTTCCTACATGCCAACTTTGAGGAACGTTTTATTTTTGTAGTTATCACTTATCAATGGAGGTAAAACTTTACCTGTCCTTTCATTTGGTAGTATTATTTAATTTTCATCAATGATATCTGTCTGTACAACCCACTATCAGTCAAAAAAGTCATACCTGGCCAGATCAGCCTGAGTTCGTCCGATTATTCTGAACTCAATCAAGCCTGAAGAAATCATTTCCCTGCCAGGTTATCGGACGGTCATTTAGCATTGCCTGTCCCGACCTAATTTTTATTGTTGAGTGTAGTCCTCATGGGGACTCTACTCTTTCTATGTCTGACAAATGGGTCACTTGGACAATCATGGAAGACCAAGACACTCTAAGTAGGTGGTAATCTATGGGGCAACTGCCCCTAGTTGTAAAAATTTCAGAAAGATTCTGTTCTGTTGTATATTATACTGATTTGATGGAAATAGAAATCATATCAATACAGACTAATCAGTCCCTAATATGCAGTGTATCAGAAATAAATAACAAAATACACCATCGATGTGAGCTAATAGATGCCAACTTCTCAATCAGATTTTCCCAAAAGAAATTTGCCTACAACTGCAAAACCCTCTGTTATGATATCCTTAAATCACTAGAACCACCAGAGTATAGGTATCCACCCCCGTTCCTGGGGTTTTCATATGATTCTGAAATGATGTCCACTTAATTGTGTATAAAGAACATAGAGAATATGATATCCTCTAAGATACCGTGAACAAAATTGTGTTTCGCATGGAGTAATAGATTGGTAAACTGATCTAAAATGAGTAATTAAAATTTTAAAACAATACTTAAAAATTACCCATCAGCTTGATTGCAGCACACAGGGTCCCTCCAGTTGCAATAAGATCATCTATAATAATAGTACGGTCTCCCTCTTGCACAGCTCCAACATGCATCTCCATTATGTCTGTACCATACTCCAATGAGTACTCTTCTGAGATAACTTCACCTAATGGATGGGCCACACAATATTATCAGCATCAGACCATTTAAATGGACTTTGACCTGTCTTTAAGAAAGAATGCCAATCATAAATAAAATCATATCAGAGTCCAATTAGTTTACATGTTAGAATATGGCAAAGATGCTTTCCTGAGGAAAAGAATGATGCAGGGAGGACACAAGATTATATCATTTGTGTGTTCCAAATGTAATAAATCCATAAAAATTTATCTCTATATATATCGGTCTAAATTGGAAACTTCACATGTTGCCATTTATTCTGATTATCACTAAATCAATGGATAAACTGATGATGCACATCAGAAACTTCACAAATGGGAAACTTATGATAGGCTTCTGGGCTGTTTAAAAGGGTGGGAAAAACACAAACGTAGGTGCCTCAATTTTGGTGATCAACAGAGTGGGTAATAACTTGTGGAATCTACATTGGAAAGTCCTAAAATAGACCATGTCCTAGAATAGAAAAGTCCAGTTGCCTCAAGGGAAATCATTTTGGTAGGATGAACATTCATCAGAATACATAATCTCATTCAAAATAACAAAACAAGCACTGCCAAACAGAACTAAAGATATTCTATTTAGCATGAAATAAGTGAAATTATAATGAAAACCCATTTAGGAGGAGGGAAGATTGTCAGTTTGCTTCATCTATGAGAAGAGAGAAAATTATAGCAGCACAGCCTTAAGGAGAGAAAGGATCCTGGCAAACCGAGCAGGTAAAGCCATTATGTAATAATTTAATAAGAACATACAGCAAATTAAATATGCTCTTCACAAATCAAAATTTGATATTACGAGGAAAGCATTTGGGAATTAGAATGAATGTTAAAGCATATTCACTTCTCCATTGCCTTCAAATGACCTGATGGAGGGATCAGAGTTAAGACAATATCCAAAATCACATTCAGTTTGTTTACTTCAGAGATAAAGATAGAAGAACACATAATATGTAATGCAAAGCTGCACAAGGGTCAGATGCTATAAACATAAGCCTAGATCTACAGTCTACATGGGCATGAATGTGACCCAGTATTTTATCAAGAAAAAATGTACCAGGCAACTTCTTTGGTTTCCTCATGGGGACAAATTTTGCACCAATGGCCAAGGCAATTGGAGGACCAAATATAAAACCTCGTGCTTCTATACCTGCAACATCAGATATGAAAGTATTATTGTTAGAATTTAAAATAGAAACAAAATGATATAGATAACAGAAAATTTAAGGATAGAATGATTAAATTGTGGGAAAACAGAGGAAATAAGGTATCTCTTCAATCAAAGATTAAAGAAAGTGGGAACAAGAAGATACACCACACTAAATATACTCAATCACACACTCCCCGCCCCGTCCCTGTGAACTAGAAAAACACAGCTAACTATAAGAAATTTGAAGATGATCGTCTGCACTGAGTCCATTACATGGCTGACAACACACTTACCAACTTTTGGAAAGTAAAAGTGATTCTTATAAGAAAAAAGCTGAATAGAAGACCTTTATACCTCGTTTCCTTCACAAATTGGGCGAGTGCTTCTTACACAGCCACAAGTTGATGAAGGTTACATAAATGTTATTTATTGCACAAACTTAGTGAGCATAGCAACAAGTCAATCCTATGCCTTCAAAAAGAGCAAATGGTTACAACTCTCCACCAAATCAAAAATAAATTGGCTGGTTCCTCTTAATTTTTCTTCCATGTTTTTCTTCCAATAATTATCTAATTCAAGAAGAAACCATGCCCCAAAAAATAATGTGGTAGAATTCAGTGATATGTTCTAAGACTCCAGATAGCCATAAATAAGATGACATCCAGAATTTGCAATGACCGAATACTCAGGAGTACCACATGAGAAGCATTTATTACACCTAAGAGGTAATTGAGGCCATGGAGCCCAAAATGTTGTGTTCAAAGACTGATAAGGGTTACTCCATGGAACCTCAAGCCCGCTGAATAAAAATGATCAGACAGATTACTTTCATTGCGATCATTTTTAAGGACACTGTCAATTATTTAACAAAAGATGTCTCTTACATGTTTGAACAATCACAGACTTTTAAATGTTAAGAAGCTGGTGATGCCCCCAAACTGTAGATCAATGCATGCATCTTAGCTCTGCTAATTTTTTTAACCAATCACTGTTAATATTGTCAAATAACCTGAAAATTCCAACGGAATCAAGTCAAATCAATAATACATAACCAAAAGGTTAAGAAGGTATGTGTGAGAAGATTTCCATGAAAAGACGTAAAGACATTGAACCTCTCTCCAAGATATGACTAGCTCTCCAATATTCTAATACCAACAAAGTAAACTTGAGGTGCCTTCTACAATCTATATATGACTTACATTTTTTTATAACCTTCATCATCTTTCTACAATAAACTCTCAAAAGTAACAAACATGGACCAAAAACACCAGCAACAACTCTAACCAAATTTAACGAGCTATCAAAACAAAACAACATTGAACTAACGTCTGCCTCAGTAATTAATATGCTTACCCGCGACAACAGAGATGTCTTTATCTTTATACCGCTCCACGAAAATATCAATGGTATCCCTAAACGCTTTTGGATCTAGAAGCAACGTTGTTATGTCTTGAAACATGATCCCTGCAACCAGCCCAAGCATTAAAAGCATTCGAAAAACATAAGACCAACCAACACAATGTCATAAGAAAATTCCAGATTCTAGCAGCGAAGTAAAGAAACCCATATAAAATATTATGAATTGCTTCGCTCAAAACCCATATATGAATTATCAAGTTTACACGCCCAAATGTAATCCAAATAAATAGTAAACACAGTGAAACATTGAAACCCAGGTGAAAAGTTTCGATTTTTTGGAACTTAAATACACAAAAGGACAGGGAGAGCAAAAAATCGAATTTTCTGCTTCAATCACAGATGCAAAATCTTTGATAACGAGCTTCTAATCACATTTGTGGTCCAAATAAACACAAATTTTCTACTTTATGGCTCAGAAACCGAAACCCAACACGAAAAAAAAACAATTTTTTCGGCGGACAAAGATCAAAACAGACATCGATCGAGAGACCCTCACCAGGTTTTGGGAAGTCGGGGATGACACGAATGGTGGAGGCGATCTGCTTGATCCGGACATCTTCGCTTCCGCCTTCTGAGGCCATCGGAGCCGAATGAGGGAGAGGGAAGCGAAGACGCGGAGAAGGGACGATCGGACGTTGGAGAAGAGAGAGTCCGGAGAATGGATGGCCACGACCAGAGGGAACGAAAAGCGAGGGTGCGAAAAGCGAGGGTGCTGAGAGAGAGAGTGAGGATAGTAGCATCGTCAATGTTAATTCTCCTTTCTTACTTTCTTTCTTTTTGACTTTCTATATTCATCTTTGGTTGATTTTGACGGTGGAGATCATTTGGTTGGTTTGATCTACGGTGGAATTTTACGTTTTTGTTTTTAAGGTTTTCCCAACCAATGTAAAAAAAGTTTTTTTAACTTCATCATTAGGACTCATAAAACACTACATTAAATTTTAATTCAAATATATAGAATAAAAATTGTACTGCAATCAAATTATTGGATTTTTTCTTACCTAAAAATCACTCACAAACTCGAAGGACACTTTGGTATCAAAAGGTAAAATATTTTTCAATCCCATCTATCTAAACTAAAACCCCCCGTTTAGATAGCGGAATTGAGTTATTCTGAATAGATAACTATGTCAATATAGATAATAAATCTACAAAAATAAAAGATTTTATATTTGGTTATGTTTTTTTTTATTCTTATTGGGAAACGTAAGAATAAAGGTTGAGTTGTTTGTTTGATAAAAAATAAAATATAAATAAAGTGTAAAAAAATTGATTTAACATGTGAGCCCTTTGATGTATAAGAGGTGTTGATAGGTGATTTGATGTGATAAGGTGTAAAAAGTTGATTTGACATGTGGGCCCATGAGAATAGATAAAGTGAGTATAGCTTATCCTAGGGGTTACTTAGAATTGTTATACTCTCTTATACTCGTTTAAACTGGCTTAGTAATACCAAGTTATACCCTGCAAACAAACAATTATTTTCCCTATCCATTCTTATATCACCTTTATACTACCATTATACTCGTTTATTCCACTATCCAAACGGGGCAAAAGAGTTTTATGTATGTAACATAATTTTACATTTTTACTCTCTAATAAATTTATTAATGTTCATTATTATTCAAAACCAATATTTAGTTTTTAATCTTATCTTAAGATTTTAAATACATATTTAGATTTTGTAAATTTTATATAGAACTGAATTCTATTTTTTTGGAAGTATTTTTTATTAATTTATTTAATATTACATCTTAAAAAACAAAATTAAAATTAATAAATTTTAGAATAGAATATTAAGAATACGTGATATTTCATTTTAAAAAAATACACCCATAATAGCTCTTAGATTATGCAAAGAGTCACAACCTAGATAACATATAGATTTTCTTTCTGATCATATTTAAAATTTTATTTGTTTTGAATATTGTATAATTTTTTCTCTCTCTATTTAGTACATGTTTGTTAAAATTTATAAGCAACAAATTATAACTTTTAGCTTAAAATAAACAGTTATTGCATGTTTGTTTAAACTTATTGGAACTTATTTAAATTAAAAACAGCTTAAAAATCATAATCACTAAGCTGGAAAAATGGTACATTTGAGATTATAGCTTATAAAAGGCATTAATTTTTTTTTATTTTAGACGCTCATACACTTAATCTTTTTTTTATAATAATATGTATATCTATTTTTTTACTATTACACCAAAAGTCACTAAACCATATTTCATATTCTTAATTTTTTTACTATTACAAAATATACATTATGAATTCTTTTATAATTCTATTTGTCACTCAATTTATTAAAGTTCTATAATGTAATATTTGAAAAATAATGTAGTGATTTTGAAATATTATTTATGCTAATTTAATTTTATTTTAAATATCTATAAAATTAATTTTATATGTAAAAATCAACTTATTTAATTAAACATAAATCAATTTTTACTTCTATAATGTAGGGTCATTTTTTATAATTGTACAGCAAAATGTTGTTTTTATAATTTATTAAACAAACATTCATTGCCGTTTATTTACTGTTTTTAAACAGTTACAACAAACATGTTTACAACTTATCAGAAAAATTATAATTTATAAGTTATAATTTATAATTTGTAAACTTAAGCTGCAACAAACACGGCCTTAGATGTATCTACTGGTTGGTTATATAGATATGAGGGTTTCACATGAGTTGACTTTATCATATTCTTGAGTTATAGACTTAGAGGGTGTTTAGTAGCAGGATTTGATGGTGATTCTTATTTTTAATTAAGTGGAAAACTCAAACATGTTACCAAACACGTTTTAGGAAGCAGACTTAATTAAAAAGATACTTACAACTTTTAGTAAAAAAAATTATTTTTTAAAAAGTACAAAAAATGCATTTTTCAAAAATCATGTCTATTTAAGTCACTTTATTCAAAACCTTATTTTTCAAACGCTACCTTATATATTGAAAGGGGGCTTAAAAAATGAAGGTGGCTTTTTTAAAATATTTATTTTTTATTTTTATGTGTAAACAAGACTAGTTTTTACTAATTAAAAAGGACTGCATAAATAAAGAACTTAAGTTTAAATAGACACAGAATCATAATGATATTTAATTTGTTCATAAAATAACACAATTCAGATTTAATTTTATTCATTAAAAATCTCCATTCATTTTTATCACCTAATAAACGGTAACACCAATGCCCCCACAAAAAAAAAAAAAAAAGCGCACACACACACACACACACTCAACGTGCACTATGAACATTTATTTTAATTTTTTGGTAGATAGCCCAGTGGGCCAAGGTAAGCCTGTCAATTATCCGAAAAAATATCCGCATCCGATCCGAATCCGTATCCGAAAATACAGAAAATATTCGATATCCGAAAAATCCGTATCCGTATCCGAAAAAATAATCCGTATCCGAAAATTTTCGGATCGGATACGGATATACTCCTATCCGATCCGAAAAATATCCGTATCCGATGACATTAAAAAAATATTAATATTAGTATTTAATATCTACCATTGGATTTTGATCAAGTAGCTCACATTCTTTCTAATAGTTGTAAAATTAGGACTTGTGTTTGTGAATTTTTAATTTTAAGTTAATTTTTAAACTTTAAATAAAAATTTGTTATATTTAATTATTTATTTATTTATTTCGGATATTTCGGATAATTATCCGAATCCGTCGGATACGGATACGGATCGGACACGGATACGCTTTTTAAATATCCGTCGGATACGGATACGGATACGGATATAAAAAAAAATTTCAGATACGGATACGAATATGACCATATCCGGTCCGTTGACAGACTTAGGCCAAGCACACTCCATACATGGGGTTGGATGGGGGTCGATCCTGATTTCATCACGTGGAGCGGGTACACATCAATCACCTCGCTAGCGAGGGGAGACTATGAACATTTTTTTGGGTTGTAAGATGTAAGTTGTACAATCAACATTTTATGCACGAAAAGGTTGATGAAATCTCCATCAAATATGTGTGCCTTCAACTTACATTACATGCGTGCATTGAAACCAGACACGTGTTAAGTGTGGCAATCAGCTTTGGTTTGTTATTATGTTTATCCCAATGCATGTGTGTGATAAACCGGTATAGAATTAAAATATAGAATAAATCCATGGTTTATCCCGTTTGGTCGCACAAAAGATAGTGGAATAAGAACTATCTTTGATCCAAGCTAGCCCGGGATATCCCTAGGATAAGTATCCTACACTTAAAAAACATCCCAATTGAAGTAAATTTTACAACTAAGGACCCATTTGTTAACACGATATGGTCATATGGGGATGATTATGTTTTTAATTAAACAGAAAACTCAAACGTATTATCAAATAGATTTCAGGAATTCAGTTTAATTAAAAAGTTATATACAATTTCTAATGCAAAAAATATTATTTTTTAAAAAGCATAAAAATACACACAGTCTTTTAAATCACTTTATTCAAAATCTTATTTTTCAAATGTGTTTCCAAACATACCCTAAATAAAATTATGAATAACTGTAATGTGTTTATCCCAAATCAAATGGTTTTATCTTGTCCACGAACCAAACATGGACAAAAAGTTTAGGTAAGCCATAACTTCCATCACTTTCTTATTATTATTGTATAACTATCCACGTTTGAAATAAGCATCATAATTTCAATGAGGATCAACAACAGAACATCCTCATAAGAAACAAGGAGGATGAGTGACTCATTGTTCTTTTCATCAGCAACCAACGCGTGTGAAACGTTGCAATTGAAATTCTTGATATGCGTTGCGTTCCTAATATTTTAATTTTCTTAACTTTAGCTGGCCAATCCTTCTCAACTTTAGGGGAAAAAAGCAAAAAAATTTTAGTAAATAGCAAATTTTATGTTTTTTAAATTAGATATAAATAGTAAATAGCATCACGAATTAAATGATGAATATACATATACATACATAACTATAAAAGAGAAGAGAATGAAGTTCAACAAATATTGCCTTTTTTTTTAAGCAAGTAGATATTTGTTGTCC
The DNA here is from genome assembly GCA_030737845.1 of Acorus calamus. Lineage (NCBI taxonomy): Eukaryota > Viridiplantae > Streptophyta > Magnoliopsida > Acorales > Acoraceae > Acorus > Acorus calamus. Next base: position 14,267,124 of record CM060862.1, on the reverse strand, counting down.
ACAAAAAAAGAGTAAAATTTTTTGGATTACGGACTCTCTGTGATACATGTATAAATCTAATTATCCCTCTCAAATTCTAAAGTTGTTAATCAATGTTAAGAAAAATTAACTCACAAATGAGTATATATAACCCAATAAATAACCATACTGCCCTCACACATATAATAATAATAATATACAACATTAGATTACACGCGAAAATTATTCATGCCCCTTCCTTGTTTCGAGGGTACGTTACTCTTTCATCACTCATTCGCGTTTTCTTTTCGTGGTGTTAAATAATATTTGATGTCATTAAAAAAAAAATCCACTACAATAATTTTTTGTAGTTATTGTTAGGGGTGCAACTTGGGCGGGATGAGTCAGATTATAGTTCAATGTGAATCCAATTCGAAGTTGAAGAAAATCAATTTAAATCCAACCCAACCCATTCTCAAATTCAAGAAGCTCAACATAAACCCTACCGATTTGGGTTTAATTTGGGTTCAGGTTGAGTTTGGGTTTGATATCTTCAATTTTTGAAAGCTTATTAAATTCTTTCATCAAACCCTGATCAATGAACCTATAAAATCCCTCAAATTGGATCTGACTAAATCCAGGTATCGTGAACATTCCCTCATTTCCATCCTGGTTTGATTTAATTTGAGTTGGGTTGGGTTCAAGTTCGGGTTTTGATTTCTAGAATGTGTCAGTAAAATTTTATAAAGTTAATGCTCCACATAAAAAAATAAGAAATATGAAATTAAGGAACATTTTTATTAATAATATATAAATAAAACTATAGAAATGTTATATTATAGATAAAAATAAATTGAACTATTCAAATTTTATTTCATAATAAATTAAAAAAATTCAAATATAACTTAGCATATTTAAATTTGTCATCCCTACTATTTCGGTTTGGGTTGGGTTGGGGTTTTTAATCCCTCAATTCAAACTCAATCCAAATTATATTCAGGTTTGGATTAAACACACACGTTAAAACCCTAATTCAAACCCTCTTAATTGTTGGGTTGGGTCAGATTCAACATGTCTAAGTTACACCCTTAATGATCCAGCCACACAAAAATTAAAATACAAAACAAAGAACTAAAATACAAGACAAAAATCCCACACAAGACACAATCCCTGTTCCATCTACCCACTCAGAACCAAATCAGGGTTCCAAACCGTAGCATCAATTTGACTCGAAGGCTGTCAATTCGTACACAAAAAAGAAGAAGAAGAAAGTTCCCCAATGTATAAAGACCATAGCATTGGCCACAACCCACAATAGCAGCCTTGGCTGCTTGAATACTTAAACCAGTGGGCTCCTATGTCGTCACCAGCCGCCCCCCGGTGACGAAATCCCCTCATCACCACCATCAATAACAAACAAACATTTGGCATAAAGTTATCCCACAATAAAATAAGAATGGAAGCACTCCCAAATTACCAAACATAATATAATTGAAACCATGGTCTAGCTTTATCTGGTATTTCCACTTGTCCTCATTCAACAAACCCTTGCCTCCAACTTTGTCTGAAAGCCAAGCCAGCGACGGCACAGCTTTGCTGTGCTTGTGTATGATTTCACATAAACAGGGGGTTGTTCTTATCCAGGTTTTTAGAATTGAAGTTATCCAAAACATGGCCACGTGGAACCGAGTTGGTATAACCGTACACGCCTTTGCCGACATATTATATACTACACACTCTTCCATCGATTATCACTATCACGGGTTGTATTGTTTTAGTGCTAAGTGCTGACCCCGTTAGAAGTTTGATAGTGTGGGATAAAAGATAAGGGAATCTCGATTCAAAATTCAGACGATTGTTCTTATTGTATCTGTTTTGTTTATGATATTTGTGACAGAATATTCTTCGTTTAGTACTTATCCTATCATCCATCTATTTAATTATCAAACTAAGGTTTTTATTTTTTGATACAAAAGTTTTTAGCAATAAGCATGACATATAATATTTAAATTACAGTGATAGATCACTATTGATAACTGAAAAACTTGAATCAACATGGGTTCAAAATAGATAGGTGATGAAAATCCATTATAATTGATATTGAATCATGAATGATGAAAAAAGATTCTCTCTAGCACATGTTATAATGAGTGCTGGGATCCTATGTGTTAGAGATACAATAAATTTTATATTAACAAATCAAAACACACCACACAGACGGGGTAAAAACTATATAAGTTGTGCGTGTAATATTTTAATAAATATTGATAAATATAGGGACAATTTGAAAAAAAAGATTTCTTTACATTTTATTGGTTTTCAAAGGTTGTCTAGCACACAAGATCTATGCATACAAAATACATAAGAAATATCTTCCTATATACACATTTTTCATAGAAGATATTCCCAAAAAAAAAAAAAAACAATATTTTAGAAGAGATTCATAATAAGAATGACATGATCTTAAATATATATTTTTTTTAAAAAATGTTGAATGATCATGCAGATTCATAAGATTTTAAAATTTTGTCAAAACTAAGATATTTCAAAAAACATTACTTCAAGTTTTCAACAGATTTTTGAGTAAAAAAAAACACACACACATGGAAAACACGTGGATTTGGGCATGAACTTTTTACCGAGATCCATTAGAGACACGAATAGAATCTGTATATGTGATTTTACCAAAAAAACATGCTTATGTTCATTGTAATCTCTAAGTGCCCTTAATTAATTAATTATTAATGCATTAATGTCTAATAAATAATAATTACAGCACGCCGGGTGCCAGCCGTCCACGCAGAAGCAACCCATTCGTTCTAGAAATTTAAAATTTCCTTTTGCGGCTTTTGTTTTGACTCGCGACTCAGTCCACTCTATATCGTCATCGCTATTTTTATGTGTACATGTTGACTGACTTCACTCCCAAGTTTCCAACCGACCCTCCACGAACCTGCCCTCCTCTCTTATTCTGTCCCGCACTCACTCACTCAAAACGTGCCTCACTGTCTTAACCACCTTATCCTACCCCGCAAGGCCTTGACTCCTAAACCAACTCTCTCACACACACTCTCTCTATATATTCCCCCCTCTCATCGCCTCACTCTCTCCACAACAAACTTTTCGATCGGTGAATCTCGTCCCTTGATCAAATAATCAGATGGCTCTCGACGCGCTCACAACCACAACCACCCCAACCGACCTCTTCAAAGAACAACAAGAGGAGTTCCCGTACCTGGAAGGATGGGCCAAGAAGAAGAGGACCAAGCGCCCCCGCCCCCCATCGGAGGAGGAGTACCTCGCCCTCTGCCTCCTCATGCTCGCCCGAGGCGGCGCCGGAGTCGCCGTCGCCGCGCCGTCTCCGTCTCCGGATCTGGCGATCAAGCCCTCCTACAAGTGCTCCGTCTGCGACAAGGCGTTCCACTCCTACCAGGCCCTCGGCGGCCACAAGGCCAGCCACCGCAAGCTCTCCGGACCCGCCTCCGATGACCAATCGGCCCTCTCCGGTACCGGATCGGCCGCCTCCGGCTGCGGCGGCGGGAGGACGCACCAGTGCTCGGTGTGCTTCAAGACGTTCCCGTCCGGGCAGGCCCTCGGAGGGCACAAGCGCTGCCACTACGACGGCGGCGCCTCCGCCGCCGCCGCGTCGTCGTCGGAGACGGGGAGATCGTCGGTGTTGTGTAACTTCGATCTGAACCTCCCGGCGGCGCCGTTCGTGGAGGAGGAGGTGGAAAGCCCTCACCCCTTGAAGAAGCCCCGCTTGTCGTTCCCGTCTCTGTGAAGATCATCAGATAATTCGATTATAATTTTTTTTGGGTTGTGTACATAGAATCAGTCATTCATTCATTTGTAGACGGATCTCTCTATTCGGTAATTCAATTCATATTGGATATGTTTGATTTTACAGTAATATAAGTGTGAATCAGCTTTTATTTCTTCAATTTTGTATAAGTTATAAAATGAGTGGTAAGTAGATATAATATCATGATAGCAGTTATAAAGTCTATGATTGAAAGATGAAATGTCAGTGGTGACAGGTGAGGGGGGGTTGGAGGTCGGCAATGGGAAAGTGGGGTGTAGGTTCATCCAAGTTGACATGTCAAAGATTGGTATTGATATTTATTTAAGGGAGGGAGACGTGTGTAGAAGATGCAGATGCTTTGCATGCGTATGTTGAATGAATGAATGAATTTGTGTGAAAGCACGTTGGTTTTATTAGGTGACAACCACTACTTTACATATGCGGGGAAAATATCAAAATATAATATAAACGTTTATTTTACTCAACGATCAGCTACTCGGTGGGTGGGTAAATAAAAATTATTTATTTGAGAGTTGAAAAACTATTCTTTGCTTATTTATCCTGGTTTGTCACCAGTACTACATGTAATTATGATCGGCCCCATGAAGAATATGAAGTTTCGAAAGTGCCTGTTTCATTATCTGATTCCCAGCATTTGGGCAAGTACAGTGTACACCTTGTGCACTTGGAATTTCTCAGTTTGGACTAGGGCTGCAATTTGGGTTGGCTTGAACCCGAACCCGACGGGTTGAACCCGATTTTATATTGGTTGGATTGTAAAAATCGGGTTCGGGTTCAGGTTGAGTCAACAAATCGGGTTGGGTTCGGGTTGACATCACTAATAACCCGACCCAACCAGAATCCGGAACATCGTGGCCGTTCAATCTCAAAACATTTAATCTAGACCGTCCAAAAATTAAAAAACCCTACCCTATAAGTTAGAACTTACAACACACTCAGTCATCTCTCCCTCAGTCCCTCCCCTCTCCCTCAGTCCATCTCTCATCTCTCCCTCCCTCCATGAGTCGGTCTCTCCCTCCCTCCCTCCTCAACCCCTTCTCTCTCCCTCTCTCCTTCCCTCCCTCCCTTAGTATCTTTCGCTCAGCTTTTTGTTTGTGAAAATGGGTTTGGAAAGGCAAACCGTGCTGATGACGGGAGGGGCGGGTTTCATAGGAACCCACACGGTTCTTCAGCTGCTCAATGAGGGGTTTAAGGTTTACATCATCGACAATCTTGATAACTCTGTTGAGGAGGCGGTCCATCACGTTCGTGATCTGGCCAGACCCGATCGGTCGCGGAACCTTCACTTTTTTCTGGTTTGGATCTTGATTTTTTTATATCTTTTTGTTTGTTTTGATATGTTTTATGATGTTTTTTTATGTGGGTTTTTGTTTGTAAGGGGATCTGAGGAATGATGAGGATCTTGAGAAAGTTTTCTCCCAAGCTAGGTGAGATCTTTTTATTTCTTTTGGTTGCTTTGCTAGAAAATCGGGTTGGGTCGGGTTTAATTACGAGTTGGATTCAGGTTAGAGCAATCCGGGTTAATCGGGTTGGGTCGGGTTAGGGTTGAGTAGTTTGTATTTCGGGTTGGGTTCGGGTTGACCCCAACCCGAACCCAACCCGCCCGAGTTGCAGCCCTAGTTTGGACCGCAACTTGCACAGAATATGAAAATCAATCCTTTTTATGAACGTATTTTGTTTATACGTAGTATATTATTCACTATTATAACATAAAAACACGTGTATTCAATTCATACATATGTGTTCCAATTTATTTATTTTTATGTAAACTAAGTATATATTTAAAAAAAATTCAAAACATGTTGTTAGAATAAAAGAAAAGAGAATTCTTGTTATTGTATTTAGAGGAGCCAAAAGCTCTATTTATAGATCCATAGAAGAAAACCTAAAATATCAGAAAAGAAAACTAGGAAAACTAGGAAACTAATAATATCACAATAATGATAATAAAGACGTAATATTCTCTTAATAATTATTCTTTCACACCCTCTCCCAAACTCTGAATGGTAGTACTCTTAGAGTTTGCACAAAAATGAGAAGGTGACAGGCGTAACACGGTGCATGGCAGGATGCTGCGAACACGGCAGGGGAGATCCAGACATGGCTGGGCAGGGCTACGCGACGCGGCAGTGGAGATCTGGGCTAGGCTGCGCGACGCAGCAGTGGAGATCTGGGCTGGGCTGCGCGACACAGCAGTGGAGGCACGACTGGGCAGGGCTGCGCGACGCGGCACGGAGATCCAGGCACGGCTGGGCAGGGTTGCACGACGCAGCAGGGAGATCCAAACATGGTTGGACAGGGCTGTGCGACGCGGCAGGAGAGATCCAGGTATGACTGGTGCAACACGCAATGGCAGGGAAGAAGCCAGCCAAGAAGAAGCCCGCAGAGAAGAAACCGGCGGAGAAGAAGCTAAAGGCCGGCAAGAGACTCCCGGCGAAGGAGGGGGCCTCCAGTGACAAGAAGAAGAGGATGAAGAAGAGCGGAAACGGCGCACGACGACGGTGGCACGATCGTCGGATCTCAAGGAAGAGGTCCGAGGAAGAAAACAAGAAAAAGAAAAATATGAATATTAAGAGTCCTCCCCTGCTCCGATTGGATTCAATCGAAGCGGGAAAAAAGGAAAAGAAAAATATTTGTAGATATAGGATTTTTGAGGTAGCTCTGATACCATGTTAGAATAAAGGAAAAGAAAATTCTTGTTATTGTATTTAGAGGAGCCAAAGACTCTATTTATAGATCCATAGAGGAAAACCTAAAATACCACAAAAGGAAACTAATAAAATCACAATAATAATAATAAAAACGTAATATTCTCCTAATAATTATTCTTTAACACATGTTGTAATCAGAAGTGACTGTAAAAAGGATGGGCATAACATTTTTCCTTCATCAAATTACTTAGTCTATATATATTCTACATATAGTATAACACCCAAAAAAGCCAAAGTTCAACTTCTTCCCATTTGCGACTGTTACATCACAACAAAATATATGAAATCATCTAATGCAATATATCAATATATATATTTTTAAATGAGTGGACTACAAACATGATTATAAAAAGGATTAGGCATGATATTTTTTTTATTGAAATGATAGGCAATTGCCTTATTATATTAAGGGTCAAGAGCCTAATTAAATGATAACATCAACAAGGAAAATATTCCATGGAAACACGGTAAAAGAGGTATCAACGTGCACCCACAAACCAAAGGGACCAAGTCTCTAAGATATTACATGTCAATTATCTTGGAAAGAAATATCCCCCTCTCTCAAACAAAAATTACCTTAATCAAATATGAGACACTTGGCTAACTCTCAAATACTTTCCCCATATGATCTTTAACCCTTGAAAATAACCAGATTGCGGTTAACTCAGGTCGATCACACCAAAGCAGGAACTAACAGTTGAGAAACCTTAGCTTTCACCGATCGGTCTCCTACCCTCCTCAACCACTGACCCACCCGACCACATGCCCTCCACATCTTGAAAAACCACATCCATCCCCAAAGCATCCTTCAAATGCTCCCACGCCCACCTCACCAAGCGGCAAGAAGCAAACAAATGGTCCACCAACTTGATGGGAGACCATGTAACTTTGATCTTGTCCACCAAGGGAAGACCCTAATAAAAAGGAATAGGTGGGAATAGGCAGGGAATAGGGAAAAAAAGGTGTTTGTGTGAGGGGAATAAGGTAGTATTTGGATGTTGGAATAACTATAAAGGGGTATAATAATCCTTCATTTTCCATGGGCTATTCCAACAACAATCATAAGTGGCCTGTTTTTTTACTTTTTTCACCTGTCAATACCTCTTATACATCAATGGGGCTCAATTCAAATCAATTTTTTACATTTTATTCATATTTTATTCTTCATCAACCAAAAAAAATTAACTTTATTATTACGAGGAATAATTTAAAACACAACCAAACAGAAAATCATTTATTCTACTGCAACAATTCCTAGCCTACAATCCAAACAAGCCCTAAGGTTGCATGAATTGAGGCTGAGAATATAGTTTGATTCTTATAAATTATATATTTTTTTGTTTTCTAAAATTTGATCCCCCAAAAAAATATTTTTCTATTTTTTGAAAAGAAAATTGAAATGACATTTATAACAAAAATGGAATCACTTTTCAATTAGTATTCAAAGTTTTAAGTGTATGAAAACACATAATGCCTTGTTTGGCTACAAGAATAAAGAGGAAATAAAGGAAAATAGGGTGGTATAAGCCATTTAATGATATTTGGTTGGATGGTATAAGCTGGAATCCGGATGCCGGAATAATGAGGAACAACACCCTCCCCCCAGTATAACAACAACACTCAACAGATGAAGCATTCACAAACTTCTCCCCAGCATCTCGGCGAAAAAAGAAAAAAATGTTGGGCACCATCTTCTTCAACTTTTCTTATTATGATTATTTTTATACAAATGGGGGATAAACTGTCATATCACTCACTTATCTAGATAATTACCCCTTAAGCCTTATTCCATCCTCATCCCTTGCCATACCAGCCCGTCCTAATTTATAAAAAAAATGATGATATTTTATTTTATTCAAACTGACCCTTTCAAAAACACTTAAACTGTGTTTTCAAAAGCCCTCTTGGAAAGAGTACAAAACTTGATGAAGGACTTCACTGCATAAACAAGAACAGATATGTATGCTGTACCGTTCCCACTGCATTTTATGGTCTTCAAATACCTCATCATCTTGACAACCTTTTAACAACCAAAGCTAATCCTAATAACAACCAAACCTAACACTAGCAAACCAAATCCCAAGATTCCCAACGTCCCATCTACAATCCTAACCACTTCTTTATCTAAGCCAATCATCCTCCCCAATCGTTTGAATTTTGGTTAAAACAAAAATTCGAAAACACAGATCAGGATAAATTATTCAAAATGTGAATCTAGGCAAAAATCTAATTTACCTTGCGATATTGATTTATAATCTACCCTGCAATGCCTTTTCAGGTTTTGTAGGGTGGTGGGACGTCATTTTTTATACTTTGAAGAGAGTTCTAATTCAAACTCAACAAATCACATCATTTTTTTTTATAGGAACAAACAAGGGAGGTAACATTCACAGCTTTATCGTAAGGTCAGCCTCTAATATATATTAAAAAAATCACATGAAACGAACAACGAACATTAGTATAAAAAGGTGGGATTATTATAATTCAAAGCCTAATTATTTTTTATATTAAAAACGTGGATGTGTGATTGTGGGAACCATCTACCTGACATTGTTTGGTCGTTATAGGATAAAAAATAAAATAAATAGAAATGTGTGTTTGACTCCACGTTTAATTTTCTTATGATTCTGATGGAATTAGCTTAAACACAATTCCAAACACTACCTAAATGTGTGACATACTATTCTGGCCACCAATATATTTTTCTTCTCTCATTAATGGGGGAACACACAGTGAACCATGAGCAACTTGTATTAATTAATATAGGCATATAATTGTTTGAGAAAGGTCATGCTCATACACAAGCAAATCGTGATTAGCATAGCAAGGCCCCTGTAAATCAGAGAATGGCCACTCCTATGGCATGGGGGATGTTATTTGTGCCTTGGTCGTCAAATACAATGGTGGTATTGATGGAGTAGTATTGATTATTTGTTTATTTATTTTTGAAACACGTCTGGAAGGTGATGAATTATAATTTTGTTCAGTAACAAATAATACAATTGGTATTATTATAATTCTAATATGATTTGATTTAAACTTCAATTTCTAATCTAAGATAGGCATAGGCAAACAGGGCCCAATCTCGTGGGCCTGTCTGGCCAGCGGGCCCGGTCCGGGCCGAGGCCAAATAAACAGGCCTATCGGGCCGGGCCTGGGCTTCGGGCCCACTGGCGGGCCTGCAGCCCATATTTTTAATGTTATTTCTTTTATTTTTAAATTGTTCATTTGTATATAAATGTTAAAATAACGTAAAAATAAAGGTCTAATATTGTGAAAAAATATATAAATCTATTGAATATTTAAAAATAAAATATAAAGTAAATTAATTACTTGAAAAATCGAATCACATATGTACCTAACTAAGTTGACACTTACATAAATGTTAATAATTTACGTAATTTAGCCACAATTTAAATACAAATTACATAAAATTATATGTGTCTTATTCATCATATTGTCGCCATGGGCCAATGGACCAGGTCCGTGGGCCAGTCCGAACAAACCCAGTTCGGGCTGACCCATGGGGCCTGTGCCCCAAAATCAGACCCAAGCCTGCCCTGAAAATGGGACGGACTTTCAGGCCTGATGGGACCCTTACTCCAAGGACCAAGACCTCATTTTTGGAGAAATTTTGGAAATGAATACAGTATGTCATCAGAATGATGACATATAATTTTTTTAATGAATTTATTCTCTCACTTTGTTTTTATTATCTTGACTCAACTAGATGAAGTGATGACTTTTTAAATTTTGGTTTCTAATGGTTCGTTCAGAAGGAATTTCTAGAGATTTTTTTTCTTTGGAGAGAAAGGGAAAATGTTATATGACAATTATTCAGGCATCATATGTATGGGGGTTCTAACATAATTGGAAAGTTTTAAGTATATATATATTGGATAAAATATATATCTATATAAAAAATATATATACTCATTAAATGCATATCTTTTACATTTTTTTAAGCGAGTCATCTAATTATAGCATGCTCAATTAAGACTGTAGTGATGCCACAACCGGTCTTGGCTTTGTAGATATGAACCCCGCGGCTCTTGTATCTTGCTTAGGATCGAGCCTTGCGGACAACAAGGTTAGAATTAAGTCTGTCAACGGGTCGGGTCCGGGTCGGATCGAGGTGGACTCGGACCCAACCCGTGGCATGACCTGACGGGGCCGGATCCAATCTAAGACCCGGCGAGTCCGGGAAAATGTGGACCCGGACCCGTCAGACCCGGGTCGAGTCCGGGTCTGACCGACCCGGATGGCTGGCAAAAAAAAAAACTCATGTATTTGTTTGCCTTATCATTCTATTTGAAATTTTTTATAATAAAACATTATTATTAATGAGACTATGTTTGAACATAATTTTATACAATTCAAAAGAAGTAAATGAATTATTAAACAATATCCAAAACAATAACCACTAACATAATATGTAAGTTTATTACATATTAAACAATCAAGTTCTTGCAAATTGCAACATCAACACAACGAAAAATGTTATGATTATAATTTATGAACTTATGGATACTAAATTACATATTATAGGAATAATTTTACTTTTCTAAACGAAATGGGACCACACAATTCAAAGTATATAACTTTTTTTTATTTTTATAAAATTATATAACTCATTGGTTCAAAACATGAGTTATATAAAAACATGAACCTTATTAAATATTATATAAAATCATATAATTTTATTTTTTTATAAAAACATGAACCTTATTAGAAGATGTATATTATATTATAAATAAATTATGTGTGGGCTAGAAATGGAACTGGAAAAAAAAATTGTCTTACATTTTCCAAAAAAATAGGGATTTTTAGTTTTAAGTCCTCGTAAACTATATGATTTAACAATCGATCTCTTACTTCTTCATATTTAGGTTTTAATCCCTACATTTAAATAATTTAGGAATAGGTCCCTCCCAGGGACTAAAAAGGAACATATTATTTAAATGTAGAGACTAAAACCTAAATATGAAAAAGTGAGGGATCGATCGCTAAATCCTATAGTTTACGGGAATTAAAACTAAAAATCCCAAAAAAATATTGGTCTTGCTGGGCTATCAACGGCTGTGATCTTGGACTGGGCTCTAATTGGACTGTCCACTACGTTTGAGTGCCGCTTTAATGGACCATGAATCCAACGAAAATATCGTTTAACAATCTAAAACACAAATCACATATATTTTATTTTTTTAGGAATAATAAATATCATCTAACGATGTATATGTTTTGATGAAAAGTGTATATCGCGTCATTTTGAATTGAATAACCTATTTTAATAAATGTGAAAAAATTTAACGATGTATATATACATCGATGTATATACGTCGTCTATCAATGCATATGAGACTGTATTTTGAATTAAAAAACAGACCGAGTGTAACAACTCTTTTAAGTCCAAAAAAGTTTATGGGAAAGATTAACTATGATGAAGTTAAGGAAAATGTCAATCACGTTATACACTTTCATGAAAAATACATACACCTTTATGATGCATTGCACGAACTCATTGAATGAAAAATATGAAAAAAATGATAGTGATATATATACCTCCAAAAATGGTTATCGACATTGACTGTCCATGGGTGTTGGCAGGGGCGGACCCAAGCGGGGGCAAGCTGGGGCCGGGCCCCCCAAAGATATTGAAAATTTTTAACACCCCATGGAATTCATCATATAGTTTTAAATCAACTTATATGACAATGAACATGAAATCCTCCCCAGCTCATTAGCCAAATAAAGAGTACTGATGAGTGAGTTAAGTCATCAAGTGGGACCATTAAAATATAAATAAATAAAAATGTTTAGTTTTTTTTTCTCATTTTAAAATACAGTCATATATACCTTGTTAAAAATGCAGTGAAACATATATCTTGATAGACATTTTATATACCTCATTATATATTTTCTTACGCTTACTAAAAGTGGATTCATTTAATTCAATATAGAGATATATACACTTTTTTTTATCAAAGAAAATACTTTATTAGATGATGTTTATTATTTTAAAAATAAATAAAAACATGTTTGGTATGAGTTTTAGTTGGGAAAATAAATTGAGTCTAACATTTTCTAAAAAAAACGTTAGACTCGATCATTTTTACCAACCAAAACTCAGATCACACATGTTTTTATTTTAAAAAAATAATGAACATCGTCTAACGAGATATATGCTTCACTAAATCTATTACAAGATATATAAGACTGTGATTTGAATTATAAAAAAAAACTGAGTGTACCAACACTCATATAAAAAACCTAACAAATTGTGTTGCCATGGCGTTGCCTCTGGCAACATCTCAGACCCTAATGAGTATGTCTAATTTTTTTTAATGATGCATATTTTGAATACTTGGTTTTCATTTTTGTTTCTTTGTATTTGATTTGTGTGTTATTTTCTTTTGGTGGATTTTATTTATTTTTGTTGATTGAATTAGGAAATTTGAAAATATTAAATTCATCTTCAATTCTTCAGGTTTTTGTACGAGTAATTTTTGTTCATTTTTTTTCAGACTTAATTTTAGTTTTATATGCGTCGATAGAAAAATCACCAGAACATATATTATAATGAGGTATAAGCTTTCATAAAAATATTTATTTATTTATTTTATTTGGATAGAATTATTTATTTATTTTATTGATTTTCAATTGAACTTTCAGGTCAATCATGAACAAGTTTAAAACGATTGACTCATTCTTTAAAGAAAATTGCTATAACCCGAAAGCTGATTCACTACCTTTTTTCTCAAATTAATCCACCTCCACTTAACGAAGTTTTGCACTTAAACATTCAAGAACTATTAATTTTTGTAACTATTATAAAAAATATCTATGAGATTTTTACTAGTGCATTTAATTATTAATAAATGACTTGAACCATAATATTTTTGTCTTAAATTATCATATTTATATTTTGTTATAATTTTTTTTCAAATATATTGTTTGGTCACTGGCCCTCCCTTGTTTTAAATCTTGGGTCCGCCCCTGGGTGTTGGGGTGCCCCATTGAACTGCGTGTAACAAAGCTCAAAAGTTAATATGCACGTCAACCCCAACAAAACAAGGGAGCTGATATACACAGTTCTCATTTGTAATATCTCGTACTTTTTAAAAATTGTCATTATACAACGTAAACACAAACTTATGGTGTATTAAGTTTGGGACTTCACTTATAAAACTTATGAACAAGAATCGAGTCGTATTTTCTTTTCATTCATACATTTACATGCAAATTGTTTTCTATATAATAATATTAATCTAACTATTAAGTTTAAGACTTTACTTATTAAACTTGTTGTATCGTAAAAGTTGGGACTGTCCTACCAAAAAATATATATATATTAAAAAAAAGGCTTATTACAACTCATTCAACAGCTCGATAAAATTAACAAAGTCATCTGAAAATCTCAATTAATTAACATGCATGATTAAATAATAGATTAATAGCATGCGTGTTCACTAAACCTTACTCCAAGCAGTGCTGTATATGAAAATAGCTATAATGTTTTATGAAACACCAACAACATGTACTCATCATCTCGTACAAATTAAAGTAGCTTTTTTATATTCACATTCAATAAACATGCATCATTAACCTATAATATTAAGCATTCTTGGTCAATACTTCTTAAAGTAAGTCATGACTAGTGATACTTTAAAACGGTGGCACCAACTCGAACAAATTATTGTTGAGTTGGGTTATGTGCATGTTTATAGTGTAATGACAATTAGTGGTCTTGCATGGACATTCAATCCCATTTATGTCAATGTTTTCAAAACCAAACCATCAATGAATTGAAAAATAATCGTCTGTGCTCTATTCGAACAATGAATGGAGCATTGATAAACGATGAGGAAGGCATCAGGAAAACGATAGTGGATCACTTTATCGAACATTGGCGATCAAGAAGAACTGAGTCGCTAAGTATCCCACCAGACCTTATAGGGGTGCATGTCACCCACGAAATGGCAGATATACTGACTGCTCCCTTCACAAAGGAAGAAATTGAGACAGTTATTCGAAGACTCCCTTACAATAAGGCCCCGGGACCCGATGGGTACCCTGCAGAGTTTTATAAAAGGTGTTGGCCATTGATTGGTGGCGATGTAGAAAAAGCAATTCATCACTTCTATCGTACTGCACAGATTCCCATCTCTTGGGGAGAGACATTTGTGATTCTTATTCCCAAGAAGCCGAACCCGCAAACAGTCACAGATTATCGGCCTATTAGCACGTGTGATACAAAATACAAAATATTGTCACATCTATTGGTTAACAGATTGAAGCAGATCCTTACTCATCTGATAGGCCCGGAATATGGAGCTTTTATACTGGGAAGGTCGATTCATGCTCAAGTATTACTTGTTCAAGATGTTATGCACTCTTTGAGGATCAGACGTGGACGTCATGCATCATTGGCGGCTAAATTAGATCTCGCGAGTGCTTATGACTCTGTTGAATGGGATAGTTTATGGGATATACTTGCCAGCTTCCATTTTCCTCCATTGTGGATCAAGTGGATTCAACAGTGTGTGACAAGGACTAGAATGGTTGTGCTTATTAATGGCACACCTACATCGTGGATAGAACCGTCTAGAGGCCTACAACAGGGCGATCCTTTATCCCCTTATTTATTCACACTGGTAGCAGAAGTAATCTCGTCACTGTTTAGAAGAAAACAGAGGATGGGAAGGCTGACCGGACCGGGTATGCACCTCATCCCAGCATGGAGGGTATCACCCACTTAGCTACAACTACCCATGTGTTGTATGCTGACAACTTAGTGGTGGTTACCAGTGCAGTCCCATCACAATGTGTGGAGACTAGAAGTGTCCTACATGAGGTTTATCAGCTAATTGGATTGGAGGTGAGTTGGCCCAAGAGTTCAGTTCGCTTTTCACCAACAGTTCCACCCCGTTTCCAGAGATGGATGTGTAGAATATTACATATCCGGTCAGGAAATTCTTCTTGGCGGTATTTGGGTGTTCAGGTATTTGGGAAGAAGTCAAGCAAGCAAAGAATAGCGGAAGTTGAAGCCAAAATTTCTGCTAAGTTCAAGCTTTGGAAGGGTATGGTGCTCACGAGTGCAGGACGGGTGACACTGATAAAGTCAATCCTTTCTGCACTTCCAGTCCATCTCATGTTTGCGGCTTCTCTTACAGTAGGTATGGCATCCAGAATTGACAAGTTAATTCAAACTTTTCTTTGGGGAGGAGCGGAAATGAAGCAGAAAGTACATGCAATTTGCTGGGAGAAAGTCACTTCTCCCACAGAGAATGGTGGATTGGGAATTCGAAGGGCAGATGTGTTAAGGAAAGCGGGTCTTGCGGTGATTGCTTTCAAAGTTCTCATATGTCCCTCTCTACTGAGTAAAGTAATGGCAATATGAAATAATTGGAATGGAAACCCTTGGGAGACTTTTCATAAAAAAAGCTCTGCTCCAGTATGGCGAAATTTATGTTGCAGACTGAGATTAATATGTATTGCAGTGAGAAAATTCCGGGCAATTTGTGTGATATTAATGTTATCAGTGACCCGTGGTTTACTACGGTGCCTTTCTCGTGCATACCCACATTTATTAATATGGTAGAAGCACAATTTGACTATAGATTATCATCCTTAGTGCAAAACAATGGATGGAGATTGGACATGCTTCACAGGTTATTTCCTTCATAATGGGCTGAAAGAATTGCCCAAGACCCACCCCCGGTTTGTACAATAGATGGAATCACAACATGGAGTTGGGAAGGCTCTTCTTCTCCCAAACCAAAAACGAAGGAGATATATCAGTTGATACACCCAAGCCCACCAATTCCAGATACTCTGGTCTGGAAGATGGTATGGAAACTCCCAATTCTCTCCAAGCTGAAAATGTTTGTATGGCGATGGTTGTGGAATCTGCTGAAAACAAGAGCACATCTTGATTCAATTGGACTTCATATGGATGTCATGTGTCCACTCTGCCAGACAGAAATAGAGACAGCAAGACACCTATTTACTGAATGTATAGTAGCAGCAGCAGTGTGGAAGTGCATTTGAATGTTCTTCGACCACCAAGTGAAGTATGGGAAGCTCCTAACTGGATTCAAATGTTTAGAGTTGAGACATGGGGACGAACAAGCGACACTCAGATGAAGCAAGTGATATTTATATGTGTTGCATGGGCAATATGGAAAGGTAGTAATCGGAGTGTCTTCCATCATGAGGAATTGAATCCGGAGATTGTTGCACATAGAGCATTAGCTCTGGCTCATGAATGTTTAAGTTACTTGGTTATGAGACAGGAGTCAAAAAAAAATTTGCTTCTAAATTGAGTTACACACTGAGTAAAAAAGAACACCAGGGTGAAAGAAGTCAAGTGGCTCAACTGAATGCAGGAAGGGAGGAGTCAAGAATCTATATTGTCACTGATGGGAGTGCCTTACAATCATATAGAGGCGCGGGGACATCTTTTGTTATCGTACAAGAGAGGTCGTGGAGGGTACTTGGGGCTGGATGTGAGGCATGGCCATGGGCGTCTCCAACCCGAATGGAAGCTGAGGCCATTGCTTTGGAAATCTGCAAAGCAAGGCAAATGGGTCTAAGGATGCGTTTGGTTGTGCGATTGCAAAACTGATTCTGTAGGAATCTGCGATTGCAAAACTGATTCTGTAGGAAGCTCACTTTCTCAGCTTTTTGAAATCACAGCTTTTGAGCACTATTTATCTGCAATCGCTGGGTTTAAAACTGCGATTACAAAACTGTTTGGTTACACGATTGCAAACGCAGCTTCCTGCAATCGCAATCGCAGCGCAATCGCGCAACCAAACACACAGAAACTTATGGATTTGTAGTGATGCGGAAGTAGTTATTCAGGCAATTGCTACTGGTCAAGGGTCCATTGCAATTACATCAGTGTGTCACCCGCATTTAGGAAAATATGTATGCAGACGATACAATTCATTTTTGTAAAATATCTCGGCAGGCGGTGAAAGCCCCAAAACATCTGGCCCGAATGGCGGCCTACAAGCAGCTCCAGAAATTCACAATAGGATTACAAGATGAAGAAGTTCATGCATGTATACGATCAAGAATAGGAACTTTCATACAGTGTATAAGGGAGGTTCAAGGAGCACAGACCACCTCTCACTGACAGGATGTACATATGTTTTGGTTAATGTATTAATATAAGCCCAATCTGGCCCTCTTTTACCAAAAAAAAAAAAATGAATTGAAAAATAATCTAGCTACATTATTTATTGGTGATTGAGTGAATTAAAATTGAATTGTGACATCATCATGCATGATGTAATAATATGTTAATTATTAAATAATAATTAGCAAAAATACATAACATGAATATCTTTGGACTATATTTTTCACAATTTTTTTTATCCTATTCAAGTCTAGACTAGGGCCGGGCCTGAAAAATATTTTGTTTTATGAGGCCCTAGGCGAACTTTTAAAGCGGAGCCCTATATATATTCACAAAAAAATGTTTTAGTTCTAATAAAAATTAAAAAAGAAAATACTTATAAATAACCATGCAAAATTAGATCCATCCTAATATCAGCCAAACAAAAATGTACAATAGAAAAAAATAATTATTAATATATAAAAGAAAATTAGACACTATTTCGGCTATCACAAGAAAATTATTAATTTTGGCTATCACAGGAAAAAAAGTTATGCATCTAATTTAAAAAATACCTAAGCTACTCTAAAAATACAAGCCTAATTAAAACTTGAAAAAAAATAAAAAAGATCTTAATAGAATGAAAAAAATAAAAAATACCTTAAAAGGGTTTGTTTGCTACAATAAAGCAGTAATGAGAAATTTTGGTGGGTGACTGGGACTGGGAGAGATCGAGACAGAGTATGAGAAAGGGAGAGAATGAGAGATTTCTTAGAGTTCAAGAGAGACAGAACGCATGTAATAAACAGAGAGATTGAAAGAAATATATTTATACACCAAAAATTGAAAATAAAGATCAAATATATAAAGGGATAAGAACATTCAATGCTTGATGAAAATCTGTGTGAAGAGATACGTTGGAGGGATTTTGGGATGTCAAACGACAAACAAAAGGGAGGCATGGTTCATTGGGTGGGAGAGTTTTTAGGGATTTGATAGAAGAGAGTTTTTAGGGCTTTTAATGGGGATGAAATGTTGAAAAAGTTGAAAAAAATTCGAATGGGATTTGGGAAATGAAATACTAAAGTGGGACGGTTGGGTTTTGGGGGCTTGGTTTATGGTATTGGGCTTAGAGAGTTGATATAAAAAAATTTGAATGGGCTTATGGACTATACCTTAGACATTGCTGGGCTGGGGGCCCTCCCTGGGTGGGGGCCCTAGGCAGTTGTCTTGGTGGCCTCTGCCCAGGGCCGGCCCTGGTCTAGACTCTAGATAAATATAATATTACTGTTTTTGTACATTGTAAGAATTGATCGGTTCAAACAATTCATGGTTGGTTCTTAAAAACTCTAGAAGAGATACGTTCTTAAAACGGTTCAAACAATTCATGTTTTGAGGATTAACCCGAATAGAAAATAGAGTTATCGAATGGTTTAACTGGTGGAATATCTATCTATACTTACATCTACATCCAAACTAACAAATCATATGAAAATGAACAAAGTACCTGTAGTGCATGTGGAGAGCATCTTTAATCTGTAAGTAGCTATGGATCCTTCCCATTGTTTGATATGATACTGTGTTACCATTGTCCCTACAAGCCCATGTTCCACATTTGTACCAACTAACACACAAGAGTCTAATAAACCTTTTTAATTAATTAATTAAATGATTTCAAGTGGTCCATAAAAATGAGAGGATCCACGACCACCTTTCTTTAAGGGATTTTTTTCCCCCAACTAAAACTTCATTCGAAATGCAGATCACACACAAATGGAGAAATCTTTGGCTGACAAAGATGGTCCAACCCACCAATTAAACAGTGTATTAAAACAGTACTACTATACTATACACTGCGTGGGGTTTATTAATTACAGGAAAATTGTTATACTCAGTTATTATTGTAGTTACTTATATAATCCCCACACGTTTTGAATTTAAATTTAATGTTAAGTTCATACTAATACATCAATGTATTATTCTCACATATCAAAGTTTATGTTGAGTTAGGATTATAAAAATGATTTGAGTAATGTATTAACGCCTACACGATACCACAAAAAGGTAGAGAGAAATGCCAAGAGAGGAAGGCCAAACTGTCTAATGTGTACCTGTGTTTTTGTGGGGCCATGTGGAGGGACCTACTAATCCATGTAGCCTTCTAATTAACCCTAACGAGCACAAAGACATGTACTGCTGTTGTCATCGGGATGAGCATGGGCCGGTAGACGGATAATGTCGGCGCGATACTATACGTATATATCATGGTGGGGACGATGACTCCCCATAGCTTTTTGGTACAGGGTGATCGATGATAGAGACCGTATCGATTCTTTGGGACATGTGCTGACATGTGATAGTGGGGACCTGTCTCTGGTTTGTATAATTAATTTTGTAGGTCACACATTTTAATTATATGTGTTTTAAAAATATGCATTATTCAATTAAATATATATATATTTTAGAATGCATGTATTTTTATATATTAGAATATATATTGTGTTAAGTGTAGTGACGTCTTGTAGGAATATAATCTATATTACTATATAAAAGACTCTTAAACTAAAAACATGTCGTTTGACCTATTTACCCTTGTCAATTCATTCAATCTCATTACAGTCCATTTACACCACTTTAATGACAACCATTTTTCATTTTACCCCTACACTTCTATTCAATTCCAAAAAAATCCATTTACATCATTTTAATCTCATTTATAGTATTTTATAATACATATATTTCATTATGTAACATATTCATTAATCTATAATTAAAATTGGTTATCATAATATTATTAGGATACTCTTACATTTCTATTCAATCCCATGAAAATTCATTTACAACATTTTAATTTCATTTATAGTTTATTATAATACATACATTTTATCATGTAATATATTGATTAACTTATAGTTAAATTTAATTATCATAATATTATTAGGATAAGACATGATATATTATACATTAATAATATAATTCACAAAAAAAATTCCCATTTCATATACAAAAACATGATACATTAAAAAAAGATATCAAATATTAATGTAATTCGCATCTATTAACATTTATTTAATTCACACATATTTGATTAGCATTTACTCTATTCACTTGGATTTCTCTACTCTATTAATGCCCCAAATAATCAATGGCCCATAAGATCTACCCAACAAAAAAATATAATTCATAGTAATTAAAAATGTAATCCAATAAAAAAAACAAATGTATAAAATACTGCTATAAAAAAATATTGCTATAAAAATTGACAAATTCGGATTTGAGCTTTGTGTGAATTCAACAATAGATTTAATCCAATGAAAATCCATTCATATCATTGTAATTTCATCCATAATTTATTCATATTTTTCATCAGATCATGCATGACATATTAAAATTTTAAGCTTCACATTTCATCATACTTATATGATGACTACTATAGATATATCATAAAATAATATTAATCATTTACATCATTTATGATAAAATTACATTCATATGCCGACTTATCCATGAAATTTTTTTTACATCAATTATGATTAAATTACATTAATAGGCTAACTAAATTTATATTAATATGTTTATTATTTTAAAATCATATTTGAATATCATAGTATTATTAGGATGAAAGAATCCCAGGGTGTGACGGGCGGTGTGTACAGGGCCCGGGTACATATTCACCGCGGCATGCTGATCCGCGATTACTAGCAATTCCACCTTCATGTTCCTGAGTTTAAAATGAAAATATATTCAAAATATAATTCCCAAAAAGAAAATTCTCATTTCATATGCAAAGACATGATACATTAAAAAATGTATCAAATATTAATGTAATCTCTTCATTATAGATTTTCAAATTATATTATGACTATTCAATACACCCTTTAACCTCCACCTATGAAACGGCCACCCTCATTCATCCTCCCTCCATTCAATCTCTCCTAATCATTCATCCCCTCTCCATTCAATCCCTTCATCTTCCTCTAGAGACCAGTTGATGTTCTTCCACAAACCCCCAAATTATTTATGCAACATTAAAATCTCATTCATTGCCATCCTCATTACTTTGGATAAATGAATCTATCGTCTCTTTCTTTTTTCTTCTCTCTCTCAAAATCTTTTTTACCTTAAGAAGGCGAGTTAATCTTTTGTAGCTATGATGTTTATTTTAGACTTATATGTTGCAAATAAACTAAATATGTTATTTTTCATTTGGTTCCTCTTTTTAAAAAATTTGGCATGTATCTACTGTTAGAATAAAAAAAATTCTCAAATAAGAAATTTGTTTTCCCTTTAACAGATTGATCTTCGGTTATCTATTCTGATTGGAAGTAGCGCAACAGTGGATCTGCTATTTATTCATATATCTTTTGTAATATAATTTCATTATAATATTTTTATCATCATAATAGAGTACCATTTTTTTTATCTAATCATGAGAATATTATGATGTCCGAATTTAATTGACTATTTATTCAGTTTAAAAAAATTTACTATTTGAAATTTTTTCCTCAATTTAGCTCTTCATAATACAGGATGTGTAGGTGTCTTCAAATTAGTAAATCTGGTGATATTAAAATATTTTATTTTAAATTTATTATCCATATCAATTGTTGACTTTTGCATTCACCATGTTTGAGTTTTAATGATACGGTTTATAATATTACCACTCTCGTCGATCAGAGAACCCACATTCATAGTCTTGTTGATTCAAATTGTTGACCTCATTATTTATATTTTAAAAAAAATTTACCAGTGGACTATAAGTGCAACATTTTCCATTAACTAAAAACAACTTTGATTATTCTACGTACTTCAAATTACGTTACTGAAATGCTTTGCCAATAACATTATAGGTTATTGATATGAAAATATTATAATGAAATTTCGGTTAAGATCCACTCTGTGTTTTGAAATAAAGTCTGTGATTGATCCCATTTAAGAATTTATACAACTTCATTTATTTTATTTTTCTATTTGCATGGTACATAGAAACTTTGAAGTTATTCATATCTAAATATCATCAAAAAAATAATTTCCTAGATATTAGTGATTAGGATATATATGTGAGTGATGTGATGGTGCTATTTAAATTTCATATTTTTATATTTTACCCTGGGAAACCCATCCAGGTATTGCAAACCTGGATATGTTTCTACCATACCCTCGATAAACTTTGTCACCACATCTACAATCACAAACACCAATAAAAAATAATTCCTTCAAACAAACAAACATGAATATCAAAGAACCTAATCTTCGCAGATTGACAATGAAATGTTTAATATAACAATAGTATTTCAATTAATTCATGCGAAGCTATATTAACAAGTTTGATTTCATTTTTAAATATTTGTTAAATTTTAATTTTTGATAAATATTTTTTGTATTGGGATGTCTTGTACTTAAGGGGTTGTAAACCTTTAAAAAAGAATGAATAAGATATTTTGATTTATTTGTGATATTAATTATACTTTCAATTATTTATGACTTTATCTTCTTATGTTCTTATTGTAGTGTATTATCTTCAACTACTTATCTGGTTGCATCATATTCTACGTCCACACCCTTTAAACCAAAACAAGTAAGTTACCAACGTCCCTGAATATGATATATATATAAAAAAATTATTTCATATAATGCCATTTATTCAAGTATTTGAAGGATTTTATTACATAACATCCAACATAATGGAAAGGAGACCTAATAATTAACTTTGCTTCCTTAAAGAGAAATTGTTTATATTTATTGTTGTATTTAAATTATTTATTTATTGTACATGTGGGTGTCATGCAAGATATATATTCCTACTACAATGTTCAAAAATAAAGTTGTATAAGTTTACTGATAATGATAAAGTTGCTTAAATTTTTTCTTTTGGTTCCTCATTTTTAAAAATTTGGCATGTCTCTACTGTTAAGAGAAAGAATTTTCAAATAATAAATTTGTTTTAAGAATAAAGGGGATTGTATTGTTTGTCTTCCTTTAAATGACTCAATGCATTCATTATTCATTCATTCATCCACCCCCTCCATCTCTTCGTAATGTATGTCTTTTTAAATTCTTGAAAATCTGTACTTGTCATATGACTATACATATTCTTGAATTCAATTTAATCATCCTTCAAGAAACAATAAATACCAAATAATTGTGTATTGTTGAATTCTTTATGAACTACTTCAATTTAGAATTCAATGAGATTCACACATTTTATTCATACCAGCCATGGTGGAGATGAGCACTGCTTGGATATAAAAGTTGATATTGGTGATGTGCGGACCGTCTCCTAAAGATCTCCAAACGGGTTCATGTTAATTTCTCTCTATATTTCTTTTTATTTATTTATTTATCTTTGGTGGATAGTTCTAATCTTATGATAATCATCGAAGCATCGTGGAGGCGGTTAAGCCGACCATTTTGTATTCATATTATACATGTCTAAGGTTTTTTTTTGGAGGGTTACACCCAATAAAAAGGAAAATATTTTTATCTCATATGGTTTCTTCTTTTTATTTGTTGTTAGAATTATACAATTAAAGTCTGAGAATAACTTGTGAAAGATATGTTGTGGAATTGTTATGTCGACTCTTATTTACTATTTTCTTTCTTCTGTTCATTATTTTTTTTGCTAGATCATGTAGTGCATCTCTTTTTTTATTATTTAGTTTGCTATAATCTTTAAGAAGACATGTAACTTGTAATGCGGTACATCAAATCACAATCTAATAAACTATTGTCCATTATAACTAATATTCATATATTTCACATTTGTATAAATAATTAATTAACATTATTCATTCTGTAGGGTTATTTTTTCATTCATTTTTTAAATTATATTCTCACGCATCTAAAATGATTGGTTTGATTTCAATTTATTCTTTTCTTTTCTTATAATATGTTGGGATAATTAAGTATGATTTATGAAACTTAAATAACACTGATAAATAATAAATAATAATAATAGGATCCAATTTTTGGATACTCAATTAAAAAACACTCCTTTTGACAAAATCCAAATTGATGAGATATTGATTTTATTTTCAAACAGATGTAGGTTTATTTTTAAACATATACAAAAAGGATAAGTAACACATGGTTGAAAACATACTACAAAAAAAAGTAAAAATATGCTAATGACAATCTAAGTAAAAATATGACTAACACATATAAGAACACTTTTTTTTCAAAGTAATTTGAGTTATAGATAACCGAGGATAGATTACCTATCATTTGAGTTTGAAAACACAATACAGAATAAGATAAATATTTACAGATAGGACACTACAAAACAATACACGCCTGATTTTATCTTCTATTTTTAAAACTATATATAAGTATGGAGAATAGAATATTATCCAATTTTGATAAACACACTTGAATACGTCATGCAATTTTTTTAACAAAAATAGCACTATGAATAAATCCCACAATTTCTTTTAGTTTTATTAATACGATTGAATTTTTTTATTGTTATATGATTCAAATATTGCTTAATTGTAACTTAAAGTCATAGGTTTCACATTTCCTTAAATTATATAACATCATTTACTTTTCAGGGTTATTTTTTTCATTTAATTTTTCCAATTTATGTTTCATACTTTTGGAATCGTTCGGTTTGATTTTAATTTATTCAAAATATGTATAAGACTTATTATTGTGTTATTCCCTAAACATCACTAATACATGTTTTTCCATTGTGATTCATGTGAGGATATTTTTTTGTTTGATTAATTATTCTTTTTCTTTTCTATGTTTAGTTTTATTTCATTGGTTTTGATCCTTTCATGTTCCATACTTCCATTTAACTTAGATTTTGAAACTCAGTTAAGGGTACGTTTGGTTGTGTGATTACAAAACTGATTTTGTAGGAATTTGAGTTTTAAAATTGATTATGCAGGAAGCTCACTTTCCCAGCATTTAGAAACTATTTGCCTGAAATCTGTGTGCATGAAGCTGCTACAGTAAAACTGTTTAGTTGCACGATTGCAAAAGCAGTTTCTTACAATTGCAAACGCTACGTAATCGCGCAACCAAACGCACCCTAAGACATATTGTTCTTTCTCGCGCATTTAGCAGTGGGTTTAATATAGATGGATCTCTTGGATTAAATTTTTATTTTATCTTTTGTTGACTCATCGAATTACATTTTTTTTTTGTCAATATTACATTGAGTTTCATATTGGAAATTAATTTTGCTTGTCATGTTTGTAACCTGTATGACCCTGTGGAGTTGCCAGATTTTCAATAAACTCATAGCACATTTTACTTAAACAGGTTAATATTTTTTTCTTTTCTTTTGTTGTCTCATTGAAGTACATTTTTTTTTAGTGTATATTGCTATTGTTGTATAATAAAAATAATGTAGATAGTTGAATAGTTGTGGATCACTTCTCTTCTGTATTCTCAATTATTTTTAACTCTTTGTTTTGATTGTGGATATATTTATATTTCTTGAAACACTTTGCATGTATTTTTTTGTAATTATATTATAAATGAGTTCAATTTTTTTAATAAACATTATATAAGATTGTATGAAAGTGCAAAAGCAAACAAATATTCATGTTAGAAGACTACTGTAATTTATGCATAATAAGAATTAAAGTGTTACGATTATTATGCAATCATGTGGAGGGCTAAATTTAGATGAGTTATTATATATGATCGAGTTGTGTCATACGTATCAAAAATTTTGAATTTATTTTCTTTATATTTTTAATGGATAAAAATCTTAAAATATGACAACCAATGTGTATTCAATACAAAAAATGATAGGATGACATTTTTCACTTTTATTAATTAAAAACTTTTTGGGTTAAAAAGTTAGTCACTTTTTTAATTTTTTGTCACTGATCCAAATTTATTTTTACTGACTTATCTTAACAAACATTTAATGCAACTTAATATAGTTAATATTTGTAATTCAAATCAACAAAATAATCCATGTGCATCGCACGTGCACATTAGCCAGTGATAGTAAAAGGTGTGAGTGTACGTCGAGTTTTACTTATTGAACTAAATGAAATGACATGACACGTGTCTAGATGGGTGTTTTCAATAGTAGGGGAAAACTATATTCAACTGTGGAAAACTTCACAACCGTGACTCTTCTTTGATATCCAAATTGTAAAACATAAACCTAATATATGTCAGTGGTGTAGATTTTGAAATATGTATAATAAAAACTATATTGATGGCAGAGTTTGCCTCTTGATCAAAGTATTATCAAAAGGGTACAGTAACAAAAGTAGTCATCATTATGGGGATGAGTGGAAGGAAAAGAGAGACAGAGAGAGTGGGATAAAATAAAACCTTTGTCATGCATATAAAAATGCAAGTCGGTGAGCCTTTTGAGTTTGATATATAAGCCGATGAAGTACTTATATTAAAGTCCTGGTTCTTAGGCTCCGTTTGGAAACACAGATTGAAAAGTAGATTTTGGAATAAAGCTGTTTTTTAAGATGATTTTAGACCTTGATTTTTTTGGGATGTTTTTTTTTAATTCAGGAATCAATATTTGAAAGAAATTTAATGTTTGATAGAAAAAGTTGTTTTTTAATTCAAAAAATCGATTCCGACAAAAAAACGTTGTTTTTTATATTTTAAAAACACGGATTTCGTTGGAGAAATTAAAAGGAATCCAGCTTTTGATTCTGACAGAATCTGACCCGTTTGGCAGCACGATTTTGGGATTTTAGCTTTTTAAAAAGCGGAATCCAACCCAATCGTGCTGCCAAACGGAGCCTTAGAGAGCGTTAGCATGTGAATTGTTGTCAATGAGAGGTGCAAAATGGAGCAAGAGAATTTGTATTATGATGCATTTAAAAACACAGCTTAAAAAATATCTTTTAATTAATTTATATATGATTTTTGAGAATGTATGATTTTGACTGCTTAATGAAACACAGATTTTAAAGTACAATCACTTGATAAAATTCAGTATTTGCTTTGCATATAAACTGATATGTTTGATAATAACTCATAACTTTTCAAAAAACTAAAATCGAAAAAAAAAGATTTGCCAAATGAGACCTTAATTAATCGATTTTAATAATTAAAAGTATAAACCCAATTTTTTTTAATCATAATTTGGTTTATAAGAATTGAAGTATATAATTAATTCATACCAATCAAATGAAACTTATGTGTGTTATATATATTTTAAAACGTGAATATAAAAGGTACTGACTAATTAAAACATTATCTCCATTTTTAATTGGTTGAGAAGGTGTTAATCAAGTGTACAAATTAAAAGCAAATATATAGAAAATCAAACATCAATTGGATTCAGCTTTGGGCAAAGCTATTCTCACTACCCAACTTAATCTTTTCCACTACCCAAAATTACAAAAATACCATTATTTATTTATTTATTTGTCTCCCTTGCCCACTACCCAGTTCAACAGCGCCCAGTCGAAATCTTCTTCACTGGGACGATAGAGGTTCGTCGAATTGACTAAACAAGTGTCGACAGGGATTCAGTCAAAATCTGCTTCACAGGAACGACAGAGGTCCGTCGATCTATCTGAGTAAGTGTTGATAAGGACGTGTCGATCCCTTTAAAACATCACCTATCTTCTAAAAATAAATTACGTATACAATCATTTAAGTCCCTACAAAAAATAAAAATTTCATTTAAGTCATTTAAGTTCTTTTGAAAATTATTCACCTATTTTGTCATTTAAATACAAGGTGTAAAAATGGAAAAACAAATAGTCATATAAATGAAATAAGCATTAAACATTCCATATACACAAGTGGAGTATCAAGAAACATTCCATGTACTTTCGACATGAGACTCCACTTGTTTAGAAAAGAAAATAATGTTTTTTGTCTATATGAAATGTTTACTGTTTATTTGGTCAAAATAACTCTTTGTTTGATATTTTTATTTCTTATACTTAAATAAATATATATAAATGTGAATGATTTTCAAAAAGACTTAAATAACTTAAATGACATTTTTGTTTTTTGTAAGAATTTAAATGATTGTATACGTGATTGATTCTTAAAAGATAATTTTTGTTTTGAAAGATTTGACACATCCATTCGACACTTGCTCAAACAGAAAAAAAAAAAAAAAAAAAAAAAAAAAAAAAGGTAAATGAGTGCAAGCAAAAAACACATTTGAAAACTACAGTCAAGCATGCGTCCTTTGGATCATAATTCAATCATTTGAAGATGGTGGAAGTGCCCTCTTCGGATAAAGTGTCATCTTCATGGAGATCATGTCAAGTTGATTTTGAGAGATTGTGATCCAAAAAAAAAAAAAAGTTTAAAAGGAATCTTGATCAACTTTGAAGGCTTTTCAGGTAAGTTATATGTTGAGGAGTGTTCAAATGATTATGAGAGTAGTGGATGATGATTCCCCCATGTGTTTTTTGCTTGCACTAGTTTGCCTTTTTTTGTGTTGTACTTTGATTTTAAAATGAATTCTAAAAACTAGTTTTTTATTTATTAATTTTGTTTTAGGAATAGCTTTTGAAGAAATATATTTTTATTTATTTATATTTGATAATTTGATTTTGATTTCTTTAAAAGTCGAGATCATTAGAAATATTTATAAATGAATTTGAATTAAGTATAATTCCTATAAAAGTGGAATCTCCAAAACTTCTAAAATTCGTTATCAAAAGCAATAGAGAATTTCACCTATGAGACCATATTCTACGCACTTCTTTGTATTTTATTTTTCTTTTGAATTCACAAATTAGAATGACTTACAAAATTAATTCCTGGAATTTTTTTTTTTTAAATTATATTTTATATCCATTTTCATTTGTTTAGAGCACTTTGAAATTGATTGTGTAGGATAATAAAATATATGAAAATCTAGAGATGTCTCTTATTGTATTTTTTTTAGTCTACAAATTAGAATAATTTCCAAAAGTAATATACAAGTTCCACCTTTAGTTGCTTCTTTGTTTTATCATAATTCTCTCTATTTCCTCGTATCCCAATTCTGACATTGTACTAATCTATTTTCTTAATGAAATCAGTTGGTAGTGTATATCTACCTTTACTTCAAAAAAAAAAGTTCCACTTTTCATTAAAAAAAATTGGTTTCCTTGATTAATTTCAATTTATTTAGGTCTTTGGATTACATAATTTTTTTTCGAATGTAAAGTAACAAAGTGAGAACAAATTATCCATTTTCATGTACTACAACTTATTCACACTTCTAACTAACCCATTTAGAAGGCTCAAGCCATGACTAGATGAGCTTAATTCAATAACCCAATATTTTTATTCATTTTTAATTATCATGATTTTAAACTAATGAAAATATGGTTATGTAAATTTCGAAGGGTCTAGTTGTTTTTTCTCATTGGCTATACTTCTACAAACTTTTGATAATTTTTGGGTTTATAAGATCTTTTCCCTGGATAGATTAACTTTATCCAATTCATAGACTCCTCGAATAATGTTATGAAGCGGCCAACAGCTTTTCTTTGTTCTTTTTGTTCAGGCATGTCTCCTTATCTAGTTATTCACTAAACGGTTCTTATAAAGCTCGTCTTCACTCCCGTTTAGATTTGACATCTAAATACGGATTTTTAAAAATCCAATCTTTAAAACCCGATGTTTGAAAAATATTGTTTTAATAAATTTTAAGACAATGTGGTTTTTTTTATAAAGAAAACACGTTAAATGTGTCAGAAACGCTGAACGCTCAATTTTATTTAAATAAATGATAAGAAATTAAAAATAATCTCACCGTGGATCTAAACGGCTTATGAACTTATTGTATATCTTGGGACTTTTTTGTACTTCTGATATTAATTATGAAAAATATAAAAATTATACTTGAGTATTCCATATTGTTAATTAAATATTGTTAAATACCAGAATCGCATTCATAATAATTTTTTATAGATTTATATCTTTATTTTATATTCAAATACGGAATTACGGTATAGGGTATCTTTATATTTTATATGTTTTTTAAATTATTTTTGGAACTTAAATCAATATATTAATGATACAATAAATTTGACAAATAACTAAATCCGTTTAATTTTTTGGTTAAGTATACCACAATATAGGTTATTCATTACAAAAACTTAATGATTTTATCTTATTATATTAATTATTGTTTATTTGTTAGTTGAGCTTTGATAAAATCCATACTTTCTTTTAATTTTATTTTTAAGGTTCTGTTAGGGAGCACGTCGGGGTGTCTGCGGTGAGCATAGCACCGGGGGGAGAGGGGGGGAAACATTATTTCAGGGGTCAGGAGAACGTGAAAAAAATTGAAAATGCAAATACGACATCTTTTAGTGTTTTCGATGCAGATGTAAAAAACTTGTTTGCCTCCGTGTTTATGTTTGTCGGCTGTCACCGACTCAAACGCACCCAAAATATCATGCCAAACGGATCCTAAGTGAAATGTACTGTAAAATAAAAGTGAAGAGTGATGGATGAAGTTAATAGTTATTATTATTTATGTTAGTGTATTTATTTCATAAATATTTAAATATGAAAACATGACATAAATTATAACTCGTCTTTTTGCTGGACTAATTAATATTCTATAATTTTACCGTCTTTATTGTCATATGGTACTAAATTATTATTTTAGTTTGGGATACAATACTACAATTCTCTTTTTGGGATGATGTATAACCAGGGAATATGAGGAATGGAAGGGAATAACAAAAATACAAAAAAAAATATTTATTTTAAAAAAATAAACTCCTATAGCTATTCTAGATAAGATAAGTGTAAGTCCTAACAACTATTTTACCGGAGTGTTAAAACTGCTTATCAAATATTATCTATATCCATAAATAAAAATATATTTTTAATATAAATATTTTTAATTCGAGTACCTATATAATTAATTAAAAAGGGAGAGACCACTGTTGCGGATGCTGTTTTTTTATTCCCATTTCTACATTAGAAATAACGCATTTTTAACAGTTTGAAGTACGTACTCCATGTGTTGAGTCCCTTTCAAAGGATGCTCCTCTCTATTTTTAATTATTATATTAAAAATAATAATATAACAACACATTGAACTTTTGTTACCTTTCGATGGGCGTGTCTACCCCCACCAAGTATTTTTTTTATCCTACCAATAAAAAAAATCGGTGTTTTGTTGTTCCCACCAATTCAGTTCGACCGAAATCGATCGCCATTTCAAGTTTTGGACGATCGGACTTGGTCGCCATTTCAGGTTCTGGGCGACCGTAATTGGTCGTCATTTCAGGTTTTGGACGATCATAATTGGTCGAATATGGTTCAGAACTATATCTACTTATTCTTTGTAAACAAATAAATTTTTGGGTTTATCCATCATATTCTACATTTATTCTTTCATCCAAACAACAACTAAGGGATTGAAAAAATGTAAGTACATATACTTTCAATTAATTCAAATTTTTATAGAAAAATATCTTATTAGACAAATATATATCATTTTTAAGCTTCGTTTGAATTCGTAATTAAGATGATTCTTTGTTTGAAAATAAAAAAAAACCTACCAGTTGATCCAAACACATTTTATATTTGACTTTTGAAATTTGTCTGTAACTTATGTAAAAAAAATTGTTCTTATATTTTATATTTAAGAATAATGATTTATTCTTCCTACATTACAACTCAGACTTGGAGTGATATGAATGATTCAAAGAGGATACACGTCGTGGGATTATGTTTTCAAGAAAAAAATTATAAATTTTATTACAAATCTTGTTCGACCAGGTTCGGTCGCCAAAAACCTAAAATAACGACCAAATCTGACCGGATCGGTGAAGATAGCAAAACACTGGATTTTTTTTTTAGTCGATTGATGGGATAAGAAAAATGATGGGTGGGACTAGACGGGCCCCTTTCGATTGCCATTTGGTTTTTTATCCTTTTTTTTTTTTGTGGACTTTTACTAAAAAATGGAATCCAAAATGAGGTTCCAATGTTCTTTTGTCCAATGGATTAACATTGCAATTACTCCAAGAAGTATAATCAGATTCAATGCTCTTGGTAGAAAAATAAATAAATATGAAAGTACAATGTATGATCAGATTCAATGGATACTGCACTCCATACCTTTGCATGTTCATTGAATCAAACATAGAATTCATTGAATTTTGACCACCCTTTAGTGTCCAAAAATTTGGAAGTATAAAATATATGTGAGCGCGACCATTTTAAGATTTTGATAAGAGATAATTTATGAATTTAGTTATCATTTTAAAAACTGTTTTGATCCTTTCTTCTTCCAACCAAACATGATCATGATCATTATGTCAAGATAGTGTCTGAAATATATTTAAAAAATATCTTTTTATTTAAGCTTTATATTATTATAAGTGTACATTTTATAGCTTTATTAAAAAAATTTATTTTTTTACTGATGCTTTAACTTTTTAAAAATCAATTTTGATCGGATAAATTTTAATTTCATGGTATATATCTAAAAATATGTAGTATTATAATTTTAATTAGAATAAAATTTAAGATGAAGTATATAAAGCATCACAAATATTTTACATTTTTTAGATAAATTTATAATTTATTTATATATATATATATATATAATCTTTTGTTATATTAGCTCATAAGATAAAGGATATTAATTTTTAAAATAAATCAAAACAACTGCTAGCTGCAATTTCACGTGTGTATCAACACTCCATAAAATTACCTATACTTTTATGAAGCTAAAAATATAGCTGAGAAATAAAAAGGATGTGACACTACACCCAGTACTAATATCATCAATTCATTTATAAGATTAGACATCACAACCTCCCATCTTTCATCATAAATACATCATCAAATCCTCCCCTGCCATGATAAGCTCGCATTCAATTTCCACCCACATATTTCTGATCCGACCCGTTTAAAAAAACATGGTTCCAATTGAACTTTTTACATACTAGTTTTGCTATACGCGCGTATGCGCGAGCAAATAAAATGTTTTTTCAAATGACAAATAAAGTTTATATATGTTTATATAATGATATCAAAGTGTCAAGGTACAACTAAATGATGATATTTATGATATTAAAAACTAAATTGTGAAGAAACGTCATAATTCATAAGCCACATTAAGAAAATGTATACATATATATTATTTTAGGCTCATAGGTAAGCAAAATAAGATTTTATCAGGTAACATCATAAACGATTTTGTAAGCTTCACTTCTCCAAAAATAATATAGTGCAATTAAAAAACTTTAATAAAGAATGAGTAAAAAAAAAAACCGATATTCTAATATCTAAATTTGTTCAGGCCTCTGCTCTAAATTTTTTTTACTAAGATATATTACATTATAATATTTTTAATAATAAATAGTCAATAATATTTATGACCCTAATGATCAATAAACTGATTTAAATTTTTGTATTAAAAATCAAATCCCTTATTTAATATTTATAAAAGGAGAGGGAGGAAGAGAGAGAGAGACAAGAATCAAGTAGATACACTTCCTGCATGAAATAAAAAGGATTTACAAAAATTTGTGGAATAATTAATTTTATGATAATCACTGTAAATATGAAAGTGAAAATTGTAATAGTAGTAAAGACTTCTTATAAATAACTTTATGCGCTTAAATAATGAGACTAAAATATTTATTTTATAATTTTATAGGTATTTTAATGGTCCAAAAAAGAAACTGTGGATATGATTTGAAGTACGGTAAGTCGTGTTTTGAAATCAGGGACCTTGTTATAAATCTAGAAATCTGAATCAGGGATCTATTTGTAACGTAGATAGAGGCTGGTTGTAAAACTGGTTGAAACTGAGGGCCGAAATTCAAATATCTCATAAAAGGACAAAATTAGCCGATTTTTGTCAGGGATTTTATTGTAAATATCAGGAACCTGGGGCACTATCTGCAAATAAACCAGGTAGTGGAAAAAATCAACCGATTTTGTGTAGGGACCTGGTTATAAATATAGGAGACTTGAGAGGCCTAACTGAAAATAGTCCATTAGATGAAAACTTTTGACCGTGACCTGCTTATAAATATAGAAGACTTAGGGGCTGAATTGCAATAGCCCATTAGATGAAAACTTTTGTCGTATCGTCACTCTTTAGGATATAGAGTATAGATAATAGTAATAATAATTAAAAAACATATGTATTTAAAAAGGTCCAATTAGACATTTTTTACACCTTATCACATCAAATCACCTATCAACACCTCTTATACATCAAATGATTCACATGTCAAATCAATTTTTTCACACTTTATTTAAATTTTATTCTTTATCAACCAAACAACTTAACTTTTATTCTTACGTTTTCCAATAAGAAAAAAAAAATTAAACAGAAAATCTCTTATTTATGTAGATTTGTTATCTATACTGATATGTAACCCCAATAAGTAACCCCTATGATAAATTATACTCACTTTACCTATTCCCATAGGCCTACATATCAAATCAACTTTTTACACCTTATCACATCAAATCACCTATCAACACCTCTTATACATCAAATGATTCACATGTTAAATCAATTTTTCACACTTTATTTATATTTTATTCTTTATCAACCAAACAACTTAACTTTTATTCTTACGTTTTCTAATATAAAAAAAAACTAAACAGAAAATCTCTTATTTATGTAGATTTGTTATCTCTACTGATATAGTTATAGATTTGTTATTTATACTGATATAATTATCTATTCAGAATAATTTAATTTCGCACCGTAATGAATTAATTTCCCCCAAGTTTATAATATATTTATTTACGATATAATGTGCAATTTTTTATAAAAAAATCTTAGGATAATTGAAAAAATTAAGGAAAAAGTGGTGACACATCGTAATTAATGGAAAGAGAGACAGCGGACAGTTCAGCCAACACGCCACGTTAAGAACCTCAGCAAACAACACCAGCTGCGGTAGCTGCTCCAAAGCCAAAGGTGCTCTTTTTTTTCTTTTCTTTCTTTCAATATTTTTTTTAAGAGATATTGATATATGGAATGGAATCATAGATACAGAGAGAGACTGTCAGTATGGCGTGCAATTGTGAGGAAAGAGAGAGGGTTGTGTGGAAAGTGGTGCAGAGGGGGGAGGGAACATTCCAAGCTTGGCTTTTTGTGTTGATTGGGTTGTTTTTTTAATGGGTTGAGAGATGGTTTTGGTGCTTCAAAGGGTGTGTGAAACAAGGGTTGCATGCATCGGGGAATGTAAAAATGATGATGGTTTGTGTTGGTA
The DNA here is from genome assembly GCA_030737845.1 of Acorus calamus. NCBI lineage: Eukaryota > Viridiplantae > Streptophyta > Magnoliopsida > Acorales > Acoraceae > Acorus > Acorus calamus. The sequence goes on along the minus strand of CM060862.1, from coordinate 14,231,340 downwards.
CTTGTAAACATCTTGAGAGCATGGTTTAGGTGGGTCTCCCTTTTTTAAAAAATATTTAGGCATTATCTTTGTATTGGTTCCATTTCCTTTGCTTAGACCCTTTTTTTAAAGAATATTTAGGCATTATCTTTGTATTGGTTCCATTTCCTTTGCTTTTTCTTCTTCTCTTTTATTCAGTTGAGGTGTTTGTTGGAGGTGGAGTGACATTGTTTTGGTTTTATTGAGGTCGTTAAGACAGGTCTATCAAATGCCCAATTGGGTTTGTATGTCTATTTCGATCTCATGGTGGGTTGAGTTCTGAAGTTAGTTTTGTGATGCTATTTTCATCTCTTTCCACTAGGTTGATGAGGTTTCATTTTATTTATTTATTATTATTTGTCTATGCTTCATTTTTTTGGTTTTGAAGCATTTAATGTTGGCTTGACTATGTTGGGGCTGTTTATTTTCTTTTGTTCATAAAAGGTGGATTTTTTAATATGTTTTGAATTTTGACATCTTCTAGTCTTTTCTTTGGACATAAACAAATACAAAACCAGTCTCTTCTTCCCTCAACACTTGTATCCCACTTGTGGGGGTTTGCCATTGTTGAAAGTCCACTTCAATTTTGAGGTAGTTGGTAGTTATTTATTGATTTTTTCGCTTGAACCATTGATAGTTGTTTAGTTCTTTTATATATATTTTTTGAAAAAAAAAACCAATTTTTTAATAACTGCTCTTGATCTGATTTGGTCCTCATTGTAACATCACTAGTCTTTTCACTATCTTCAAATGGGTTCTCTCTCTTTCAAGTTTTTCTAATCTGGGTCTCCCCCAATTTGCATGGATTCCATTAACAGATCTCTCTTGGGCTCACCCTCCATCCGCATATGTTGTGTTGATCACAAGATGCTCTTTGTCTGCTGTTATGGTGTTTCATCTTCTGCTGATATCGAGATGCTGTTTCACTGTTTTGCAGGGTTTTATTTTTTCCCAATTGAAGGAATGTAGACCAAGTGTTTGAAGGACTTCGACTTGAGTTCCAGATCTTGGGAAAGGTTTGATTTTTCCCTACTAGGCTTTCTTTCATTAAACAAAAAGGGATCTTTTTATATAAACAACAATTAGTCAGTTTTGTGTTTTTGGGTGTCTCTTGCTCTGTTGCATTTGCTCACTCTTCAATGGGGTCTGTTGTTAGTGATGTCTCCATATCGGTTTCACTGACTTCGTAAGCTTTGTTGCCGAGCAGGAAACATGGGTCCCTCTCCCTCTCCCTCAAACCTCATCACACTATAAAAGTTGTTTCAGAGTTCAGATCCAATTCAGTTTTCTTGGATTCCCTCTTTAGACCATCTGAAGCTGCCTTCTTTATTCTATTCTCTCTCTTAGATCCCCCTTAGTGGGTCTGTGGTTGTTTGTTGGAGAAGTTCGACGAGGTGGTTTTGCTCTGGATTCGATATATCACCATTTGTAGAGGAGGAGAAGACAAGTTGGTGGTGATTAATCAATTTCAAGCAAGATGAAGTTCATGAAGCTTGGGTCGAAACCGGATTCTTTTCAATCTGAGGGGAATGATATCAGGTGAGGTTTATGTTGTATGTTTGGTCTCTCTTAAATCTTTGTATTGAAAATTGAAATATATTTCATTCTCATTCTCCTGTTTGAGTAGATTTTTCAGTTCATTTTTTATTTTTTTCTTAAATTTTTTTGGGTGTGTTTAGGGATCTTCATTGGATATATGTTTATGGGTTTGTTGTGTTTGATCTGACTGATTTGGGAGAGCTGTGTTCATCTTTCCTGCCTTTTTTATGAAGGTTAACCATTCTTGCCCCCCCTTTTTCCCCACTTCTAGTTTATATAGTGGAATATATATATATCAAAGGCCAAATCTCTTCATGCCTTTGAGTTGCTTTTATATCTGCGGCTGGACCAAGAAATGGTTGCAAAACTGTTTTGGGGGTTGGCAATTTCTACAGTGGTTGTGGATCCAAGAAGAGTGAATTGATTCATTAGGAATCCCAGAACATTTTTGGGTCCTTATTATGCCTTTCAGGAGCAGCAATAGCTTCCATGATTCACATTATCCTAGTTCTCAAGTGGTAAATTTTTTTTTTCCTGTAATATCCTAAAATTTAGCCAGTGGATAATACTGTCAATGAATTAAAAACTCTGTTTATCATTACACATGGTGCTCCTATGAAGGCAAGGGAGTGATAGGTCTGTTAGAATCTATTTTTGACAGCAAACCCTTTGGCTTTGTCAATTTCAACAATGAAGGGATTTTCCTCGCAATATTGGATTTGATGATACTAGAAGAGTCCCTGTGTAATTATTTCTAAGAATTCAAATATTTGATATGCAGACAACTGCACAAATGGTAATAATAACAGTTAGATCAATGGATTGTATTGGTTTTTTTTTCACCATATCTCTGGTTTGTGAATCCAACATCTCGTTTTTAAAAGGGGATAAGTTTTACTGCATTGGTTATGGAAACAAAGCATTTAGTGTGGATATGGTTAGTCAAAACTATTGCTTCCAAATTACTCCACTGCTATGCAATCCTCTCTCTGACCTTCTAAATATGGTGTATTCCAAAGTTAAACATGCACAATCTGAGAGACCATATTTTGCTATAGATTCACATGAATACAGGAGTGCATGATAACACCTCTTGACTTCCACCATCATCATTTCTTTCCATCTACAATTGTTTTGCTATAAATGATCTTTTTTTTATATAACCATTAAATTTGGAATGGTTGAACAAGATCTACAAGCCAGATTACACTACTAGACCAAAGTCACACATAATATGGCCCTGCACTCTTTAATTGTGAGAGAACTGCTGACAATATTTGCTTTAGTTGACCATATCAGGTTGTGAAAATATGCTAAGGTTCTACTAATCATACGAGTAAAGCCCAATTAAGCCTTGACATTTTATCATGTTTTATGTCCATACATGATCAATGGAGTTGCATTGTAGTCTGATAAGTTCAGGTAAGGGGCTTCTGGAGACTCTAGATTTGTATTACATTACAAAAGCATTATGTAATACCTGTTGAATACGAGAAGCCAAGTTATTATGAAAAGTGCAGCTAGTACTCAACCTGTGACAATCGATTATACCACTCACAATTGATAAATGCCCTTGATTTTTTAGTTTTGCTTAAATATGGTAAATTTTTCTTCCATTTTATTCGTTTCGCTAAAATAACATTTTTCATATGTGCAGGTTTGTGGGTTCTGAGTTGGCAACCGATATTGTTGTTAACATAGGAGATGTGAGATTCTACTTACACAAGGTAATTTTTTCCCCTCTTTTTTCATATATTTACACACCAAGTGGTGTTTTCTCTTAATATAATGGTCTATTTCCCTCTTTGTGTAGTTCATGTTTCTTACTTTTTCTATCTTCTTCTTGATGCACATTTCCATTGCTCTCTCTTTGCCTATTTGATCCATTGATGTTGCATTGATGTTGTCGAAACTTAAAAGCATTTAATTTTTTTTTTTTTTTGAGAAAAACCAATCCCTTATAGTAATCATATACCACACTATGCAATCTTATTATCTGATGGTAATTGTTGACATGGATGTGATAGAAAAAGTGAAAAATCATTAGCATGAATGATACTTATCCCCAATACATGCAAATAAGAGGTTGCTAACATATACTGTTCAATGAATCTTAGTTTCCATTACTATCAAAGAGCACCCGCCTGCAAAAGTTGGTATCTTCAACCATCGAAGAAGATGAGGAGATCGACATATCAGACATCCCTGGTGGTCTTTCTGCCTTCGAGATATGCGCCAAGTTCTGCTATGGCATGACGGTCACCCTCAACGCCTATAATGTGATCTCTGCCCGATGCGCAGCTGAGTATCTCGAGATGCACGAGTCCATTGAGAAAGGCAACCTCATCTACAAGATCGACGTCTTTCTCAACACGAGCATCTTCCGAAGCTGGAAGGATTCCATCATCATCCTCCACACCACTAAGTCGCTCCTCCCATGGTCCGAAGACCTGAAGATCGTGGCCCGTTGCATCGATTCCATCGCATCGAAGGCCTCAATAGAGCCATCCAAGGTTGAGTGGTCATACACGTACAACAGGAAGAAGGACCCACACTGGAACGGGGTCCCAACGGTGCCTAAAGATTGGTGGGTGGAGGACTTATGCGAGCTCGACATCGATTTCTACAAGCGAGTCATAGTGAGCATCAAAAACCAGGCGAGGACTTCGGTTGGGGTCATCGGGGAAGCTCTTAGAGCTTACACTCTGCGGAGGGGCTCTCTCGAAAAAGGAGATGTAGCAAAGAATCGCTTGTTGGTGGAGACCATTGTTGAGTTGTTGCCCGTCGAGAGAGGTTGTGTGCGATGTGGTTTTCTACTGACACTGTTGAGAGCAGCTTGCGTGCTTGAATGCAGTGAAGCCATGAAGAGGGAGCTAGTGAAGAGGGTTGGACAACAACTAGAGGAGGCCTGTGCGAGTGATCTGTTGATCCCGGCACCTGCGGAGGATGACACGATGTACGATGTAGATTTAGTTCTGAACATAGTTGAGGAGTTTGTGATGCGGGGGCGCGGATCTGAAGGATACGTTTTGGAGGGGGAGATCATCGGTAGAAGCCCGGTTGCGCCTGTCATGTCAGGCACTTTGCAGGTCAAGGTGGCAAAGCTGGTCGATGGGTACCTCGCCGAGGTTTCGAAGGATCCAAATCTCCCTTTGTCGAAGTTCATTGATCTTGCTGAGATGGTATCTGGTGCTTCGAGGCCGACCCACGACGGCCTTTACCGTGCCATTGACATGTATCTCAAAGTAAGTTTTTTTAGACCACCTTTGAATTCAATTATGCAAAATCAGTTTTATTTTTGGGACAATTACTTCCAAACTGAAATTTTTGAAATTTGGTTTTGGATTTCGAAGTTATACTGAAGCATTTCTGCAGTCTTTTCTAAAGTTTAAATACGTACTTGAATGAATTAAATACATACTTCTTTTTACATTTTTCTTACGAGAGCATATGTTATTAGATATAATGAGATATGACTACATGAATGGTTCAGTGTATCAGTCCTTTGTCTTTTATTATTGAGAAATAAAAGAGAGAATAATAATGAAACTAAAACTTTGTTCTATGAGAGGGGATAAAACGATTGATATACTTTTAACAATTATAAAACTATTGTTTTTATGAAAAAAGGTTGAAAGCAGCTTTCAAAAATAATTTTGAGAATTGGTTTCCAACAGGGCCTTAGATGACATGCATGTTTTTAACTTTATATTTCAGGTAATCAAAGTATCTCATATTCACTATTTCATTAAAAAAAAAATTGTTTTGATATTTGTAGGGGCACCCGGGGTTGAGCAAGAGCGAGCGCAAGAGGATCTGCACATTGATGGACTGCAGGAAGCTCTCCATGGACGCGTGCACGCACGCCGTCCAGAACGAGCGGCTCCCCCTCCGCGTGGTGGTCCAGATCCTCTTCTTCGAGCAGGCTCGCGCGTCCGCCTCCCCATCCCACAACCCGCTCCCAGATTCCCTTGCCCCAAGGGAGAACAACGGGTCCCTCGGGAGCTCGAGATCTGCCACAACGACCACTAACGCGGAGGAAGACTGGGATGAAGGCTTGCTGAACGCAGCGTCGATGAGGCTCGTGGGGAGGAAGGGGAGCGAGAGGAGCATTGGGAGCGTGAGCAGCGTGGAGAAGGGGCACGGTAAAGAAGCAAAGGGCGGCGGCGGTGGGGTGTCAAAAAAGATGTTCAGCAGGCTTTGGTCTGGGAAGGGGAGTCGCGCGGGGGGCGAGAACAGCAGCTCCGACACGTCGGGGAGCCCGCGGTATTCAGTCAACCATGGCAACCACCACAACCACCACCACCTCGAGGAGGCGAAATCTACGCCGTCGAGGAACAATAGGCACTCGGTCTCTTGATGTGTCTGTGTGGATCACCAGTACTGACAACAATGTAATTCGCCATGCAATGTGAACAAGAGTTTTTTTTTTTTTTTGGGGTTTTTTTTTTGTGGGTAAAAAAAAAAATTGTAATGCTATGATTGAGTAGTTACATTAAAAAAGTTACAAAAATTAAATATAAAAAAGATTTAGGTTAAAGCGAACAAAGATATCCAGAGGAAAGTCTGAACTAGTGAGATTGCATCCTTTCAACATGTTTTCGGATAGAGTAGCCTGGAGGAGTTAGCGCTTGTGCGATCTTGTGTGGCTATCCCCTGACACATCCTTAGCTAGGATGTGCTGGAGAGTGTCATTAAATTGGGTTGGGAGGCTGTCTTAGCGGTCTGATTTTTTTCTTTAAAGAGATGCGATATTCGCCATTGGGTGATGGAAGACAGAATGGTAGATAGTTTGTTTCGTGCACGCAAGACTTGTCATGGTATGCGGCCTTTTCCTTGGACCCAGGCGACTGCCGTGGACGAATCACTCTCGAGGAATGGAGTCAAATGCCTAGATGCTTGCAGATTAGGAGACCTTCAAGACAGATGGAAATTGTTGAGAGAGGGTCATAGTGCGGTTTTTTGTTTTTTTGGTTGTAATATAAGGAATGCTATAATTGTTTTTTTCTTTCTTTGGCTTAAAAGGTTGGTTTATAGAGAGTTATTGACTTATTTCTGTTGTTAGCCTTTGTGGAGGGGAAAGAAATGTCTTTTATGTCACACTGGTCTGTGGTTTGACAGAAGTTACTCCTGATATGATATCGATCCTGGGTACATAATTATTCATAGGTGATGAGTGATTTTTTTTTGTTAGTTGGAAAATATAAAACTGATATTTTTGTTGTTTTGTTAAAACTAGATAAAATGATTTTTTTTTTGTTCTCGTTATTTTAAATAGGATGTTAATATACTCAATTATTTGTGTAGTCATAACAATGGAGAATAGAATGTGCTCAGAAATACATTCAATTCTTTCCGATGTATGTTTCATTTAATCGTTCTGAAAAATATATGTTTTTAGCTTTAACTAAGTATTTATAACAAAACAAGTCGATTGAAACAAAATGCAAGCTCAACCAATTATCGGAGGATAATGTTAACCGAGTCTTTAAAAATAGTTCAATCTTGTTCATTTGTCTTATCCATACATTTTTATTTTTTTTGAAAATGAGCTTATACCTAGGTTAACGGCTTTATTTATAAAAAATAAAACAGCCCTAGCTAGACCTCTATAATACCTATTGCATGAATAAATTTATAGAAAATTAAAAAAAATTATTGGAATACATATTAATTTTGTCCAATATGAGTATATTTCATTTTCGTTTGACAAATTATATGAGACTGAAATTGGGGTTAAAAATAGGCAAAACATATTGAAAATGCAAAACTAATTATTGAAGGATACTCACAGCTTTTTTTGTTAGTCTCAATTTTTGTAGTCACACATTCTATTTTTCTTTTTTTAAAATCATTATACATCCTTTAGGTGCATGTATGTTATATGAAATGAATAAAGCATATACTATAAGAGATGCATGAATGTATTTTTTTTCATGATAAAAAACTAGAAAAAAATTTTTTCATATACAATGATAGAACCTATATGTTAATAGTACAGTATATCGCACACTAATTAATTAGCGTATGGGGCTGTAGGACTGGAACTGGATTGCCAGCTCAAAAAACATTGTCTGAACATTAATTAAAATAAGCCCACTTTAAAATAGTCTTTCCTTTACCCATATCATAGCCCATTTCGTTGCCCTTGAGGATGTGTTAGTCGGCCCATTTTATTCTGCAAAGATGCTAGTTTCTCTGGACACTTTTATAATGACCCTTATTCTACATGAATCCATCCTTTGCATTAGATAAATATGATATCTTAACATCCAAATTCGTATTAAAATTTGTGGAGACATATATTAATATTTGAATTCAGAGTAGATACAAATTATTTTGTATAGATAATTTACTTATCTATATGGACAATTGAAAAAAATGAAGGTTGGATTCATAAAAGAAAATATAGAATGATTTAAATTTTAAGGATTATAATTAATCATACAAAATAATTACTTTAAAGTATATTAGATTCATATATTTTTTGTCTTCTCAAATGGATACATTGATATCCATATTTGTTTGTTTTCTATCGTCTTAGATATTCAGATATTAGATACTTTTTGTTTTTATTAATTTAATGGATAGAGATATCTTTTAGATGATCGATAGGCTTAGTGTGAGATGCAAACTAGTAACTATTCAAGAATGTGTATTAGATAAAATGTACAATATTTTTCTACATTGGCATCATTAGTAATAGACTTTTGCAGTAATTGCACTAATAAAAATATTACTCAATGAACAACTACTAATTTATCATTTAAAAAACTATTAATTTATCACCAAAGAGAAAAAGGAAGGTATATTTGATTGACTGAACATGAAATGTTTGGCCTGATCATGTGCTACCTTAATAAAACAATTTAACCACTGTAACTCGGATTTGTAAATGCTTTTTATTGACTTGTGAATCCCCATAGACCAGGCCTTTAAAATTTAAAAGCATCATAAATTATAAAAAATAAAAAGGAGGGTAAGATGACTTTGATTATCAAAGATCCACCCCCATTAGAGGACTTTGAATTTGAATTCCAAACTTTTTGCGGATAACAATCTGAAATCTCACCAAACCCACATTGTCAAAGGCCCTAAAAATATTAGAAAACAAAAATGTAGGTATTGAATATTAAAATATATATTTAGTAGACATGGAGAATGTGCTATAACTAACATTGACCATGATTTCCATGAAACCTGGCAGTCATCAGGACTGGAAATTGGTGCCCTAAAATAAACATGTAATGGAAATGGATTTTAATATTGTACTATAAGATCTTATATTATTATATGCCATGTTCACACATAAATTTCTATAGACCAAATTTGTACCTAAGTTCCCCATTGCACTTAAAAGCTGTTGAAAGTAGTTTGGTATATCATTCCCTTTGTATGTGTTGAAGGCAAGTATGAGAAAAAAATTGAATATAACGAAAATCTTACACTCGGTCATTCTTGTAATCACTTCTGAAATACAAACATATTGTGATTTTTTATGAATTATATAATTGTGCAGTGAATCACATATTTTCACAAAAATATGTTTGAATAAATTGAATGCATACCATGTAACATTAATTTATTTAATATACTCAAACAATGATTGTATTACTTTTCTAAAACAAAAATCGATAATGTTGGGGACAATCTCGTATGCAATCCCATATGCATTCATCACATGTGCTTTTTTATTTTTATTTTTTTGAAGGTGTATGTTGTATATAATAAAGCACGTACATAAAAATGAAAGTATATATTCCAATGATTTATATAAACCACCTAAAAAATGAAAAATAATATGTTCTGTCTAAATATCTCATCAGACATTGCTACAAATAATGATTAATTGCATGTAACAACATAAAAAAGGAAGTCATATAACATTGAATTTGAATTGGATGCTTATATACATAGATGTCAGATCATATGACATATGATGTGTTAATGGCACACCCAAAAACATATGATGTGTATATATTACAGAATGACTGATTTTCTATATGCCTGTCACTGGATCTATATCCACTTTGTTGAACTTTTTTACAGCCATTACCAATATTCAATTATCATGACAGAAACCATTGCAAAATAAATTCTCTATTCAAACCTTCATGAATTTCTCATATTCCTATCCCTTTAAATAAGAGTGCTTGTCTGCATAGTTCAGTTGATATATGCACTCTTTATCTTTGCATATCAACAGATACAGATGTATTGTTATAGCCCTTTGTTCGTACATGGTCCAACATGGTCCAAGGGGTGTGTTGATTGCTTTGATGCTGTTGTGTACGTTTTTGTGATTTTTAGTGTGTTGATTGCTTTGACGTTTTTTTGGACGTTTTTGTGATTTTTGTGTGTTGACGCTTTGATGATGTTTTTCTGATGATGTATATGTTTTGTTGCAACCAAATCAACTATTTTTCTCCCTAAATCATGGAAAGGGCCAGAAAGACGGTTAAAATTATATATACCAAGCTTTATTGGTAAAGCGTGTATTTTGTTTTAATAAACAAGAAAAAATGAAATAAGATATACATACATTCAATTCATCCAAGCATATATTTGATTTTCTGTGAAATAATGTGATATTTTCAAAATGAGTAGACATCGTTAAAAAAATTAAAACATGTTAGAATCACAAAAATGACTATAGGATAGGAAGAACTATACCTAACATTAAATCATTTTATTCTGTATCCTCTCATCTCTACTCAGATCCTGTATTAACTCTTTTCTTAATAAAATTGGTTTGTAACAGTTATCTATCTTCTTTCAAAAAAAAAAATAGTGTCCACCTTCAATTCAATTAGGTGACTAAACAATATGCTTTTTTGACTGCATCTGTGTGGAAAGGACTTTTCACACAAAATTCAGTCAAAAGAAGAAAAGAGAGCCCCCCCCCCCCCCCCCCGAAAAGAACAATGCGACCAACAACAAAAAATAAATTATTTCTGTACTTTTAATTAAAGTGTGTATACATATAGAATTGAAGCCAAAATGTGAATGCCTTTATAACTCCTTTTGAAGCATAGTTTAAACAAACTTGTGGAAGCTTTTCTTTACGCATTAACACCGTCCAAATTATAAAAACAAATCATGAGTGCTTAGAATCAATTTTGAGTAGCTTTTGATGTTTTAAAAAAATTTGTATTTGTGAAATTGATTCCCAAAGGATATTTTAATGTTGTATTTTATGAAGAAAACATTTTTATTTTTTTCTAGTTGTGTTGGATTTTTTATTGTCATTCACAATAGTTTGGTAGTGATCATATGTTGACGGTATAATCATAATTAATATATAGTATACAACTAATATGATATTCTGTTATTATTTTACAAGAATATATTAAGGATATCTTATATTAGAATCTCATTTTTGTTCAGTTTAACTAGTTCACTTGGGAGATTAGATTAATATCTATACATTAAATTAAGTAAATACAATTACATAAGTGTTTTGTTTTAAAAGAAGAGTTATGCCCAGCCACTAAAAACATATGCAAGTTATATCACGTGACTAAAGAAAAACAAATATGGGTTTATATAACAAGATTTAATTATCTAAATTTCAAAGATAAAAATGATTTAAGTTCGTAGGTATTACAATATCATACAATATGGTATATATATTTCGTAAGAAAATCTTAGTCCCCAAACAAAACCTCAACTCCTTAAGCATGAATACTCCACATCTCTCTTCCTCACTGTGACAATGCATATTTGGGCCATTTTGACATGGATTTACCAAACAAAATTGCAGGTTAATCTCAACTATCTAAAAATTCGGTCACATCCGAATCTGATTTGGGATTTGGTATCATATATATATTATTTTCAAATGGACTTAATTTAGGTTATCCCTTAAAAAAAAACAGTAGACAATTGTTATCTCGATTTTATTAAGATTATAAATTTTGGAGTCCGAAAGGGACATACAAAATATGAGAAAAAATAAACGATAAAAAGAGAGAAAAAGAAAAGAAAAAAAAACAGATAAAGAGCTTTGGGATCGTAGAGGAGACTACCCCAAAGCCTCACCCGCACCCCTTCGGGATAGGTTATCTGTTTTAAAAAATAAAACTTGTCTTTAAATAAGTTTTTTATATTTATAAAAGTATAATAAATATAACACTTTTGAAAAAAAACATGTATTAAAGTATTATAATATCATTCATTTGAATCCAAATTAAAATGTTCAAATTTGGTCAGATTATTTATTTAATAATTCGTTTAATTCAAATTCGAGTACACATTCCGTATCTGATCCACTGACAGTTTTAATTCTCCATCACAAAAAAAAAATCAAAATCCTGATAAAATAATATGTTATTCATAAAAATCAATTTTTGAAATATTACATAGACAAGGCAATTTATACTAATAAATGTCCACTAAATAATAATATAATAAGTAGATTCCCCATTGGACGCGTGGGGTTGTCTCATCTTGGAGAATGATGGACATAAACCATCACTCCACAGTGTATTTGTCTCCTGGTGGACCCATAGCTGAATCATATCTTCAAATTTAGGTTTTATTTTATTTATATATTTTTAATCTGATGAAGTTTGTATAAAATGCTGAAGAGATATGATTCTCGACGCAACTTCATCAAGTCACATATAAAGACCAAGATTTTGAAACCCCCTTTTGAAAGTGAAAGGGTCCCCCTATCTGAGAGACTGACTTTTTATCATCTCCTATTCTCCTGGTCTTGTCCCAGTTATGTTAGAAAAAGAACTTTCTTCATAACATCCTTAAAAAAAAACTAGGTAATAAATATTTAATATGACTCAATGACCTGGTTTAAATGACTAAGTTTGGAAAATAAAAAATTCATTAAACTTCTTTCATTCACATTTGATAAAATCAAAATAAAATGTAAGGTAAATGTTATTCTAGATTTTACGTGAAACAAAATATTTACATTTTATGTATTACATATTTTATATTTGTCTTAATTGATATTAATTTAAAATATATTATTTTAACCCCTTATTTTTTTAAATCCAGACTTTTCAACACCCCCAAAGGCTTCTCTAACCCTTACTCAAACCTATACTCAAATTTCACTTAAAATTTGTTAATTTGATGGTGTTCCAACCATCACTTTGTCATGTTTTCTAATTTTCCTAAATATTTTCAAAGCTGTAAAAGCATATTTTTTTTATTAGAGTAATAAAGAAAAAACAAAGATAAAGACTTTAAAAAAAATACTTTTTTTTTGGATTTCTGATGAAAATTTTAGGGGGTGGGAAAGCATAAAATTGATGTTGTTGGAAATAAAGGAAAAAAACTCTCCCTATTTAGATAAAGATAGGGGCCGCCCGAATCTATGAAACAGGGCCCAAGCCCGGCCCGTGGCAAAAAAAAGGGCTTGAACGGGCCTCACGGGCCGGGCCTGGGTTCGGGCACACGGGCGGGCCTACGGGCCAAAATCAAAACATTTTATTTTTTTATTTTACGTTGTTTATTTGTATATAATGTTAAAATAACACAAAATTTAAAGTATAATGTTGAAAAAAATATTTATATCTATTGATTTCAAAATAAAAATATTAAATGAATTAATTACTTACAAAATAAAATATATGTACCTAACTAGGTTGACATTAAATGTTAATAATTTGTATAATTCAACCACAATCTTACATGTTACTAGTTTATTGAATTACCCTCCACTACGGGCCATCCGAACGGGCCGGGCTTGGGCGGGATTAGAAGTTGAGAAGACCCTAATGATTTGATAAAAGTTTGATTTGATATTATATGTAAATGGTTGGAGAGGGTTTTAGGTGATTTTTCCTCAAATTTAAGTTTAAGTAAATGTTTGAGTATAAGATTTTTTTTTGAGGAAAATGTAGTCATTTTCTATTCCTATAATAAGAAAGAACATGACTGAGTGAGATGAAAAAGTAGAAAATCAGAAAATAAAGCAAAAACAAAAACAAAAGGAAAATACACATCCTCATGGTTCTCTAGCCCGTAAAAATTGCATCCAAAGGGTAGGTAGAAAAGACTTAAACCTCTTCCCCGTATGACCCAACTATCAGTGATACGGAATGCATTTTCATCTATGTGAATGCTTGAGACCCCGCCCATGCAAGTACCCCAGTCTCTGATGCTTTGTATCGTCGTCTCCCACAAGTTCTCAATAAAAGGCCCTCCCCTTGAAGATAACCGCATTTCTCGAACTCCATATCGTCCATACGCCGAAATAACCACGCAGGTTTGAGTATAAGATTGAAAATGCTCTTAGAAGTTACCTTTCCCTTCTTTATGATTTCCATCTCTTGAACATTATACACTTTGTTTTTTGAGCAAACTATCCATCTCCTATACACTGCCCATGTATATAAGAAGACCAAACAAATTTGTTAATTTGATGGTGTTTTCATATGCTAAAAAATAAAGATTAAAAAAAATACTTAAAATTGATTTTGTTCTTTACCACCCGAGATCTAAAAAAATATACCGATTTTGTTCTCTTACCAAACTACTATGCTTATTAAAGTAGAATAATGGATAAGAGTCGGTAATGTATTAAATGTCTGGGCCAGATCTCCAATGGATATGTTAACTAACTCATGTCAGCACTTTATCCATCAACTAATCATCATTTAACATTCTCATTTAGTTAATGGTTGTTCAATGGACCTAAATAACTAGTTAAAACAATATGGGTCATCTCTCCACCCACTCAAAGCTCTCATAATATTTTTTTGAATATTTTGAATGGTGGGACCCAATTTGAAAAGCACTAGTAAAGTTAACATGAAAACTAACATATGACAAGTGGGACCACATTCAACTTACCCTTACACTTCCATTGGAGCACCATTTTTACATCTTTTATAAAAATATGACTAACTAGTGAGTTAATATGTCATTGGAGATGCTTAACATTTTTCTTTAAAATAAAACCGAACTCGCCAATAAACCCAAATAATGGTGGGACCATCAGGGATACACCGTGGAAGTGGTGGACCCCAAAAGGTACCACCTCAAAAAAATATACCGTTAAGAAATTAACGGCCCAGATCATCCCCCAAAAAAATAATTAAAACAAGCCCTTCATTTAAAAAAAATAGACCAATAACACATAGTCTCAACCACTAATCACCATCATTTAAAAAGGATCAATTGAAATTACCCAAAAATTACCAAAAAACCCACCGTTCAAAATACGTCACATCTTTCAGGGACTCCCATCAAAACCGTTACACCTTAAAATTAACACGAAATTTACAAAGGAATAACAAAGTATTCCATGTCAAAATTTTGACTAACCCCCTAGAAAGAAAAAAAAAACTCCAAAAGTTTCGCTGAAGCCCCCCCAAAAAGACAAATTCTATAACAAGCCCCCACACACATCAGACTTCCCTGGGGTCCACGAAAATAGACGGTCCGGGTGCCGATTTGGTCCAATCTTCTCCATCATCATCAGAGTCCACCTTTCCCAATCGTTTGATGCACCAGAGATCCTCCGCGCACGATAACATCTTCCAGTGAGGGACTCCCGATCGAAGCGGTTCGAGCGCGCCCACCTCCGTCGCCACGACCCCGCACCCACCCTCCCGCGCCATGTTATGTGCGTGCGCGCAGAGCGCCCTCACGAGCCCCGCCGCGTCCGGACCTTCCCCTCCCAGCCCGTACAAGAAGTAGAACCCGAAGGGCCTGAACACATCCGGCATGGACGGGACATGGAGCCACGGACACGCGCGGTCCACGATCCGGCTCGCCCTCGCCAGCCCCTCTTCAAGGCGGAGACCCCCCGCAGCTCCAGCTTGAACACCTCCTTGCAGTTCCACACGCTCACCACCGCCCACGACTCTGGCGGATCCGCCAGAAACGACTCCACCGTCTCGTTCGCCTTCCGGCGGCGGAAGGCGACGAAGGTGCCCAGGCTGAGGGGGTTTTTGAGGACGGCGTCGATGTCGTCGGGGAAGAACTCGACGGAGGCGAATCGGCGGCGGTAGAGGGTTTCGGCGTCGGATCGGGGGATCTCGAGGAGGGCGAGGCTGCGGCGGCGGATGCAGCGGCGGTGGGCGAAGACGGGGTGGACGAGGATGGACGGGGTGCGGAACTTCGTGTATCCGAGGCGGGCGCCGGTGAAGAGACTGACGGAGGCCTCGTTGTCCTTGTCGGTCGCCATGTACGAGTACTCCGCGCCGTTGGATCTGAACCACGCCTCCATCCAACGGACCAGGTTCAATCCTATCCCCATTCGTCTGTTTCGTTTTCACACACATTTTTCTTCCATTATCGTCACATCTCGGGATAACGATAAATGTAGACTGACTGTTTGGACATCAGGATAGAAGTAGGGATAGGGATAATACAAACCTATGAGAGGGAGAGACGCGGAGGCCTAATAGGTAGGCGAGCTTGGTGAGGCATCCGTTTCGGGACGTAACGGTTTTGATGCACCCCCTTATCACCCCTACTATTTCGCCTTCCACTTCTGCCACCTAATAATAATATAAGAAAAAAATTTAAAAATAATTATAAACCAATATCAACACTTATAATACATAGTTTTTAATACAAATAAATAAATATGAATAGAAGTTCAAAGTTACCAGCATGAGAAAAGAAGGTGAGTTGCGGACGCGTGAGACGGGGTCCCCAAGCTGGTCGGTGAAGAGCGAGGCCTTCCCGCTGGGACCTACCTCGCACAGCCTCTCGAGGGCCTCGACGCCGCGCCTCTCCCTCTCCGTCTCTTCGTACTCCCTCACCACCACCGTCACCGCCCTCGACTGCGGCGGAGGCTCCGCCGCGACCACCACCATGTCTTTCCACCCACCCATCTTGAGCTCTACTACGGGTTTTTTTGATGAAAAGATTTGGATAAATCACGTGTGGGAAGGGAAAGAAAGCTAAAGATGAAGCTTCAACCGAAAGATATCTCACTTTCAATCACTCTCTGTGGCTTTCGAACTCGGGCTTTTAAGTGCGGGAAAGGGAGAGAGGAACGGTTTATATAGTCGTGGAGGGAAGGGGGGCGAGGCTGTGGATTGGTTCAATGGATTGTATTGGGGGGGTCTTTAAATAGGTGTTTTTTGGGAGAAATTGAAGGGATATTTATATGTATATGTATATGAATGAATGAAATAAATAAAGAATCATGGAAAGAGAGATGCGGGTGTGAGAGAGTGAGTGAAAGAGAGAGAAGGGGAAATGGCGGCTGTGGCTGCGCAGGCTTATTTGTGTGCGCCTTTTTTTTCACCGTATAAATTCATTTTATTTAATTTCCCCCCTCCCCCAATTCATTAACTTCAGTAGATGTATGCATGACATGATACACATGTATGACAATAGGGCACATACGAAATTTGAAGTTTGAACGTGTGACCGAATGGGTCCCTTTCTGTCATGCAACATACGGCATGACATGCATGACCTCCTCTGCTTTTCTTCTCTTGTTGTTTTCGTGTTGTTTTTTTTTTCTTTTAAATTTTTTTTTAACCTCCGGTGAAGATAACATCGATCACACCGTGAAAGAATACGCGGCCGAATCCGTGCCATTGATTTGTCGAGCTGGCATTCCGGATCGCCGGGCCTCGGGTCTGTAGCCACGTCGGGCCTCTTTTAGGCGGCGTTAATTGTTCTTCATTTCGTTTTCTTATTTTTTTCTTTCTTTCATTAAATGAGGACCGGCCTGTGATTTAGATATATAGAGGTAGTGATAGTAGCCTGGTATTTATTTATGTTCAAATAAAGGGTCTTTGTGGGAAAATAAATAATTAAAATGGGTTTTTTTGAAATGAATCGGTTGATTTGAGGGGGTGGGGGTGTTATTAATAAATGTGGGCCGAAAACGGTTTCGGCAAATGATTGGGATTCTATATATGAAGGGTCGGTGGGGACTGCAAAAAAAACGGGAACTAGCGCTTCATCATCGCGCACTCATTTATTAATTCAATTTATCGTCTCGCGCGAGATTTTGGTCCAAACCGTCGCTTTCGTTTCGAGTCGATCCATGGTTTTTTCACGATCCCCTATCATGTCCCCTCTACGTGGCTGTCTGTGTGACTCCCCACGTGGAACCATCCCAACCGTCCGGATGGCGATTGCGTCTATGGTGGCTTGAAGAGTAGTAGAAGTGTAGAATAGATTATTTTGTAGTCCTTGTTTTTGGGGTTCTACGAAATCAATGGTTCAATGGTTTTAGGTTCACCCACATTTCGAAGAGTCCATATCCATTGCTTTGGATGATTGAGGATTTTGATCAATAATTAAGACTAGATTCATCAATATCTAAAAATGATCAATTTCATTACTTTGAATAGGTTTGGACTTGTATAAAAAAAAAGTGATTGAATGACATACTTTTTTTTATTGTTGATTTAAAATGAACGTAAATCAATGATTTTAGATCCATATATAGAAATAGAGAATGATTCGCTTGCGTTACACGATGTTTGGTTGCTTAATTCACGTTTTGAATTGAAATATAAATAGTAAGGGAGTCAAACTTTGATATAGT
The DNA here is from genome assembly GCA_030737845.1 of Acorus calamus. NCBI lineage: Eukaryota > Viridiplantae > Streptophyta > Magnoliopsida > Acorales > Acoraceae > Acorus > Acorus calamus. The sequence goes on along the minus strand of CM060862.1, from coordinate 14,213,291 downwards.
TGGAGGGACAAGTGATGGAGATAATCATCCCATCAACTTGATCACTTTTGTGAACCGTCCATCAAAATCATTGATCATGAAAGAATGAAGTGGCAGCTGTGTTCATCATCATCTTTTTTTTTTCTTTCTTTCTTTATTTTGTTTTCCCCCTTCTCTTTCATACAATAGATAGAATATGCCACAGATGTGTAGTAGAAAGAGATGGAGACCACAATTAAAATGATGGATGGCATTTCTACATCAACTTTGTCTTCATGGGGGAGGGGGCCATCATCAACTCCACATCACCCCTTCTTATTATAAGCACACTTTCAGAGACTGGTTGTTAATTATTTTGGATGGTTCATTCCACTTGTTTAGGAAATAGAGATTGACCTCATTGTGGATCCATTTAGGTTCCTCATTCAAGCATGCACTTAAAAATTCCAAAATTTTCACTGTACAATGCTAGGATAATGATCATAGTGACAATGATGATGGGGGGATGTCATTATCACGAATTGTACTATGATCATCGATGAAGACACTAATTATAAATGATTGGTTAAAGAATCTGCAACTTGTATAGTTACATCCTCGAATATTACTATTCTAAACTCATGCCAATAACACACTAATTATAAATGATTGGTTAAAGAATATGCAACTTGTATAGTTACATCCTCTAATATTACTATTCTAAGCTCATGCCAATGACCTTAAATAATTATGGAAGTTCTCTAGACAATGTCAGTCATTTTAGCATTCATGTTTATACTAGTTTAGTTCAAGGTAAGGTTAATTAGGGACAATGATGATCGCCTCGAGACAACAGCGTGGAACACAAAATTGATGTCTCTTTAGAGACCGGGGCCGATCAGGCCATTGTCTGTAACTGCAGCTTCACATGGCACTTGCACAGTTGCACTCATGGGCCTCCCTCAGAAAAACCATCTTACATGAGATTTACTAATCATGGTTTATTGTTCTTGTTAGACAAGCAAACAAGGCCAAGCATCCAAGTGAAGCCCACCTTTATTAAAATAATGTACAAGTAGGGCTACATGTCTATGATATTCCGGTGTGATGTCGACATTTGTTTATATAACAACACATTTAGCATAGTTTGTTTAGTTTCTTGTGTTCTTGAGGAATGTATAGGGACAATGGTTTTGTAAAGGATTCATGGAAGTTTGACCTAAAAAATGGACAAGTATTTGGTGTGGCTCGAGGAGTGATTTTTTTTATTAGGGTTTTAAGGGGGGACTTTTTTTTGGTATCACCTCAAGTGGTCAAGGGGAGGGAGGGGGGGGGGGGTGCGGGGAAGCTTAGGTGTCTATATATATACATATATATAGCTTTTGAAAAGGAGAATTGAAAGAGTTTGAAATCATATATTCACTCATTCTAATGTAATGGGAGAATTAGGCTTCCTTTGCATGCTATAAAATAATAGATAGATGTGTGTTTTGTGTGTGTATTAATTAATAACAATAATGTGTGTAGGTCGGCGAAGGTTTTTCCTTCTTTCAGCCAGAGATGCTGACATATCACTACTAACAATGACTTCCTAACTAGAATGCCTATATGCTGTTCTTGTTGCCTTTATTAATATTTATCATTGTATTATAAGCCTTTTAAGGTAATAAATAAGGTCTCTGATTGAACATTATTAAGATTTCTATCTATCTACTATACTAATCATAAAGGGCTAATTTAGTAAGGGGATAAGTAGTGAGATAAGAAAAAAATTGTGGGGATAAGTAAGAGGGAGGATAGCTTATCCTGTTTATTATAAAAAAAAATCGAGATAAAGTACGAACAGTTGTCTCAAATTTAAAATAAAAATATAGATATATTGTTCCACCTAAAAGCTAACATTTATCATCACTTTTTATCTCAATTTTAAACAAACGTAAATATAAAGAAAATAGATGGACTCTTTTATTCTCTAAAATTATGACAACTTATCATCAAAACTCTAATACATTGCCAAACTAACCTAGAGTTTTAGTTTTCAACTTTATTTTTTTGTAACATATTCATTTCCCATTTTAGCCTTAAAATATGTTTTGTGACTTTGAAAAATCTATCTATATTATTAACAATATTTTTTTAAGATAAATTAATGATATTGATCATGCCATATAATCATTTTTTATTTTTTTTAATTTTATATTGGGATAAGGATAGAGTGAAGAAATCTGTCTATCTTAATATTTTTTATGATTTTTTGCATCTATACCTAAAATCATTTTTTTTCAAAATACTCCATCAAATTGTTATTTGCAACAATACCCTTCAAAAGAGTTTAAGTTGTGTTTTAAAGGCTATTTTATAAATTTTGAAAATTTTATATTATGCATATATACCTTTTAAAAGGGCATTTATGCACAATTTAACTCATTTAAGGGATATTGATTGTAATAGGATTTTTTAAAATAATAAAGAAAGGAACTTTAATTAATTAAAAGCCCCTAAACAACCGCAGACAAGAGATCTCCAAATAAAACAGATGGAAAAAAAATTAGAAAGGGAACAATCTTTCAAACGAACAAAATACAATATTTCTAATTCCCCACAATCCAAAACGTTTCCTATAATAGTGGAAGGATTTCTCTCTAAAATGTAATAAATCATGTACATTATTTTATATTTATTTAGTTTCATTTCCCTCGTAAACAAAAATATCAATATTCATCAATTTTTATCATTATCATTTAAAAAAAGAGTTGAAATCCATAAAAATCTATGCGAAAATTGATACAATAAAGATCCATAAATCAATAAAAAAAATTGAAAACCCTAGATCTATCCATTTGTTTTTCAAAAATCAAAACTAATACAGTAAAATCATAAAATATATTCACTGCGTAAACAGTGGCGAAGTCATGATAAAACTCAAAATTCATGAATAATATATATATTTTTGATATCGGATGGACTCCCCGTGGCTTACCTTACGGTCGAGCTGCGAAAGCTACCTCTGCCTGTTTGCCCCGGTCCCACGAAAAATTCTTTCGAATAATCACCAACAAACAGGTGGATAAGTCAGCGTCAAGACTCGAACCCATGACCTATCGTTAACACCGCTAAACTCTGAATAATATATATATTCATAACTTATTGACAAAATTCTTTATCAAAATCATCCATGAAATGATGAAAAAACAAATAGATCCAAACCTGAATAATTGAAAATTGACTAACTATTAAAACAACTATTAAAAGCAAATGAAAGGAAAGAGATGAACAGATACCATGAAACCCGTAGTCTTTTCAAGCAAACCCTTGATGAAAAATCATGAAAACTAAAAGAGCACCATAAAATCTGTAAAATTCAAACTCCATGAGATAGATCTCATTAAGCAAGACTATTTGAAAATCACATGAAATTAAATGGGGTAAAGAAGTTGCTTAGGTACCATTTGGCAACTGCTCAAAAGTACTTCTGAACCAGAAGGAGAAGTGATCGCGTTTGGAACCTGATAACTGCCACTTCTTCTTCTGCAGAAGGGGAAAAACTCATTTTTCCAGAAGGAGAAAATAACTCCTTCTATAGAAGGAGTTTTTTCACTTCTATAGAATTTTAAAAAATTTTAATATTTTGACAAAAATACCCTTATAAAATTTTACAAATTCTCAAAAAACATTTTGCTCATGTTTGGGTAGAATTAAGTTATTATAAAATTTATGACTATTCTAATATATATAAAAATAAAGTGATTTTTTGTTTGGCTAGAATAACTTAATTCCAAGGATTAGCTGAAATCCATATACCACTTTATATCAGTTAATTTTGGCATACTGATTTTTATTTAATCCAGCCTTTCAAACTCCAATTTTAAAACTATTCTTATTTATTCTCATTTATTCTAGCTCTTTCTCGAACCAAACATGAGTTTTAGGTGCTATATAAAATAGATTTTCTCTCACCTATCTCATTAGGTGATATAAACAAATCTAAGATCTATTTTAGATTTGTTAGTTTAGTTTCTTTTCTATTTTAAAAATAAATAAGTTTGTTAGTATCTTTTAGTTTTTAAAATAAATTTGTTAGTAATATCTACCTTTTATTCAAAAAAAATTGTTAGTATTTTAATTGTTAGGATTTGTTAGTTTGATTTTGTAACCAATTGTGTGGTTATAAAAAGTTTGTTAGTATTTGGATTATATTATTTTATTTATATTGATTTATTAAGATAATTGTATAACATGGGTGAAATGGTATTTTAGACAATTCATGTTATTTCTATTTCAAAAGTACTTTTTAAAAGCATTTATCAATATATGTTCCCAAACAGCTTCTACTCCAAATACAAGAAATTTTTCTTTATAAGTAACTTCTTCTAGAAGGAACTTTTTGTATAAGTACTTCTAAACAAGTTATCAAGCTATACATTAGCCTTCAGTGACTTCTCTTCACCAAAAACCACCAAAGTGAGAGTATTTTAGGATTTAGGGTTGAGAAAAGTTTATGGTCATAGGTCTCATTCATGGGCATCAATGGGCAATGAAAATGTAACAATATACAATGAAATCGATAGAAAAATCAAAACAAACCAGATTTGATGAATTGTCAAATCAGAGTCTACCAATCTAGCCATGATCAAGGTCATTAGACAGAAAATTCAAATGCATATCTAACATGTGTTTTAGGACATGAATGAAAATCACAAATTCCTAGAATCTCGTTATTCTTCGATCATTGGTCATAAAAAACGAGAGGAGATCAAGTTTAAAACCCAATCTTATCAAAAGTGTTTAGATTCGCGTTTGAAAATGTTTCATCTGAATCCGTTCAAATACATATCCAAAAGAGTTAAGTCGTGTAACTTCAAAAAGGCTGAGAAACACGTGAGGGGGAAAGGTGAGCACGTGAGAAAGTGAGGCAGTCGGTGATCCATCGTGATCGGACGGTACGGCCCATCACCGGGCCCATTGGAGAGGATTTCGACGCACACGGACAAAAAATCCGGTGGAGGAGAGGGTGTGGGGCCCAGTATCATCGGACGGTCAAGAATCACTGAGGTTGAAGAAGAAGGAAAAGACTAAAAAGCCCTCACATTGTACGAGTAGGAGACCAACTCTGAAGGGAGACAAAAAGGACAGAGCAGAGATTTTGGGTCAGATGAGGGATTCGTTCGTTGTACTTTGGCAAGGCAGGATGAGATGTGATTTTATTATTATTATTATTATTATTTTGTTTTATATATATATATATATATTTTTTTTAAAGATATTGATTGGATGACACGTAAAAACAAATTATATTGAAGAGGAGCTGTCATAGTCCTTTTGTGCCTCATTATATTTCTGACATGGGAAAATGTTTGAGCATAGTCCTTTTCACGTTAGCATTTGGATCTTTTTGAAACCCTTTTGTTTTTTTTTTAAATATTATATATTTTTATACATTTTTTTATGAATTATACGAAGTTAATTATAAATTTATAAAAATATTTAATAGGGTGTACATTTTATGAATGTGAGTGTAAACTGTCAGTGAGATATGTGAGACTGCAAATGGGGTTATGTATAATAATATTCTTTCTTGTATGATTATGAGCTTCAATCATTGGTTTGACGGTTCAATTTTTATGTAGTGTATATTTGTATGAATTGAATCTTTATATTTTTATTTTTTTTTAAAGGATATATGCTATGATAGTGAAAAATATAATGTATTTTTCATATATTGTGTCAGTGACGTGGTAACAGTAAATTATAGATAAAGATATATGTCACATAATAAAATATACTCTTCTATAATCATTTTTACAAACATCATGTCACATAATAAAATATATGAGTTCTCCGATCGAGTATATACTTTATGTTTGGTATTACTATATTCCCTGACTATGGGCTGGGTAGATAGCTACCTAGGACCCCCTCTGCAATGAGAGCCCCCAGATCCAAGAATTTTTTTATATATATTAATTTTCTGACATTAAAATTAAATTTTTATTTTTTTTCAAAACTTGAATATGTTTTCCTATTTATTTAAAAAAATTTCTTTGAAAATATAATCCTTGTAGACATCATTATGAAAAATATTTCTTATTTTTAAAATCCTCATTCGCATTTTTTTATATTTATTATATTTTTAGTCTATCCTTATTTTATAGGGATTTATTTATTTTCTATAGAAGAAATGATCTTATTTTTATTTTTTGAAAAAAGAAAAACTCGAGGAGTATTTTTCTGTTACATTTTATTTTTCAATTATTATTATATTTTTTATTTAGTCTTCATTTTTTATTACTGATATAGTTAAAAATCACTCAATTTATTTTAATATTCAAATATATATAACCCATTTTATGAGTTGACCTAGGACGCACTTAGATTTCTTTATCGGCTCATCTTAGGGCCGGTCCTCATTTAAAGTAAAAATATACGCATTTAATTTGTTTTACATGTTGCATTTCAGTTTTTGTGTTTTATCTTTTTTATTTATAATTTTTATGGTCTATGTATCCTCTACGTAGAGATCACGCACGTAACAGTATCTGCAATGATTTTTGTATTTTTATATTTATGTACAGGAAAAACTATATTTTATTTTTGGGTGCTGACTGTGATTTTCAGGTAGAGCCTCAAATTAAAAGCATGCGGTTATGTCAAGGAAAGTTCAATATGAATATTTAACATAATTTTTTGGTGATGTTTTTGAATTATTAATTTAAGAATTCAGTTTGTTGGCATTGATAATAAATTAAAATTTCAGTGTATCAGAGGTGATGAATTTTTTTATATGGTTATATAAAAAAATTGTCGTGAGAACGCACTACAAATATCTTGAAACAAATGGTGACAATCTTTATGGAATTTGAAGACAAACATGTCATTTTGTCACATATATTAATTTGAAATACTTTAATAGTTGAATGACTCGGATTAGTAAACGTATTGGTTTTTTTTGTCACATAAACTTTTTCTTTTCGTTGGGGGTATTAAAACATAGTGCTGATATACTCAATCCGTTTTATAGCATATTTTACGGTATCATACATTATGATAGTGTAGTATATATAATCATAGTATATAATGCAAAAAAAATCATCATTTTTTCAACACGAAAAAAAATATTTCAATAACAACATATATTTCAATAAAAGAGTATGATTTTTTTAAAAATCTGTATGTACTGCGATTAGGGCTGCACAAGGGGTTGAATATCATTTTCCATTAAAAAAACAAAAGGGAATGATCTTTTAGTAAAAACTAAAATCATTTCAACATGAAGAAATTTAATTGTTACTTTGATGAGATTCAAATGCTCCCCTGCGTGCCTTCACCTTCACACAAAATGCATTCTTTTAAATTTTTATTTGTTTGTCAATCTTTTACATATATCCATATATCTGTGTGCTGATATGTTCACCTCTATATAAGTGAGAAGATGAAGATGATATATAGATGTGCAACCATGTTTTGGTGGATATCACCCTGGTCTTTGTATCTTTTTTCATGCCAGTGCTTTAACAAAATCATGTTTACAAGTGATTAAATTACATTTTGATCATTTAAGTTAAAATATAATATGATCAAAATATTAATTCATATACAAAAGATATCCCTCTTTTACCACATTATTTGAAAGACAAAACAGGCATTACAAAAGACTTACAAATGGACCACTTTATTCTGATGACAATTAGCATTCCCATGAGGGATCAAGTAATCCTATCAAATAATCAAATACTTCAGCATTTATGTTTCCCAGAAATCTTTATAATACAGATACTAACATTTTAAATTATTTTATGTAGACCAAATACAAATATTTGTTGAATATTTGATATATTTAAATATGTACACTAGTTGAAGTGATTAGTTATATATTAGGGATGAGAAAGGGTGCTCTTTGGAAAACTGAGAGTTAAAATAGAAACTTCAGTAATTTTTGCATTTTTGAGAGATTCTAGAAGGAGAATGCAGTAGTTTTTAAAATTTTGAGTATTATAATTAATCACCAACAGTCCAACACATTGAATTTAAACAATGTGTTATATAAACACAAAAGATTTTATACATATATCATATTTGGATATTTTTTTCGGTCCAACTACCTTGATATCTATATTTAAACAACAAATAAATTTTATTCTTTGGATACATATTATAAAAAAAATTGCCTCTCTTCATTTATTTAGAAAATCAAAAGTGTGCTCATCATGGACTCATGTCCATGCATTTTTTATCAGCAGAATAATGACCTGAAAAAGTTAAATTTGGTCTCTGATGAAATCCAGGCTTCATTATTAGATGTGTTGGATAATGTTCTGTCGGATTGTCTAGGATTTGAAAACAACAAAAAAAATCAATCAAAGCCTCATATTAACTAGTGGTAAATTTGTGGGTGTAGTTTGATTTGCAGAACCACACACACATTCCAGCAGAAGAAAAGTCAAAGGACTCTTCAATCTAATAATTTGAGTCTATATGAATCACAATAATATCAATTTTTTAGGGTTGCTGCAGAGCCACCAGAGTCTGTTTTAGGTGAAAACAAAAGGAAAACTTTGTGGTGAGGAGATCTTTTGTGTTACCTACACATAAATCATACATGTGGGCCACTCAAATAATACCATGTACATGGTGCAAAATTATTTAAATTTTGGTAGCATGATTTTATTCAATGTAAATCAGTAAATATCAATTAAACTGAAGACATTTTCCATTAAACTTCTACTTTTCAACCCATATTTTATTAATCATCATTCATCCATTCGAAGGGTTGAATTTGAATGCATTGCTTCAAATGGAAAGCATATGCCTCAGAGTGGATTTGAGGGTAAATGCCTTCATCTAGGGCTGGTAAACGAGCCGAGCAGCTCGGGCTCAGCTCGGTTAAAGCTCGTTCAGGCTCGTTCGATTAGATAAACGAGCCGAGCTTGAACAATTTTTAAAGCTCGGTTTGTAAACGAGCCGAGCCCGAGCCTGGACGAGCTCGTTTACTTAATAGAAAAAAGGAAACGAGCCGAGCCCGAACCGAGCCCGAGCTTGAGCTTATGTTATTTTCACATGTATAAGGTTGTTGTGATTTGTGAAATGTGACTTTTAAAATGTTAAACAAGATTTTTTTTAGCTAAACGAGCCCGAGTCGAGCCTTAATTCGAGCTTCGACTTGACTTGTTTAACAAACGAGCCGAGTGAGCTTTAACCAAGCTTTTCACGAGCCTAACGAGCCGAGCTTGAACACAAAATGAAGCTCGTTCCCGAGCCGAGCCGAGCCGAGCCGAGCCCAAGCCAAGCCTGCTGCTAAACGAGCCGAGCCTGAGCAAATCAAAGCTCGGCTCGTTCGGCTCGTTTACCACCCCTACCTTCATCTAAAAGCATGAGAAGTCTACAATATTTTTAAAAAAAGAGAGTTCAAAATCTAGAATTGGATCTACCAACATTGGATTATAATTTATGAATCACAAACATTGAGCATCAATACTATTCTTTTTCCTTTTCTTTTCTAATCCTAGAATTGTCAATTAGTAGCCTAAGCCTATTGCTCACATTATGTTAATTAAAGAACTATAGGAGTTATACATCTCACATACAAAAACGGTTCTCTCTCCATGAGAATGAGATTCCCAAAAAAATCAAATCAAATATAGATCTCTAGTAAATTATCAGTCTATTGAGGATATAATTGAAAATTTTCCCTAATTAATCTTTGGCATTGTCATTTGTACCAAAAGTTCCTCATTTTTTCTTATATTGATCAATTGCAAATTTGCTTTTCCATAAAAGTTACATTTCACCAAAACGGTCCCTAAAATCCAAAGGTCCACATCAGATTGTAACCAACCCCCTCATAAATTGATATTAACAAAAAGCCCCTGTTAAACAACTTTATATTAAAAAAAACAAAAACATGTACACCTTTGCCTGAAATGTCATAGATAGTCAAAGGACATTCTTCCACCATTAGTCTCAAAAAGCTTCCAACTAGCTGTCACATGACCATCAAAAATTTTAAATAATAATAACATAATAATCCTTCCTTTGTAAAATTGACCAACCATTCCAAGTTATCAGAAAAGTCAAATACAATTCCATGGTCAAATATTTAGCTTTAAAAACTTCACTTGTCAGTGAAATCATAAAAAGTAAAAAACTCACTCACCCACTATCACCCACAAAAACCATAATTCAATGATCCCTGAATTTCTGAAACACCAAAAAAGGTTCTTTTGATTCTGCTCTAACACCATATCAAACCACAGCAGATGGACTCAATATCTACCGATAATGACAAACAATCAACCTTGAAAACAGATTCACACTGTGTTTTCTCTCACTTTTTTTCTGAACATGGATCCATCTACAATCAGTACAAAAAAATTTTGTTTTCTGCTGGTCCATTTTAAGAGAAGATACATAATGATCTTTTCCCTCCACCAAAGAAATAAAAAATTGACCTCACATTTTTTTTCAAACAGTCACTTCATCAAAAGAGTCCAAAAATCTCATCAAAGAAGCCAGCGTACACTATTATTAGATGAAAAAACTGAAAAGAAATAAAAAGGTTCACCCAGCAAGAACTGGCTCTTCACATATATGGGTGTTTGGATCTTTCTCTATGCCAGACAATACATGATATGGTCTCCTTTATCATTTGGGGGGTGTGGGGGTGTTTTTTGAAATATGCCCGTTTATAGAGCAGTACAGGACAGATTGTACTGAAAATTAAAATAAAATTTATAGGGATGGGACAAGGATAAGAATAGGATCAAAACCCCACATGCTGCGTCATCAACATTTAAAAAAAAACATCATAAAAAAAACAAAAATCCAACCATACACAACAACAAGATAGCAACATCACCATCATAGAACATTATTTCAATCATGTTAACATCATAGTATGATAAGCCATGTACAACATGGAACACCCCCCCCCCCCCCCCACACACACACACCCCTATTAGGGATGGTCAATCTGAAAGGCCTCCATCCACTCTTCACAAATTTTGATTTTTCAAAAATATTTATTTCAGATAAAGAAATATTTAATTTCATAAAAAAATATGCATATTCATCTAACAAGTATACATCTCATTAGCAAAATAGGATTGCAGGTATAACAATGTTCATTATTTAAAAAGTTCTTTCCCCCTCTAACCACTCAGTACCCACTTTCAGGTTCAGGCCCACTCTCTGAAATTAGGTTCTCAAAAATAGAAGGTAGAGGGGATGCCAAATGTTGCCTATTTTGAAAAGCCATGGATACCAAATTGTCTCATTCATGGCTTGATGATGTGGCCAAAGTTTAAGGACCTCTCTTTCCATGCCTTTTCCCCTTCTTTTTTCTTTCTTTACTTTGCATTTTGTACAGCTGATTGATTGGTGTTTAGTACAATTTGAAGGAGGGGGTCTCTTCTTCTTTTGGGTCTTTAAATACTGTTTGTAGGGGCTTGTTTTAACTCACTAACAGATAATAGAAAAAAAACAGTTGGTGAATGAAGTTCAAACTTCAAGGACATTTGTGGGGTTCACACAATTGGACTTATAAGTTATGACAGACCTCTCTCTCTGTACCTTAGTTTGGTAAGAGACAAGTGACATAATAAGGAGATAAGTGTTCAAAGAAGAATTTATCATGTGAATTTATCATGCTTTTTATATAAAATAAATTGGAACAAAATGCAAACAAATGTATCAATTTTGAATCTAACAGTTATCCTCTATTTTCATCAAGATTTTGATAAATGTAAATAAAAAATCTCATCCATTTGTCAAACTAGATTTGCGTGTTTACGTGAGTGTGTGCATATACACAGTTTTCTAACACATGGACGGTCATGCATGCATGTGCATTGACATGCACTTACAAGCATAGTTTAAAACCATGTGCCGACCGGACCGCATGTGTGGCGGGGTCTGCACATGGCATATGCAGCCGCATGTACCGAATATGCGGTCGCACACAGGATAAGGCAGCCGTTCGAACCCCCGTTCGAACTGAACTTCGAATGTCATCTGGACGTTCGAATTGCGTTCGAACAGCTTTCGAACGTTATGTTACCGTTCGAATTACCGTTCGAACGGCAATCCGAACCCAAGGTAGATTTTACCATTCGAAACCGCATATGGGAGGGGATGTGCCCGGGGGTGCACATCAGCATGTGCGGCTGCACGTACCACATGTGCAGCCGCACTTCAAACTATGCTTACAAGTAAATATAGATGTATAATTTTCTATGCATGTACATGATTTTTTTTTGTGGTGAGAAATGAATCACTGTTCAAGATCAACCTCAATCATTTTCCTATAGAGACGACATATGTTATGAAGCCATGAGCAAAGTCACGTGCAACCATGTGGGAGCATTAGCTTATAACTGCCATAACTGCCTTGGACATGGGACCATAATGTATGTCCCTTCCCAACATATATATGCCCCTCAATTAAGATAGTGAGGACATGTGATCACATGAGGGACTTTTTTTTGGGTAACTGCAGTAACTACCTAAGGACATGGCACTGGTAGTCCCTCATTGTTTACTCAACTAATGCAATGGATTTAACTGATTTCATCAATAACATGTTCACAATACAAAGAATGTTGAACAGGGGAAATATTTTTTCAACTGCCTACCCACTTCAATTTTATGTTTGTTTTTTCAGCCTAATTTGAAATGAATCTTTTTGATGTACTTGGCACCAATTATTGGGAGATAGGGAGTTCTTATTTTATTTATAAATAGATTGGCATTGCATGTGATGCATTGCAATAAAAAAAAATGTTAATTGGAAAGTTATCAGAGTAACCAATGTATTTGACATTGTAAATATGGTGTGGAATTCACGGTGGCAAAGCCTAGCATGATCCAAATTAGTGTACCGTATAGGGGAGATGAACCAATCTTTTTCACACAAACTAAAGAATTCAATACGAATTCACTGTTGCTTAGGTTAATTTTAAGCAATTGATAAGAGACCAATACAAAGCCACATGTACTGTTTAGCAAAATCTCACATACAAATTCAAATGAATGTTGTAAGAATTTAATAATGAAGCATATGGCCCATGACCTACCATCCCTTGTAAGGCTAGAAATGAGTGTTGAACACCAAATTATACCCTACTCAACATGATTAGCATCTTGGAAATGACGGATGTGGTAGTGACCTAACTCTTGTTATCATTGAAAGATGACCTTGTTAAGGGCAACACGATCACGATAAAACCGCCGAATTATCGTGGGTGCTAATCACTCTCAAATGCTGCAATAATTATGCCTTTTGAATACAATAAGTGGCCATGGTCTCCCACTCACATACCATGTGATGGATGTATTAGCAGACAAACAAACATATAATCGTTTTCAACAAAGACTGCACTGATTTCTTTAAATCCAATTGGGGACAAAATGTGTTCTTTGATGTTTTTGACTATGTGCCACCCTGAACTTTTTGTGTTAGATGCTGTTGGGATCCAATGCCGACATGGATGGAATAGCAATACTTTCCAGGTCCCATTGTGTCTGGAGGAGTGTAGACTTTAGAGTTAGGACAAGTTCAGTTTCAAGACACTTTCTTCACAAAGGATTTCAATAGAATTTGACAAGGAATCATTATTCTTAAGACATCTCTTTCATTATGCACGCATCAGTCGATCTCGCAACTAATAAATGAGACTCACATAACCAAGTTCCTCCAAGCAGATAAATCATTTTTGCAAGCAATGCTCGACAGAGTTTTCGAAATTTCATCAAGAATTTGGTAACCACTATCTGAATGAGGGGGCAAATTTTCTGTGGACTGCAATTCAAGCATTGATGAACCACAGATGTAGTTGTGTCTAATTAATTCTGCATCAATAATGAACCAACATGATGGTATAGGCCCAGAATCCAGTTCCCATAGATTCCATGAGAATGAATGGGAAAAAAATTGCTTGGTATGCCCAAGAATGACCACCGGAATGGAAGATTTCAAACACCATTTACCTCGGTGTTCAAGCAAAAGGGGAATGAGAATGAACGCCTACTGAGCACAAAAACAAGAATCATAGGAAATCGGGATGAAATCTAGCAGTTATTGGGAACTCGATGCAACATTTTGTTTGTTGATTAAGATCACCATGAGGCATCTGTGCCTTGAATCATTGATTGAAGAAGTAAACGCGTACAACACAAATCAAACCCCGATAGCTTAACTCATGCACACAAAACTTCACATAAACTGCTACATATCTTCAAAAGTGAAGCCTCCTCTCCCAAACAGTTTTGACATCTCTTGCAATAAATGGCTGAAACACACCACACACACATACCCCAACCCATCCACACCCCCAAAACCCAAAAAAAAAAGGCCGCCCACCCAACACAACCCAGAAGAAGCAGTACATTAGATATTGATTTTCATTGATCAAGGATTCAAGGTTAGCTTCTCTATCGTCCATTATGAGAATTAGAGAACACACAAACGTAAAGCACTGTCATGCCGCTATCTGGCTTATAAACATATATAATTGAGAATCAGGAGTAAAAATAGATGAATTTGAATCAAGATAAATCCACATGTAACAACTTTGCTGGGATAAAGATAAAAGATGATGTTCAACATAAAAAGCACGCACATTGGCACTCAGCAAGACATAATCCTCAATCAGACATATATATACAAAACAAGCTACGCATAGACAGATGCTTATAACTATGAAAGAGAGACATTCTTTACCATTAGTACGTAGAACAAGCTACTGAGTGTGCATTTTGCAGCTTTCTGCATGTTTCACTGAACTGAAGCAAGGATGGGCCTGGGAAGGATAAAGAAGACTGAATAAAAATCCAGCAACCAACTCAAGCAAATGCCAAAGAACAAGATGCGAGAAGCAGTTTTCATTGTAATCACAATGGTTGAAGATTTTTCTCAAGATGATAACATTGCAATCCGTTTAAACTGATTTTACATTAAGATTGGTTGTCAAATTGCATTGTAGGCCATATCATTGATACGGTGAAATATAGGGGAAAAGACTATAGGACCAATAGTCAACAAGCATTCTTGAGAAATTTACATGTGACTTAACCAGCAATCGTGAGGTATTAGAGGACAAGTAAGGAAAGTTAAGAGAGGGGCTTAAAAGCATTTTTTTCTGATCCTATTTGCATGTGCTCTTCCTCGAGTGCATAACATCAAACCAACAGAGTCACTGAGTCACTGAAACAAGAGACTAAGCCCCAGGACAAAATGCTGAATTTATTCATACATGTTGACCAACACACCAGCTAAGAGAAAAGGTAGGGAGAGCTCTCCACAACCATGGCAACCCGTCAACAGAATCAACCTTGTACTCAGGACATCAGACCATCTAGTTCACATTTTCGGAGAAAACAAGACAAACTGAAAGAGACATCAAATTCAAAACATCACCATTGCTTCTTTTTGCTGTTGGCCTTTCCTGGTGATCATATCAAAGCAACTTGTCAAGAAGTCAATGGCTTAAAAAAAAAACTCATGTTAAAAGTTAAAACAAACCCCTAGAAAATAAAAAAAGGTACTGATCATTAGGAAAAACAAATGCCAGATCTCAGGAACAGCCAAATGCTGGGATATCAGCATTCATGAATTTTGTCCATGGCTTTCTGCTATGCCTGAAAAGATAACAGAAAGTTATTTTTGCTTAAAAAACCCATCAAAACATCATATTACATCACTTATCAAAGGAAGCATATTTAGTGACTTCCCAACCAGGGCATTAAGATGTTGGTCGAGCTCCAAATGATTTGTTCAAATAGGCATTCAACTCCTTCCCAGTACATATTAGAAAGAATTTTGGTGTTCTAAAAGAAGATTCCATGTTCATAATCTATTAAATTCAGGTAATTGATTGTGATGAGAGTTTCATGCATATGGAAAGACAGAAAACATTGATAAAGTGTTTATAGGAGAAGTCAAACTGTGTCCATGGTCCACCACATATGATTTGCTTTTTGGATGAAAGATGTACGACGTATAAAACACCAGAACTTCGGAGCTAAGAAGAATTATTTGGACTGTAACTAATAGACACAAGCATATAATTGATAGCTTCAAGCTCTAGCATGCAACCTCATAAATAAACCATCCATGGCCAGGAAAGTGCCATCGATCTTGCCATATGTCATCCAACTAGAGATTGGAGAAGATTGGGTTAGATTTTTCTTGATGAATATGGTGTCCATAGGCGGAGGCAAGTGGGGATGAGTGGGGGCAGCTGCCCCCACTCAATTTTTGCAAACCAGGGACTAGTTGTAGAATCAAATATTAGATGGCTATTTTTCTATTTGGTGTACAATTATAGGTATTAAGCCAGTAGAAATGTCAATCTTGCATGTCACTCTGTCATTGGGTCTAACTTGGTTTAGTTTGGTGAAAATTTAACGGAATTAAGGTAGGAAAACATTTAGTTTTAATTTATCATGCATGTTTGACATTTGATATTTATAAAAATAAAATATGTAGCATTTTATTTTTAGTTTTATCCCCCTTTTATTCACAGATACTTTATTTGACATAAAATATTATATTAAGAAAAAAGAGAATTATATTAAAAGATCAGTTAATAAATTAATCGGATAAATATGTCTTTTATTTTTGGAAAAGATACATATAACTCCCTACAAACACCTATGAAAATCCAGATATCCATTTAACCCCCTAACTTTTTTGAAAGTCCATATAAACCCTCCAAACACCTATGAAAATCCAGAAATCTCCCTGAGTCAAACATCCGTTAATAGATGAGGAATATTCTGTGAATATTCCGTCAATATACCAAAAAATCCCTTCAATGTGTTAAAGATACAGAAAATCCCTTACGATATGTTAAGAAACCAGAATACCCCCTACAAGTCTATTTTACAATCTTGTTTGCAGTGGGTAAACTTGACAAAATATTCACATAATATTCCTCTTTTGCCAACAGAAGTTTAACTCAGATGATTATTTGGATTCTCATAGGTGTTTGCAGAAAGCTATTTGGACTTTTAAAAAAGTCAGGGGCTATATGGATATCGGACAGTTTGTAGGGGGTTATATAGATTTTTCCTTTTATTTTTTTCTTATTAAAATATAATTATAATTTGAATGGATAAACATGAATAAAACTATATCTACATTCATTAAATATAATTATGATGGTTTTTTTACCTTATAAGATATACATTTTGCAATCTACTATACAAAATAAATATGTTTTTTAACAAGATTAAACATATTCTTCTATTATGCATTTTTTTATTCAGCTTAAGAAATAAACATAGATTAAAGTTTTTAACATATAAATTATATGACCAATAAAATATCTCTGTTAAATGAAATAAAACATATCCTTCCTAAAGTTAAAGGTTGTTGTTAAAATTTGCCCCCACTAAACTAAATTCCTGGCTCCGCCATTAATGATGTCCCAATGTTATATTATTAATGGAAATCTGCCAGAGGCTACAAGATAGGATGAATGGGAAAAACAAAGAAAGAGATACAGATAGAGAGAGGATGAGGCATGTGCCACGCAGAAATATACAGAATCAACTCTCATCCCACTACAAATGCTCCCCTCTCAATACACTCCCAACCTTCAGGATGTGTAAGTTCCAATCCTTCGGAAAACTAATTATACTCGCCTAAGTAATTTGCTGATAGCATTGACTTGCAGCAAATACCTTTTCATTCCTTGCAAGACAATTAGCCCATCACTGCCTGGGGTATCAAGGAGATGAATTTGGAGCTGTTGCTCCTACCTCCCCTCTATCTTTGCTTTTTGGACAAATCAACATTGCCTTGACTGACCCGAAACTCAGTCCTTTCCCCAAAGCCAGATCCAATTTGCTAAAGGGATACAGTATGAAACTGCGGTTAGCATTTTCATCTTCAACATCACAGATCACACATAAGAGTTCCACTAGCAGCTCAAGCAGATCTGTTAGCTTTGCCATACTTGTTAACTATTAAACTTTGCTATATAAAAAGTGAAGTATATTCAGTCTACAAATATATTTTATATATATATGTGTACAAATGTTGTGGGCTTTTCGCAGATAAGGGATGCATGAATAGGGGTCTCAATTAGAGTGCCAACCAACTGTTCAAATTAGGTAGAAATCAGTGTCTGATCCAAATTCAAACTGAATGCATTTCTTTTGAATTCCAAGTACCGTCCTCTCGCATATTACTGGAGTACAACACATGGTTGGAACAGAGGTGACATGTAACACTGATGACAAGTCGACACTTTGTTCTCACTTGAGGTATGATTTTCATGACATTTTGATCGATCTTCTCTACAGCATGAGCGGCACTGTATTTTTTTCAAGAAACGCTAGCTAATCAGTTCACTAAAAGTCTAAAATTGAGACTACTAAAGAACTTTGGGATGTGCTTCAACAGCAATGTCCAAAATGTGAGCAGAAGAACAAAATGTGGCTTGTTGGTAAGCAATATAAATTCACTGTTGCTGATGAAAGT
Source organism: Acorus calamus (assembly GCA_030737845.1). Classification (NCBI taxonomy): domain Eukaryota; kingdom Viridiplantae; phylum Streptophyta; class Magnoliopsida; order Acorales; family Acoraceae; genus Acorus; species Acorus calamus. Next base: position 14,194,852 of record CM060862.1, on the reverse strand, counting down.
GTCATCTATTCTCCGATATATTAAATTCTTTTTTGAAGATCAAAATTAAATTTCCGAGGTAGATGGATTTCTTAAGAGTAAAATTATGGGTCCCCAAGAGAAGTATATAACTGGATTAATATTATCTAAGTTGCCGCCATCATAAAGTCTGTCATGAAGGACCAGCATATGCTTCCTGAGATTCACCCATTAAATGAACTATGTCAACACATTTATGTTGAGGAAAGTTCAAGAACTAGTGAAAAGCCTCATATTAAGCCAGAATATATTAAGGCAAACTTTGTGAAAACCAAGGGGGAAAGGCTATATTTCAACAAGAAAAGCCAGCCATGCAGCAACAATGGAGGATAATGGAGAACCTCCCAAGACTAAGGGTCTGACTTCTGAGGCATTTAATTGCTCATAAACATATTGAAGCTTCAAAAAAAAAGATATTGCATGGTAGAATAAGGCACATTAATTATTGATAGTTATCCAATACGATCGAGTCTAAATAAATTAAAAATTATGAAGATGATGTGCCCATTAAGTATGAGTCTGCCCACAAGCCAAAATCATCGGTATACCATACATGTCAATTGAGCAAGTGCAGAACTTCTGAATTTAGCACCACAAAGATATATGTGACATGAAGAGCACAATGTCCCAAGGTGAAAAATGAATTTTATTACATCCATTGATGATAATCACTAAGTATTCATATGTATATGTACTCCGAAAGAAAGACGAAGCCTTTGGGATGTTCAAATGAATTATAAAAGACTATTCCAAAAGTTCATTGGGTATTGTGCTGAGAATGAGATTAGACACTCTATTTTCATTATTTGCCTTGGTTCAATGGGATCCCTGGAAGCAAAGAACAAAATGTTGGTGGATATGGTTATGTGCATCTGTCATGTCTGACGCCCAAAATAAAGGTAATCATCTAGACTAAGAATAATGTTAGAGACAGTTTGCAGGACAGTCCCACGTGTAGTCCGTGCATGTTTTATTTTTTATAATTTAATAAACCTCATCTAGCGAGGTAAATACTTTTGTGAAAAATGTATATACCTTCATGAGGAATTGCATGAACTCATTGGATGAAAAATGTAAAAAATTGCTATCGAGACCTCGTTGGAACATGGATAGCTAATCAGGGTATATGGATGATTGTCCACAGGGCTGTCCTCGTGGAATGCATGTAACAACGCTCCTCAACTAATGATTTGCTGAGGATGGGCATTTTCCCTCTTTATAGAAGGGCTCATGCCCACCTTTTTTTTCTTCAATAAAAAAAAAAGGTTTGTTGAGGCTGGATGCTCAACAGGCGACGGCTCCTATAGGGTGATCATCTAATAAGTGACATAAAACTACATGGACGTCAACTGAGCTGACACTAACAGCTACACGACAAAGTCCACCAAATCACTCATCCCTTGCTCCCCATGCTTGAATCCCAAACAATTTGACTAAATTTTAAATTTTAAATTCAAGTAGCTAATTTAAAATTCATACTAAAATACAAATTTGAAATTGATCCTAAAGATTGACAGCTAAAGTGTAGGCACCCGCCTGGAAATTGAGCACCAATGCAAAACTTAATTGTAAGTTGAGCATTGTTACACTCGGGCAGTCATTCCTACAGATATCACATCACCTAACGCAATATATGCAATCGATCACCAAACACATATATACTATATACTGAAAAACTTAAAAATATAAGCGTTTAATTCAATCGAGTATGTACTAAAGCATATTCTTCATTAGAAAGGTACTTACTTCAAAAAGAAATCAAGCATAACATTTCCTTGTAAGCCTCTCTCAGCAATTTATTTACTGATGCCGACGGTCACACAACCTGGACCGTCCCATTTACATCAGCTATCCAAAATTTTCTGTGCGAACAAACCAAGAACGAACACTAAATAGGAAAGATAATCAAAATATACCTTCTTCTTCTTCTTGACGGGCTTTTGGATCTTGATGACGCATTTCTCATTGTCCGGGCAGTGAATCTTCTCAAATCCTATTCACTTCAATAATATTAAAAACCCTAATTTCAACAAAAGGGACCAACAGAAGATCTTATGATCGGACGGCACGGACTGAATCGTTAAACCCCACTAGACGGCGAGGGACTCGTGGCCCGAATAGTCCTCGGGAGCGGAAGACGTAAACGTCGACGTGGACCCGGGCCTCGGACGCCGCCGGCCGTCGGATCGCCATTCCGATCCTCTGAGACGGGTTTTCAGGCAATGTTGACGCCGCACGTGCGGTTGAGCCCCCGCTCCCATTTCACCGCCGGCGTAGGAGATCCCGATCACGCTAGAGAGAGGGAGGAAAATACTGGGAGTAAGGGTGGAGAATATCGGGATTCGACATCAGAGGACCCTGGAGGATGTGATTATATCAAAAATCAAGCCTAATGATCACGCTTGGATAATACACGAGTTATAATGGTTTCATGACTATTGTGGTAATAAATCTATATCTATATCTATACTATCTATAAAGTATCAATCTATGTTATACATGTAATTATGGTTGCAATTACATTATTTTTTTAGTTATATTGATTTTGTTGTATCAATAATATGTTGGTTATTGTTTTACTTCCAGGTCAATGTTTGAGAAGGCATAGAGATAAGATCAGTTATAACATTTGAATGAAGAAGGGTTTGGTTGTTCAGGATGTTTTTTTTTTAATGATGGTTGTTCCTTTGCCATTGAAGATTGGGTGATGTCCTTATTAATGCTGATTAGTAATACAAATTTTTGTCTCCATTGCAAATGCAAATGATAGTTTATGCTCTGATCTAATGGGTACACAAAGATCAGAAAAGGAAAGCAGGCAGTCATTGGAAACTAAAATAAAAGAAATTGAGATAGAGATGGAGACGTTGTTTCAAGAGAAGATAGAGGCCAATTTACAGTCTCTGATTGTGACAAGGATGATTCATGAAATGCAAGAAACGTCTGAAAGCCAAATTGCTCTTCTTGAGGACAAAGTTCCCTGGTTGAGGACCAAGCACAGATTATGATCAGACTTAGGGAATCAGAGAACAAAGCCATCTTGTTGACAAGCAAAGCTGAAGAACTTGAGGCATCTTGCAGAGAGCTTTTAGGGACTGACGAGCTTTTGAAGCTACAAAAACAAGTTTGTAAGGTAACTATGTGTAGTTTGGTGCAGATTGTTCTGCTTTGCATCGCATTTGGCTTGTTTGTCATGCATATTTTGTCTCCCTCTATTGGAGTTGTACCCACTTAAGTTACATAGTGGTAGAACCTGTTTCATCTGTATTTTCCATATTGTGAACTTGACAAGAGTAGAATGTAATGATGTATTATTTTTCCCCAATACATAAATGAGAATGGGTAGGCTATTCATTTCTAGCCTTAGTATTTGGATTCGATATTTATATTTGCTTATTTTATGCATCATGTAATGTATATAAGGGCATGCTAGAGTCTTTTAGCTTAAATTATCCATTCTGTCCCTTGAACTTGGACCTTGTGTGGGTTTTCAAATTTGGTTTTCTGCTTGACTACTCCAGGTAATTCATCCAAAAAAAAAAAATACTTAACATGAAATCAATTCGAGATAATCTAGTAAGGTTTCATTTCTTAAAAGTGATCATTAAATCAATTCCGTCTTCCTCTCCTATTGGATGATGGATGAGAGACTGAATAAGAGTTGAATAACCATTATTCAACCATTTGGATGACCAATGACTTTTATGAAGTATGATGGTTCAACTAGATAAGATCAGTGTAAATAGATAATAATTTATGGGACAACTGAAGTTGTTTATTTAGCTTCCGTCCACACAAAATTATAAATAAATTATAAACAAGACAATTGAGACAAAAATTCCACCCACTCCTCTCTGACCAATGACTTGATCATTGAAATATACATCCTTTTACAAAATAATGAAAGATGAACTGAATGCATACATTTTTATGTTTTTCATATTACATACTCATGAAGTTTATATTGTGTTAGATGACATAGCATCCACATATGAATGACTGCAAAAGTGAAGATAACCATATCATTATACAACAAATTGTGATGGGTGCATACAGCCCAACGTTCCTAGTGGCAACAACGTAACTCCTGGCAAAAATATGTCTTAAGTGTAGACCGTGTTAAAACAGATTTTTATCAATAACAAAGCAAGACTTAACTTTCCCATTTCTAAGGTTTCCAATACCAGACCAAAGTACATATATATGATCAACCCATTGCATATTTCTGTGTCCAAGCCCTCGCAGTCTCCTCGTAGCGTGATCTCTGGTTCTTGTAGATGTGGGCGATCTCTGGGACGAGGGGGTCATCTGGATTCGGATCGGTGAGGAGAGAACATATGGAGAGGAGGACCTTTGAGATCGTCAGCGCTGGGCTCCACTGTTCTTTGAGGATGTCCAGGCAGATACTGCCATTTGAGTTAATATTTGGATGGTAGACCTGCATATAACACAGTTAGTTATGTATATATATTGAATTGAATGAATGATAACCAGGTTAGTTTTGCCAAGGCCTTCACAAGGGACCCGTTGATTCACAATTCACTCCATCAGGAGCACATGAGCAACTTGAATCAAAATCTAATCTAGTTACATATGCCTACAATACACCATGCCTCCACCACTTGAACTGGTAATGATCATGTATATATTTGTTCAGGTTGGTAAACCAGTTGCGTCGTCTCCAGCCTTCGCAATAATTGGGGTCAGATCTCGGTTGAACCCCCTGCCCGTATATTGAGCAAAAAACTAACTAGAGGCTCTTACATGCAATCAAAAGGATTAATACAATATGTAGATATATTGCCTTTCAGATTTTAATATTAAGAAAGCATGTGTAACAAACAAGTCATCACATTAAGGCTTTTGTGAAATATGCACAATCCAATAACAAAATTTTGAGATCTGACAGCTATCAGCAAGTTTTGCGCATACAAACATATAGATTTTGCAAAGATAACAGAACCACAGCACAAACACAGATACTTGTCTTTTTAGCAAATTAACCATCAATTTTACAACAGAATCACATCATACATCAAGTGAGAAATCTGGTGCACATAACCTCTAAAGGAAGATGCTTCTTTAGTAATAAAGATCCATACTTTAGTTTGACCTTTTAATTTAGAGTATAAACTAAAGGAAGCAAGACCACATAATAACTTACAAACTAGTGCATAAGATCACCAGTAAATTTTATTATTATATTGTCATGACAAGTTCACCGCACTTCACTTTCCAAGGTGGTTCAGAGAGAAGATATGGAGTAATTAATTTAACTGTGTTTAATGAGATCATCAGAAATCTTATGGTAAAATCTAAACACAAGCTCATCAGCAGAAAACATAAAAGCATGCAGTTCAACGATGAAAATATTATTTGTATTTGTCAGAAAATGACATAAAACCTATACAACTGATGAATTTCACAAAAATGCACAGAAATATGTATACTCAAATACTGAGACATCATTATGCTTAAGAATGTGAAATGTAAGGGTACTAAAAACTGCAATCAATCACCAATACTATAGGTGCCTCACTGTTTTGTATTATCAAAGCAATGGATTAGAGACTAAAAATGTCAACTTTCTGTCAGAAAATGACATAGAAGCAAGGTAAAAAAATGAAACTATCATTTGCATTTGCAATGGAGACAAAAATTTGTATTACTAATCAGCATTAATAAGGACATCACCCAATCTTCAATGGCAAAGGAACAACCATCATTAAAAAAAAACATCCTGAACAACCAAACCCTTCTTCATTCAAATGTTAGCACTGCACATCTCTATGCCTTCTCAAACATTGAACTGGAAGTAAAACAATAACCAACATATTACTGATACAACAAAATCAATATAACTAAAAGAACAATGTAATTGCAACCATAATTACATCTATCAAAACACATTGGTCCATTGGATGATTCAATTTGCGAATGTTCCATCTATCAAAGCACATATACATAATGTAATGAATGCCTTCATCAGAATCCCAACAAATGAAGTAGAAATGAAATTAGTTGCAGTGAAGTTATTCAAATTGCAGTATTTATTAATGACCCTGAACAAGCTAACATAAATTTTTTTTCTCAAGTACTGTATAAAAACTATCACAAAATACATCAAAACATCATCAGCAAAAATCTAGATCTATATATCATTGATGGCAATCCAATTGAAGAAAATAGTGATAATTTTTTTTGAGATTTTTGCAAATTAAAAAAAAAACCCTGATTTGAGCATCTGCATATACAAACATCATTTCCCCTATGAAAAGGGAAAACAATCATAAACCCTAGACACTTACATATTCACAAACCCCAAAAAAGAACCTAAATAATCAGACAATCAATGAAGAAAAAGGAAATACTTGTGTATGCAATGTCCATTCTTTTATCATTCAAAACATATTCACACAGAGAATTTCAAGATGTAATTATAGGATTTCAACATGCATTAGCCTTTCCAAAAAAAAATCACAGATCATTCAAACTAAATTCACAATGAAAACCCTAGCCAATCAAACATAACAACAAACCCTTAAAAAATCCTAAATAATCAAATAATCAATGAAGAAAAAGGAAATGCTTGAATGTTATTCCGGGACGACGTCGGTGCCGGGAGGTGACGGTGCCGGCCGGGAAAGGGACGATTTCTGAACAATATTGGGACGGACACGGGGGCGATGCCGGGGAAGGGAGGTGTCGGCGTGAAGAGGGGAGGTGCCGGTGTGATTTGGGGAAGATTTTCGGTGGAGAAGAAAAAAAAAACAGAGACGAAGAGGTGGAGATTTGGGGATGATTTCGGGGTGTAAAAAAATTGAATGAGAGAGAGAGAGAGTGTCGACAGAGGGTCTCAACAGGGAGGGGTATATTAGGAATTTTTGTTTGTTTTTTTTAAGTGGGTCGACCGTTGGATTGATGGCCCTTGAATCAGACGTACGAGATCACGTCGCGCACGATGGTCCGCCTCCCTCACGTCCCGCACCAAATCATCAGCCTATATATATATATATATATATATATACGACCGCGATGAGGTGCGGCGGCCGCACCGTGCGGCAGCCATCCGATCGCGGGTCCATCGCATCCAACGGTCGACGTGAATCGCACCCGACCGTCCGATGCGATGGACCCGTGATCGACGGCCCGTGGTCGACGCCGCACGGTGCGGCCGCCGCACCTAATCGGTGCTCTATATATATATATATATATATAAAGTTACATGTAACTATGATTCACCTATTACACACACACATATATAAAGTTACTTGTAGAATACATATACATAGCCCAATAAATATCCCTCGACATTCGTCCCCTTTTTTTCTCTCCGTCAAGAATGATCAACGAAGACACTGTTAATTTTGAAAATTTTCAATACAAAACCAGGGCATCCCCTTTAATTATTTGGCTTTTCATCTTTCCCCCTCATAAAACCTTCGGCTTCATTCCCTAGCCATTAAATCCCACCGTTAAAACCCCTCATCTTCTCTGGCATGTCAATCAACGCCCTTCCAAAAACGGTCGCATTCATTCGCACAACATTGGGGGGCTCCACCGGCAAAGCACGATCATCCTCGTCCCTATTTATGTGGATCCATCGTCGATCTTTCCTTTCTGTAAAAAAACAAAAAAAAACAACCATTATGAAGGTGTGGTCAGTATATATCATGCACACTTTGATTCACAAATGTTAATTTTTTTTCATTTAATCCCCCTTTTTTGGTTTATTTTGGTTGTTCTTCAATTTTTTTAATGGTCTTCTCATCGTTATGTATGACTAAAATAATTATGTTCTTCCACTCATTGTTTGTTATAGGTACAATTAGACTTCACTTCATCATTCCCTGTCATATATATTTCTTTGTATGTATTTTTTATGAGCTTCTCATTGTTATGTATGAGGAAAAAAATTGTGTTCTTCAACTCTGTATTTTTTTTAATAATGTTCTGCTATGTTTTTTTTTGTTATAGGTTCATGTATTTAATAATATTTTTTTATTTTATTTCACTTCTTCATTCACTTTATTATTTCTTTCTCTGTTGCTGCTCAAGTGAAACAAGACACATCATAGTGAGAGATGTTCTTAACCAGGAATTAAATATCAATATAGCCAAAACCTTCAACCCTAGTGATTTACAATAACATTCCAATGCTGTGCTATAGTATTAAGTTTTTATTTACATTCGTCTGTGGGAAGATTATCATGTTATGAATTTTTTTTACCCTTTTTAATCAATGTTTGCAATTTTTCTTCTTATTCTTGCATCTTGTCTTTTCATTCTTAGTTGTAACAAAAAAGTGAAAATAAGAAATCTAATACAAAATATGTTGTTTTGCCCTTAACAGATTCTTCTTCATTTCTCTATTGGGTTGGACGTAGGACAAGTGTGCATATTTGTGGTGAGTGCATTGATTAAAATAATGTTTGCTTATATCATTTTTTCGTATTGCAACTATGAGTTATTTGAATATTCATTTTTTGTTGGATGAAGATTTTTAAAATTTTTTGTAGTGTCATTTTCATGAATTTCGGTTCAGGCAAGTGAGAAGATTGGTCTTTTGCTTTTGCTTGTAATTAAAATTTCAATGGGGAGGTGGAATTCATTCTGTGTTGTTCTAGCATTCGTATATTGATTTTCTCTAGTAACCAAACACCATTTCACCCCCCGATTCCAAGTTATTCCATGTTGTTTCATTATTATGGCAATCCCCAAACATGGTGAAAAAGTGGAATAGGGAGTAAGTCCAAAACCCTCTATTGAAATTGTGTTATTCTAACCATTTTGAATAACCGTTTTATTCAACTGGTATAAAGGTCCCACGTATTTTCACATATTTTTTTTAATGAATTCCAACATTTTTTTTCTTCTTTCTGTTATGCACAATTTATTCATGATCAATACTCACATATCATACGCCAGTGACTAGTCATCACATTTATAAATTACACATAAAAATTCTATTATTACACTCTTACTAAAAATAATTAAAAACATAATCAAATAAAAAATTATTTATTTCAATAATATAATTATCTATGCTAAAATAATTATCTATACCATAATGATTTAAATCACTACTCAAACGAGCACTAATTGTTTTATAGAAAATTTATATTTACTGTGTCTTTGCATGATAGAAAGTGAATGAAAACTAAAATTTTTCATTTGATCATTAAAAAATTTAATAAATCTAAAATTTTTATCAAACAAAGAAAATAAACAAATCTTCATCACTTTTCTCTCTTCTATTTTATCTTATTATAAAAGATGAATTTTTTTTTCATTCCCCATAAATGAAAACTAGTCTTTCTCAAACGCACGATCTACATGTAATTTTTTTTTATAGAACCTGTCCACAATCAATACCTTCAATTTTTTTAATCTATTTGTGTGCGATGTAATATATCATGTCATATATATACATAAATGATATAAATTTTTAATAATTATTAAATAAATAATTGGATAATTTATTTTGAAATTGCACATAAAAGAAATGTGTTACAACTGAAAATGAATTTTTGCATATGTACCCCTCAACCAACCCTATATTATAAATACTCCATTTAAAACTCTAAAACCAACAATATTGCTCAAAGGGATAAAAAAAAATGATGTTTACGTATAATTCAAACCATTTTAAACGATATTATTGAAAATAACAAATCATTAAATATATTTGGCTAAATGTGATTTTTTACTAATATTTTCTGAGATACTGTAAAAAAAAAAAGAACCCTTCTTTCATGACATTAGAGCCCATGTGAGGTGTGATATAGACTTATTTACCTTTGATAGCTATACCGGGATAGATGACAATCCATGTTGAATAAATAAAATTTTCTTTAGTTGTCTTTTCTGTTGTGCTCGTTAAAAAAACGTAAAAGTGACATTTTTGTTGTTTGGTTCACTTTAGAAAAACTAGTTGTTGTGTATGTGCAAATGCACATAAACAAAATGTAATATATGTTTTGATTAATATTAATGTTAAAAATTTAGTTATAATAACATTTTCATAATATTGACTCCAAATGTAAGTATTCTAATGTCTATAGTTTACCCAATCAAATGATAAAAATAATGGTGTCAAATATGAAAAAAACAATTAACTTTTCATCATATAATCGTTCATGAATGCTCCATAAACAAACATGATTTTGATTTATTATGTGGAGATGTGATTTTTTTCATTAACTTCTTTCTTATACTTGCCAAGAATGTTAATGCATTAGACCAAAAAAATTTTGTTATACAAGTCTGGGATATAATAGATTTATAATTGCATGAAAATATACTTTGTTATTACTGTGTATTGAATTTGGCAAACTGTGAGGAGGATCTAACTTTTGCATAGCATGACATGACTTTGTGATAAATATACAAAATATGGAAGGATTTGATGTATGCCTTTTGTTTTGCATGATTTAATGCATTAGACCAAAACTTTTTTGTTATGCAGGTCTGGGATATAATAGATTTATAATTGCATGAAAATATACTTTGTTATTACTGTATATTGAATTTGGCAAAGTGTGAGGAGGATCTAACTTTTGCATAACATGACATGACTTTGTGATTAATGCATTAATCCCAATTGCCCTATTAAATGAATTTTGTCTACATCATGGTGCTTTACAGTAAGGATAAATAGCATATAAATATTTATAATACTTATTATTGCGTTATTTTCCCTTAGGCATAAATTTAGGGTTTAGGGATTCAGTGGACTGGCATAAATCATAGTTACGTTGAAAATTAAAATAATTTGTTATAATGTATCATTTTTAAACTAAATTTGTTACTGAATTACATACAGAGAAAAAATATAAAAAAATAAATGTGTTTGAAATAAAAGTCTACTGAAATAGAATCAAAACAATGAACTATAGAAATAGAAAAAACTGAAAAAATAAGTGAAGCCACTATCACAATTTTTGGATTTGTTGTTTATTGGGTTGAACCACTGCCTCACCTTAGAAGTTACCATAGAAGGAAAGGTTGTGATGAGTGAGCGGATGATCCATATCTTATTAAAAATCTTAGATGAAAAAAATTTAAAATGTACAAAAAAAATCATATATCATATAAATGAATCATATAATCATATAAATCACATGATGACTCATGGATTGTGAAAGGACAGATAAATCATATACATATGACAGGTGAAGAGGGCAAACAAGAAAAACAAAGAGAATGTGAAAAAACAGATTGCTAGGATGACAATGAAAGATAAAATGATTAGTATTATATAATTAACAAAGGAAAAAAATCAATTAAATGCATTGCAATTAATGGTAGAAGAGAAAAAAATGATTAGTATTTTTGTGATGAATGGTAGAAGAGAAAAAATGCAAACATTTAATAAGAAACTGAGAAGATGATCCAAGGCCATCGCATGTGTAAATTTGAACAAATGTAATGAGATTGAAGGTGTGTGAATGGATTGCTATTGTTAAAATTTTCTAAATTTTAAAAAATGAAATAAATGGAAGCATTAACAATTTTAATTATATATATTAATTATAAATTTTGAATGCAAATATTAATAGTTTATTGGTTTGTTTCTTTTTTTACACATTCCAAATTTAAGCAACACATTTGAATTTAAATGTTTTAAATTTTTTTTGTTGATACAACCTTGTCTCCCTAATAAATATTGAATTTCAAAATTTAAACATGACATTTGAATTTGAATTTTTTTAAAAAAATTGCATTGGATAAATATTGCTTTGATATAAAGATTCTAATAAAATATTTTATTTTGGTTGTTGTTGGGGTGGTCATATTTAGATTATATGACTGTATTCATTGTCATTGTCCATAAAAATAAATAAATTCAATTAAAATTTCAATGTTATATAACTGTATTCATTTTTCTTTCTTCATCATGTAGAGGTGAATGCACTTATTAATTTAATCAATTTTAAAATCAAATAAATGTATATGTTGGAATAATAATTACTTAGTGTGACCAATATTATTTTTCATTATAAAACTTAATGAGTATGTGCTTGTCATCCAACAACAATTTCTATCACTAAAAAGATCCAATAACATTGTTGGACAATTGAGAACTAATTAATTGTGACTATTTTAAAGGTTAGAGTGATTATTAAAATCAAAATTTTCATATGTATGGTAGAATTTGATAAAAATTTATAAAAAAAAAGAAAACAAAAAACTTTGATTAGAAATATGATTATCAATGATGATTGTCCAAGAGTCAAAAGTTATGCAATAGATGAAATGTCCCCCTAAGCATTGCACAATATTTATTTATTAAAATGTAATTAATGAATATTAGATGAGATTGGTTTTTTATACTAAATTCTTTTCGACTGTGAATTTTAATTTATATTAATATTTTTAGCTTTTAAAACTATATTTAGTCATGAACCAGTTAACTTGAATACATGATTATTTCAATTGCCACATCATATCATAGTCCTAATTTTTTATTCATCATAGCATAGTATAGTTGATAATTAAAGTAGTACTTTCATTGTTATTTTTATGTTGTTTATGCTGTTGATGAAAGGGATAATTCTTTTTTTTATTATATATATTTTTTATAAATGAAATACTATTCTAGTGTAAGGATATATGTTCATTTAGGATTAACATTTTTATAACGTCCAATTGAACTTGGTTAGGTTGTTTGTTATTGAATTTTCATTTTTATAAAACCTAATTTTTTTAAAAAATTAAAAAATTTAAATCTGAGTATAACTATATTGAAACTAAAATCCTAATAAACTCAATGCAAAAATTTAAATCACCCAAATAAAAATCCTACTCTTAAACATCTATTAGGCGCAAATTTTTTCTAATTTTATTATTTTCTAGGATAGCTCATTGTGTAATTTTTAGACTTTCTTGCTTTGCCTATAACCATAAAAAAAAGATTGAAAAGAAGATGTGAGCTAAACAATCATTCCAGAGAGGATAATTTACAAAAAGTTATGAAAGAATAAATGAGGATTTCAATTAACTTTTATTCATTTTATTTTTAGGTTGAATTTTTAACACACATGCATGCTATCATGCTTCATCAATTCACACCCTGCATTAATTATTATATGCCATTAATATTCTCATATCAATTGTGATTGCTGCTTATCAATAGTTTGTGAGGAGTTCCATGAATTTTAATTGCTTTAAATGAGGGAATTAAATAAATGGATTGATTATTAATTGAGTTTAATTAGCCTTTAAATGAGTGCCCTTTAAATGAGTGAATTCATGTTCAGAGTACTTTGAAAACTTTAAAAATAGAAAATCCAAATGATTAATAGATTTTTTCAAATGACAATAAAAAAACAACAAAAGCTAACAAATTTACATGAAAAATAAAAAAAAGTCCAAAACAATTTAATGAAAACCAACTTGAGAAGGCAAATCACTAAAAGAAAACATAATTTATTTTTAAAAAAATGACCTTCCAACTCCATAAATAAAAAATGATGATAATAAAAGATCAAAATATCTTTTAAAATTCATTAAAAATAATTACAGTTGATCTAAGAATATCAATTAAAATTAAATTAAATCTAAAAAAATCAACAAGGACCCCATAAAAACTAAAAAATCCAAACAATTGAAAAATACTCAATTCCAACAAATATGCATGAAAAAATTTAAAAGTCAAAATTCTGAATGGAATAAAACACAATGTTAAGGAAGTTCGACAGAAATTACACAAATTTTAAAAAATTTAATGTCATCTATAAAATTTAAAAATATTTATAATTCCTCACAAAAATAAGAAATTTGAAAAGAAAGAACCATGCTAAAGAAAAATCATAGCAATAAAAAAGTTCAACACATGTTTAAATATCACTAAAAAATATTACTTTTGGTTTATAAATATCTATTAAACTTTAAAACCAAAAAAATGTCAAAAAGAGTTTGAATAAGACATCTCAAATCAACCAAATATCATGAAATCATCCTTTTTGTTTTGGAAACAACAAATAACCCAAAATATCGACCTTTTCAATCCTAAAAAAAATTCCTAAAAACAATTGAAAAATTCAAACAATGGAAAACTCCCAAATCCAACAAATACATATAGAAAAATTTAAAAAGTAAAAAAAATTAAATTACTCCATCAAGGAAGTTTCCCAAAAATTAAAAAAATTGAAGAAAATTAATCCCATCTATAAAATAAAAAAGAATTTTTATAATTGCCTAAAAATAACAATCTAAAAAGAAACAACCATTGACTGAAAAGCCTCCCTGATCCCAAAACAAATATTATGATATTAATCAGAAATCCCATAAGCACTATGTTAGTAAATTTATAGAATTTTTAAAGCCCTTGTACCAAAAAATATATGATGACTGCGGCGTATCCTCCGCCTTGTAGTGACAACACGTCGCCTCCCCTTCGTCGCTGTGGCCGCCAACAGCTCGATCCCTTCACTTTCTGCTCTTTAATCAACAACGACTAAAAAAAAGAAACCAATCGAAAAAAAGATTTCTGTGAAACCCAATTGAAAATGTCAGATATTGTGTGAAACGGTTGAAAATTTTTCGTGTATTCAACGGATTTGATGTATCTGTCGAAGATGTTGATGATCTTTTGAGGCTCATTGAAGATGCAGATCAATGCAGTGTAGAAGATGGTGAGAGGAAGACGGTGAGAGTTTTGAGGGATGGGAAGAGAAAGAAAGAGTGACAATTTTTTTTTTTTAAATTAAAAGAGTGGCAATTGTTAGAGTTGCTGAGAGAGGGGTAGAAGGCATATCAACGCGTCATTAAATTGTATTAAATTGACAATTAAATGAGAGACAAAAGAGGAAGAAATGTAGGAGTTGAAAAGGCTTCCAGGGTAAATTAAATTTGTGAAACAATTTCAATTTTTTAATTCAAAATTAAATTTAAATTAAATATATTCTTTTCGTGTGTCCTATTGTCATATTTTGGTCATTTATTTTAGTGTTGGTATTTTTTGTGTGTGGTGATTTATTATTTAATGATTTCAGGTTTATGATTTGATACACAAGCACCCCAATTTTTTTTAATAATTTTAAGCTCATAATATGAATAGGAATTTATTCGTAGATATGTTATAACATAATTTGATTCTAATATTTTCATAATGAAAATAGAGTACAAAATATATTCTAACGGTGATGTAATATAATTTTGGTTGATATATATAAAAAATTTAAATACATATAATTAATGTAAATTATTAATAGGATTAAAATGATGAAATATATGTGATATATACAAAAGATACAAAAGATTTGATGAAATGTATGTATTGGAATAAATTATAAATATGATTAAAATGAAATGGATTGTCATGAGATTGAATAAATTGGTAGGGGTAAAGTGATAAAAATGGGTGAGATTAAAGTGGTGTGAATGGATTGTTATGGGATTGAATAGAATTTTAGGGGTAAAAAGGTCAAATGGCAGTTTTTTGAGTTAAGAGGTTGTGATTAATTAAAGGGAGTGAAATAGATTGTTATGGGATTGAATGAATTGTTAGGGATAAAATGGTCATTTGACAGTTTTTTGTGTTAAAAGAATTTTATATAGTAATATAGATTGATGATAAGTGGTGGATAAGGGATGAATAAAAAATTATTACTTTTTAAATGGCAATTATACTATTGAATAAGTGTGAGAGATATGTAATTGATTTGATAGATGTGAGTATGTGATAATTTTTGAAATGTATGCGAGAGACTGTTAGATGAGATGATTTTTTTTAATTGAGAGAGAATATTATTTTTATCCATTAATATAAATAAATCATGATAAACAATTATAATATTTTTTTAAAATAATTATCCAATCTTATCTTAACTTATCTAAATTTATCCGAAAAAAACACTATTATCCAGTATTCACCTCTGCCAATTCTTCACCGCAAACGCAGGGTTAAAGTTCTTTTATCCGTATAAAAGCTGATATTTCCGAGTAATTTTTTTTTCTCATAACAGGGAATCCACCGCCTTCCGCAATTTCGCGAGTCAATTTCAACCCTAAAAACAAACGAGACAACGAAACGAAGCGGGAAAACTTTGAATCACGACAGAAGAGCGGTTGAGGGAGGGAGGGAGGGAGGGGACGAAACAAAACCCTAAATCGGGAAAAAATTTCACCACCCCAACAACACAGTCTCCTCCTCAAAGCGTCCCTCCCATGGAAGAGGTCAAGGCAACCTCCGCTTGGGTCGCGAGCCGCTCCTCTCACGTCATCGTCGACTCTTCAGGTGAGATCCCTCTCTGTTTTCGATTAGGGTTGGGGGGGGGGGTCTTCTCCTCTCGTGGGTGTTGAAATGAGCTGTGTTTTCGTTTTTCAGGGTTGCAGACGGCGGTCGATAAGATTCAGTGCCCGATCCCGAAAGTCGAGTGGGATTTCGAAGGGATTCACTACTTCGATGGCGGGCCGCTTACGGTCCAATATCTGTTTGTTCTGGATGCGCTGAATTTCTGTTTCTGGCCTGGTAAAATCTGCTTCTTGACTAGATTTCTCATCAGGGTGTAAATTGTGGTCTTTAATCCAAATTAGCAGAGGAGAACAGTGGGTATAAAATATGTATGATATTTGAATTAATAAATGTAAGAATGGACATTGCATGTCATGTGTGTGGTTCATAATCAGAATCTTGAATGTTCAATCGTATTATTAGAAGCAAACATTTAAAACGTGATCATGAACTGGAAATAGATATGTTGATTGCAAGACCATAGAGTTGGTAAGGAGTTACATCTATCTGCTGATATTACATCAACTTGTGTATTTTTGATGGACTTCACAATATTGTATGATTGGTGATGAATTTTTTTTTTTTAATGCTTTCTCATATTTTTGACAATATTAGCATTTTATAAAAAATGACATCATTCTGGGCTAAAAATTTAATGGTTTGGATCAAAGCATATTGATAACAACATTTGAGCTCTCGCCTTCTTTTGAAAAATCAACATCTTTGCTCAACAATTTTCTAAGCCCAAATTATTTTTGGTATATTGTATGCATAGAAGGGTCTACCAAAGCTGTTCCCTAAATTGGTCAAGAATGTTTACTATCGATGACATTTACAAAATCTCCATGTATCGATGCTAAGTAATATGGTTAACCAAGTGGTTGGCTGATATTATTATGACACTTGTGAGAATCGGATTTAGACATGAGCTGTTTGCATTCTTCAATTGGATCAACCCTATTTGACCATTTCCTATTTATTGTGATTGTTTTTCTTTATTTGCCTAGAGATGAAATTTATATGAAAAATAATATTCAAAGACCTTTCTCTTACCATTTTTTTTAAAAACAAATATGCACTTCAACAGATTGATGATAGTTATATAATATGTAAAGAAAAGCAACGCTTGTTGTAACATTTCGATGCTGCACATGATCAATCCACCTTTTAACAAGAATTTTTTGGTTGCATATGATTGAAATTTTATCCATAATTTACTGAGAAGTATCTGTAACAAGAGTAATAATATGATTCTTGGTTCAATTAGCGCCATCCACATGTCATTTTTTGCTCAATATATTAATTATAAATTCTGTTCACTTTCCCTTGTTTACTCATAGCAGACAAAGACTTGAGTTATGACCACTTGGCTTCTGGCCTGAAGACTGCTTTGCAAAATGACAAACATGCATTTGATGCAGATCGTCTACAAACCTATACTGGTATAGAGGAAACCTGTTGATCTTTTCCTATTGTGCTTTCCTCATCAGTTTCATAGTCATTTTCCTATCTATTTTATTTTTTATTCTTAAATTATTATTTTTTAAAACAATAATTTGCCCTTGAAATTTGATATTTTAATAAATTATTTCAGGTCCCCAACTTCGTGAGTTATTGAAATGGCCTCGTCCGCTTCCTTTGGAGGATGAACGCATACGATTACTGCATGAGGTACAATTTATTTTGATAGATTTAAGCATCCTAAAAAAATTACCATGCTTCACTTTTATATTTGGTGTTGTTGGGTCCTTAGTTTATATTGCATGCCTCCGCATGTTTGTTTGTGCCTGTTCTTCCTATAATATGTTTTGCTATTGTTCCGTAAAATGTTGTCCTTGTAATTTCTTAGATGCACTTTTTAAAATGTGTTTCTTATCTTATATAAAGAATGACCACCCAAGATGACAAAGGTGGTGCCTAAAGCAGTCAGAAGGGGGAAGAGGCAGGTGCCATACTTCCAGTGGGGATGTTTGTTTCCAGTGTTTGGCCTCTGGACACCGGGTGATGTCGTGTAGGGTCTGCCGGCTATTTGGGAATTGAAGTTTGAGCTGTAAGGAGAAGGGGAAGAAGGTGGTGGATGTGGAGGGCTTGGAGATGGAATCTACAGGACCGACGAGGTTTGGTGAGGTTAATCATGGCATGGTAGACCTCTCTTGGTTGCCTACTTTGGCTCGAAGGAGGCTCTGTAGAGGCGGAATGTTGTTGTGTGTGGAAGGGGAAGATAAAATGCAATGCTCGGCCATTATTGAAGCACTAAAGAAGGCATCGGGATGTGGAATTTCTTGGTGTTGGGGAAGGCGAATGAAGTGAAGTTAAAACGCCGGGCTTTAGTCAGGCTTCCTTCCTTGATGGCTAAGGCACACCTTCTGGCGGAGGAGACTACAGAGGTGATTGGGAGTCCATTGCTTTTGAGGATTGTGTTTTCACTGTATGTGTGTCCTGGGGAAATATGAAGTGGTGGTCCTGTGTGTACTGCCTCTGGTATGGTAGACAGGGGAAACCATCTGGGTGGTGGTTGACAGTTTCTTATGCTTGTTCTCGGAAGTGGTGACTAAATCGGAAGAGTTCATTGTGGCTAGGGTTGACGTGGTCATCCCAAGGAAGGTGAAGGTGGCCTTGTGTGGGTGGCAGACTGAGATGGAGGTGTAGGTAGAAGGTCCTGGCCCGCCGATGTCTTTTGCTGAAGCTGTTCGCGGTACAAGTCTCCCTTCTGGTAGGGCTGCTGACCTGAGACCATCTCAGCCGAAAGATCAGCTTGGTTTTTAGAAGGTGGTGAGGTCAGGATGGGCTTGGAGTTGCTCTGGGTTTGTCCAGAGGAGAACGATGACCGAGTCTAGACTCAGTTCGGGCTCGGGTGGCTTAGGCGGACTCGACCGAGTCCAATGTACCATCGGGCATGCCAGGTGGAAGGAAAAGACTGGCTGTGTGCAAGGAGGATGTGGAGGACAGTTGTACAATTGTTGCTAATTTGGTGGTGTGGAATGCCCCAACTAAGGAGGGATTTCTTTGCCCTCATGTACTACTTGTGGTGGAGAAGGAAGAGACCACGTCAGCACGTCTTTGAGAGTTGGTGGTCAAATTTAAAGATGTGGAGCTTCAAATTTAAGGAAGAGACCACATCGGGTTGTAATCAAGGAGTGGTTTGATTTTTAGCTGGGGGAGGGAGTCAATAGACGCCTCTTCTACTGCTCCCTAGCCCCAATTTTCGGTTTTATGGTTTGTGTTTGTTTTTTTCTTTTGTATTGAGCATTCTCTTCATTTTCATAACATCGGGGTAGGATGTCTACCATTTTCTAAAAAAAAGGTTTCTTTATAGCATTTTTCTAATTTGTTATGACATATTGTAACTCAGGTTGGAGTGGAATTGGAGAGAAGTTTTGAGGGAAAGGCAGCTAAACTTGTTGACTCTTGTGGGAATTCTGCTGCATCTCTGGTGGGACTCATTACTAGTCATTTTCCTGGTATGTACTGTAGGGTTGATTTATTGACTGTAACTTTTTATTTTTAAATGAGCAGACATGCTAAGATGGATTATACAGTCATCAGTATCTTAGCTGAAAAGCCTTTTTGTATATGTTGATGTAAATTTAATGTGAATCAGTGTCCTAAATAATTCTAACAAAATCATACATTAATAATAATTGATACAATAATGGGGAGATTTGTACATATTTTCAACCAAATTAAATGATAATTGATACTTGAACAAGTTTCAACCAAATTAATTGAAAAGTCTTCATGCCAATTGCTTCAATTACTGACTCATAACGAGCCACATATTCTGCTTCCAGTGTGGATGAAGTTGTTAAAATCTGTTCAACACTTCTCAAGCACAAAGATACTGCCTTATAACTAGCTGTCAGATGTGCATTTCGAGTAGGGTCTCCTTTAGTGGTGAAACTGTATCCGGACAGTAGATGATTTTTTTTTTTTTTTTTTTGAGAAAACGAGGAGCTATCTTATTAATAAAAGATGCCCCCGAACAGGAGGCGAGAGATCTCCGTACAAAAATTAAATGAAGAAAAGATCGAGAAAAGGAAGGTTTTGGGACACTATATCTGAACAGTAGATTATATCTTATGATCTTCTGGGACATGCTCCATGCACTACTTGGAATGAGAGGGCTGCCTTGAGTGTTGGCTTTCATCACGTGTATTCCTAGGCATGGGGTGATCTTGTATACAATTCTCCAAGAACAAAACTTCTAATGTAGAATGACCTTGGTAATTCAGTAGTTCCTCTTGCTCCCTCCCTCCTTCTTTACCTCCCTTTCTACTTGGTCGCTTGTCCATAGCTGTCATTACAGTGCACATTTTATGTCAGCTGTGAAACTTATATATTAATCCATATGATAGTGCAGTTCCAGTTTTGTGATAACTCTGCTCTATTTTTGTCATTTAATTTTTTTTGTGTCATTTCATGCCTTAGGAAATTTCTATTATGTTATGAATCCATCTGTATTGAAGGGCGAGAATGCACTGTTAACATCAATTTGTTCCATTATAGGTTTTCGTGATCATGCACTTTACAAAGGTCACCAAGTCTTTTTATACAAGAGGGCACAGATATTCGTAGCAGATTTGTGGGGTGCTTTCAGGGGTCAGGGGTATGGCAGTTTCAATGATATAGGTTCAATCACAATATTTGCAGATTATATTGTTCCAGCTGTACTTAGACAGATGGGTGTACTGAGATACAGTTCGGCCTTATCAAGTGTAATTGATGCTAATGATGAGATAAGCTCTGGCAGTGAAGAAGAAGTTGAGATACGATCTTGCTCTATATATGCAGTGGAGAAAATGAAAGAGCTGATATGGACAAAGTTTGGAAAGAAAGTAAGATATACAGCTCTTTTTCTCTTGTTCTTTTTAATTTGTGCAGCTTCCTCCTAACAAATTATAATATGTGCAGTTGTGTTGCAAAATGTTCTGATTCTTGATCACAACTAATATTGCTATTTGTTACAAATTTGTGTTATTCGATTACTTGTTTCGAGTACTGTAGTTTGAAATTTGTCTTATTTTTTATATATAATTTTTGCTTTGATACTATGAGCTGCTTGGTATAATGAATTAACTACTTAAAAAGAGAAAAAGAAAGTTTAAGAGAGCCACAGGAATGCGACAACGGCTATGTCTATATGGTTTAAGTTGTGGGTATCTACTGCAGCCATCAATTCTAATTCATCTTACTATTAACATATTACTTTTTGTTATTCTTACTACCTTGATCTAATTCGTTGATTTTGCCTACCTCTTCTCAATATCTATGGTCTCATCTGTTTAATCTAATAATCTTTCTGAGAAGTGCTCAAGTGCATTGATTTGTGCAGGCTCAAACAACAAAAGATGGTGTTTATCATTTTATCCAATACAGTTTGCATTTAAGATCCTTCAAAATATTCATTCTTGAGCTTATCCTTCCAAGCTTTGCGCAAATTCATTTTAAGATCCTCGGCTTCATTATATTAATTTTCAACATGTTGAATTTCTCTGAGAGCATCAGTTGCTAAAGGGGTAGAGTACTGGGTTTCCTTGAGAACAAAAATGGTCAATTTATCTGGACAAATACTCATCGCCTGAAAGAATTCACCCAGTTAAAGATTAATAAATATAAAGTACAAAGAATATGCCATGATGGCATGGCCACACACTGTTAATAGTAACACGGACTGCAGAGGACAGACTACAGACTAACAATGCCAACAAACTTGAGATAGATTGAGAGGAATCTTTAGCAATTTTCTCACCACTTAGAAGAACAAAGAGTAAGTTTTTATGAGATTGGAAAGCATTCACTATATCAGACTGGGTTAAGATATAAATGACTTGCATTCAGAGATCAAAGATTGCCAAAACTAATGTATGATAATGCACTTTTGTTTTTAACTAAGAGGTATATTTCCAGACTACCAATTTCTCAACCTTGAGATGGAGAGGATTTCTCAGGAGTTTGCGCTCAATGTAGAACAGAGAAATACGTTTTTATGAGACTTGAAAGCATTCATTATATACAGGCTGAGCTAGGCTTGTTCTCATCCTTCGTCACTACACAGCCAGACGAGGACTCTGGAGTGAATAGATTACTATCCATATCCGTTTTGAAACTGATTTTGGATACCATTAATATCCAATTTCTATCCGGCAAAAACATATCAGCCAAACATCTGGATTTGGATTTGGATTTGGAGCAAATTTAGATATCTATCTGCTTTGTTGATAGGCCTAAGGGCATCCTTGGGACTCCGTGAGGGGCTTCCAACTATTTTTTAAAGAAAGACAGGAGGAGAGAGGGGATGAAAACAAAAGTACAAAACATGGGAAATATAGGAGAATCAATGAATTTTGAACTTCTTACATGTTCTTTCCTGGGGACTGGAGCTTTCTTTGATGCCAATTTGATTTAAAGTGGCTTCAGCATTTGTCTATAAGATAGTTAAAAGATTATCTAGAAATTAATTCCCAGCCAAGAAAAAGGAAAGAAAAAAGGGATCTTCAGAACTCTGTTGGAGACTTATGTTTCTGTGATCAATTGAGAAGGAATTATTGGCTGGGAAGAGGATAAATATGGCTATATAAAGATATGGGAATGAGATAATGAAGGGTGGGAATAGGAGTTCCACTGAGCCTGCTTGCAGGAGATTCAAGGTGAGTAGCATAATTGTCTGGGCTTTTTTTTTATGAGAAAAAATGTTTCTAATTGTCTGGACTTGAACTTGGCCCACCTTCAAAAGCTTTGTTTTCCATTTTAATGACATTCTAATTTGTCTTTTCCTCTCATCAGAATTTCTATGGAAACAGACAAATATATGGATAATGACTTCTTGGTGCTATTTCCACTTATATGTGATTACGTATAGATGTATTACATATATGTATCGCCTGTTATGAGCAAATATTTTTTTACAATTACAGCTCATCACCTTCCACTAAGGATATAAAATCTTCTGTATTTAGGATAGAGGTCAGTTGAATGATTTCTTCTTGTTGTGGATCCCTTATATAATACAAGGCTAGATTCCCTCAATTATTTTGGTTTCATTATCAGGTATAATTCTCATCAGTATACATGCTTCAGTGAGTGAGGTTGTGGACCCTACTTAGATTCCTGTTTCTTTCACTGACAAATGTGCTAATGAATGTGAGAGCTCCACTATCTCGTGAATATCCAATGTAGTGTTAAATACTTTACATGAGGGCGATCATTTCTTTGCGTTTATTTTTTTATTTTATTTTATTTTTTGATGAAAAGATATGCATCCTGCCTTGATTTTATTAAAAAACAGAGAGAATACTCAAAGCATACAAATAAAAAAGGGAAACAGACAATTAAAGCAGATCTAAAGTAACCAATACACCAGGAAGTTCGATCGTAGAAGAGGCATCTACTAAGCAATCTCCTCAAGGCCCCAGGATGAACAAAACTCCTAGTAATCATTGTAGAGTTTTCCCCTAATAAACAAAACTCGGCTAGCACTTGCGCAAAAAGGCCCCAATCCATGATGAACCACACCACAATCTCCCAAATATTAGGCATCCCCCTGAAATAAGCTGATTCCGTGATAAACATAGAGCCCAAACAAAGGCAGCATAACCTTTTATGCTACCTTTGTTTGCATGACTACTACATGAGGACTCTTTCCCTTGTCTATTGAACTATCTTTTTGCGGTTATTTTCTTTCATGCTTGAAATGAACATTCATAATTATGATGACCATATTGATTTCTTGTTAGTTATACAACCTGATGTATGATGGGATTTGTATAACAAATATTAATATGATGGCCCTCTGAATTATGTGCAGACTTCTTATATTTGATCTCTATTCATGCCACAATTTTGGATATGCTACCATGTAGGCTTAACATGTAAACAACACAACTAATATTCTGTAATTTTTGTACTGGTTGTATTCCCTTGTTGCCTTTATCTCCTCTGTAACTTTAATATAAGTATATATCATTATCTTGATCAGGTTATGAGCATAGAATTGGACCTCTGGCTGTGGTCTGTTGGGATCCAATGCCCCTCCTTGCAACACCACCGGACACTATCTATATTCTACTGAATGGATCAGAGGCTGTTCTGTAGGGGTATGCTTTTCTGCTCTACTTCCATTGATAGTTTAAATTGGAGGAAAAAAAAACTTCAATCGAATTTTCTTATCGAAATTAGTTTATGCGGTTCAAGATGACCCTTGTGTTAGTGCAAAGGGGCTTCAAATTTTTGAAGAAAAGTGGGTTTGGTTTTTTTTCTTAGTTATTTTGATGTTTCCAATATTCAAAGTCATTATGTGAGATTTAAATATGAGATGGGAGGATATGATTGTTATTTTTCTTTTTGCTCTATTATGAATCAGTCGATAAGGTTTTTATATTTCACATGCCCACCTTTCCAAAACAGATACTTGAACAACCCCCCACCCCAAAAAAAAAAAAAATCCAATGAAAAGGAATAGAATCCCAAACGATAACACGATTCAGGAACGCTCATGTATAAACTGCAGATGTGTCACTGTCTAGATGCACTTGCTTATGTTATTTTTACTAGTATTAATGTCCTGTCTAAGGAATGTGCTGTTCATTTCTGTACTGCCCCACTAGGTTTTCGGTGATCTGCATTGTGCATCGCCTGCTCTCCTGTTTTCCTTAATTCTGCGATGAATGATGCTTAAATAAGATTATTATAGTTTAAATGCATGATCTTCCTGATTGTATCCAGAGGTTTATTTTATTGTGTACTAACCCTCTCTCAAAATGTATCATCTTTCAGACAAGTATATTTGTACCATGATCTTCCTGATGGTTAGGGAATTCCATGGTCTCTAGAATTGCTATTCAAACAGTTCGTATTTTTTTCAAGACCGGTGAGCACATTCTGAACGGTCACCCTAGATCTCCTGATGGGGTGGGGCTATTTGCACCCCTCTTTTTACTTTTCACACCCCTTTTAAATGGGTTAACATTTGAAGATCCATTTATAAATGGATACTAAAGACACCCGTTCTTTACACACCTATAGATCCATTTGTTCCATTTCTTTAGATTCCGTTACACACCCTCTCTAGGTATTTGTAATCCTTAGATACTGTTACAGTCTATCGGAACAGAAGTTAAACCCGTTGATTCTGGAATGGGTTAGACACGTGAGATGTCTAGGTATTGGTAATTTGTACACACTACGTCAGTCTATCGGAACAAAAGTGAAATCCGTATGTTTTAGAATGGGGAAACACCCGAGATGTCTAGGTGTATTTGATCCTTAGACACTTTTGATGTCTATGAGAGCAGAAGTGAAACCCGTAGGTTTTGACTAATGAAGTAGATACCTGAGGTGTCTAAGTATATGTGATCTCTAGACACTGTTGCAATCTATGGGAATAGAAGTTAAAGTCATAGAGCGGTTCAACAACGTTCATAAACAAGTGCTCATTTCTTTTATTCAAAGCCCATTCATTCAAAGATAATACATAAAAATTGATCAACACCATTCATACATAACCATATAAACATTGTTCAACAAGTAACAAGTTTTTCGACAAAAACAACAATATACTTGTTGAAGTGGTTTACAAAAAGGACCCTTCATACTAGCTTCATCAATCTCTGAGTCTGCTTCTACCTCTACTTCTTCCCTCTCCTCTTCCTCTTGTGGTTCAACCTTAATATTTTGAGAACTTGAGACTACTTCTTCAAATCGATTCTTTCTATTGGAGGCAGTAAGTCGAAGACGAGCCTTAGGAGGCATACTGCATCATTCCCAATTAATTTAGGATTGAAAGAAACACAACAATAACAACTAACCATGAAACAAAATAACAAACTACTCATTAACATTCCTAATTGGCTAAATCCTCCGATATAAGAGACATTTCTTAGAAGCCATACTCCTTTACTATGTTAATATATACTCTATTACAAATGACATGTATGTTGTCAAAAAAACTAGTAAGTTTTGAAATTTGTTAGACACGTATGTTGTCTATATATATTTATTTCTTAGACAAACTCTCAGTCGATAGAAACAAAAAAAATTCCTGTAAGTTTTGGAATGCGTTACACACTTAGGTATAGTTTGGCAACTTGTTTAGAAGTACTTCTACTAAAAGTTCCTTCTGAAAGAAGTTACTTCTAAAGAAGGAACTTCTTGTATTTGGAGTAGAAGTTGTTTGGGAACACATATTGATGAATGTTTTCAAAAAGTACTTTTATAATAAAAATCATATGAATTGTCTAAAATACCCTTGACCCTATTTTAAACAATTATCGTAATAGATCAATATAAATAAATAAATATAATCAACTATATAATCAAATGACCAAAACACACATATAACTGCAATAATATTTGCCTACAACACATTAACAATAAAATTATATAAAAATATATTATTAAAATATTAATAATCTTATTAAATAAAGACATTATTCTTAAGATTCATTCCTAAAAAATAACACAATGGCTCAAATAACTCTCAAATAAATATCATTAGCTATTCTATCTCGAAAAGCATTCATTGTCGCTCTATCTTGCTCACGTGGAATCCGACCGTTTGATTGTGGTATCTGTAAAAAATCGCTATCTTCATTAATAAATTCACCCCATAGCACATCACCCAAGTCAACTCTTCTAATGAAGTTGTGAATCGCCATTGTAGCAACTACAATCTTTGCTTGTTTAATTACGGAGTAAGAAGGCATATTGTTCAATATTGGCCATCTCTTTTTCAACACACCAAAACAACGCTCAATAATATTTCTCAACGATGAATGAAGAAAATTGTATGCTTCTTCTTTATTTTGAGCAGAACGACCTCGACGATCTTGTAGATGGTAACGATGACCTCGGTACGGCGATAAAAAACCTGGCATATTGACAAAACCAGCATCTGTTAAATAATATTTGCCTGCATAATAAAATAAACAATATTATTATAAAAGTGAATTATAAATTATATGCAGAAAAAATACTCATATAAAAACTAACCATTTGGAGGCATAGGAAACCCTGAAGTAGGATTAGAAATACAACCCATGAGAATATTAGAGTCATTCACTGTTCCCTCGTGTCCTGCTGAAACGAATGTAAATCGCATATTAAAATCACATACTGCTAGAACGTTTTGAGTTGGTTTATTCTTTCTTCCACTTAAATACGCCATTTGTTGTGCCGATGGAACAACTGCCTCAATATGTGTTCCATCTAATGCACCAATACAATCTTTGAAGTACGGCATAAATTTTGCCTTGGTTCGAATATATTCAGGGGTTTCATCAAAGGACGGGGGTACAATACTTTCTTTTGCATATTCCTGCATAGCATTCAATACGATATTAAAATGTCGACTGCAAGTTTCACTTGACCGTTGAAACCACTCCCGCATTGGTCTTACTCGTTCATTTTGGCCAAGGGTAATGAGGAACAATGCCATTGCTTCCTCAACGACCACATATCGAGTATCCTTCAAAAGATTCTTTCTCCTAAATTCTTCACAAAAATGTGCAAATACGGGCGGCTCCATACGTAACATGACATGTGAACGCTCCCAATGGCCTCCCAGTAGTTCTTGTACCCTATGAAACCCTCTATGTGGAGAGGTGTGCATTGGTTCCTTACAAAGATAAAGACTTTGATATACTATATGACCAGCCGTGATAGTTACAAGTTCATCAAATTCTTCGTCAGAATCACTTGAATCCATCCTATTAAATTTAAATAGTTCACATAATATCACATAAAATAGTCACATAAATATGATTTGATAAAATTTAAAATAAGAATGTCAGACAATGCCATTTAATATGATAACATAAATACCATCATTTTAAACACAAATATGAATCAGTAACTAAATTACTTAATCAATTATATTCAACAAAGTCAAACATAAAACTTGATAAAACTTAATATTGAATCCACATAAATACATAAATAAACAAGCAATGCTAGAAATAAAACACAGTTCTAAAACAACTATCTATGGAATTTCTCTACGATTCTCTTCATATTCTGTTTGCAACCATATCAACCTCATCTCTGGATCAATTTCTCCAAACAACTCACGAAGTGTTGGATTCACTAATCTTGAAAGAGACCATGCATGCAATCGACCACCCAATTCTAAGCCTGGAATTTCCTTCAACATTTGACAAATATCATGAATGGAAGGTATGTTCTTGCTTTGGCTTGAAGATTCAGTTTCACTTCTTGTCGCATCCTCGCTTCTCTTGCTCCTTGTCTTTGCCCTAGTTTGCACATGTTCTAAGAGAGTATCAAACTGAGATGATAGTCGTGCTTGAATAGATCGCTTTTTTTATTACGTAATGGTTCAGAAGGGCCTAGCATATGATTTTTACGAGGGACTTCACCATCATCATTCACATCTAATGGTTCATCATTCTCTTTATCCATCACATTTTGCACAAAAGAAGTATGATTAAGAGTTGGAGTTGAATAATCTTCAATTCTAATTCTCTCTTCACTTTCAAGGTGTACCAAAGGTGGCGATGGCTGAGTTAAATTAATTGTATCTTGGGAAAATTGGGAAGAAGGATTGACAACATTGTCACCCGTTCCAATCGTTCCTGCAAAAAGTTTATGTAACAGGTCTTCATGCTCAAGTCCTTTCTTCTTAAAAGCTGCAGCTAGTGGATGTCTCTGCATAATAAATTTACCTAATTAATTATTATTTTAATATAAAAATTACCTTACAAAATTTATAATATATTACCTCAATATAATCCTTCCACCACTCCTCAGTTGCATCGACCGTGTTCCTCATTTGATCCCATCCTAATCCAGTAGTATTATTCTTTAATGCCATCCATGCTTTATATTGTGCTTTTAGTTTATCCCAGTGATTTTTTATTGATTTTTTTTCGAAGACTTGATCTGAATTCTTGTTCATGTCTAATAACACACTAGCCCATCCAGCCCTTGACAAAGAATGACCCTGTTTCTCGTTGAGATCCACTTGGGTGACACACAACCTTATGAATTTTTCATTGGTTTGTGAATCCCAAGTGACCTTTTGTTTTGAATAAATTTTTTCTTTTCCTTTATCCATGTTAAAAGATCTGCATATAAAGCGAAAAAAATTTCTAAATATTCCAGTAAAAGATTCAAAAAAAAATTCGTAAAAATTCAAGTATCTTAAAATAATTTTTTATTTATGGCATAAGAATCAAAATATTCAAATAGACATCATAATCACAAAAACAACCTCAATTTATCAAATTATCACTTCACCTCCTACCCAAACAAACAAGAATATATTATTTTAAACAATTAAAACTTTGCAAGTATTCATTCTCCACATAAAAAAAATATCAAAGATAATATTATCTTCATGTACCTAATTTTAAAGAAACATAGATTAAAATCAATATAGCATAATCAATTTAAAAAGAGATATAATATAACATTATCAATTTTTAATTATAAAATAAAAACCAATAATAAAAATCTTAAAAAAAGATTGAGATAAAAATTGCACCTTGTTTATATGTTGCTCTATATATCTCTTAAAATTCCTCTAGAGCTCGTCGGATCAATTCCAACACTGTACCGGTGAATTATCTTTCTCATGAATTTATAAACTACATATGACATAACAGACCATATATAGATATACGCCCATGCACACGTCGGTGAGTTTGTTATGTGATTATGTGTTTTTGTTATGATATAATGGGTTTGTTACAATATTAAACGTGAGTGATATTTTTTATATATAGGTTTTTTTTTATAAATTTTTTTTATATATAGTTATTCAATCAAATTCACATAATAAATTTTTTTTTAACAATTTATAATGAAAGAGATGATAGAAAATTTGTTATTAATAATAACTAAAAATAGTTTTTTGAGAAGTTATAAAATTTTATAAGGGTATTTTTGTCAAAATATCAATTTTTTTTAACTTCTACAGAAGTGAAAAAAACTCCTTCCACAGAAGGAGTTATTTTCTCCTTCTAGAAAGAGGAGTTTTTCTCCTTCTGCAGAAGGAGAAGTGACAGTTATCAGGTTCCCAAACGCGATCACTTCTCCTTCTGCAGAAGGAGAAGTCGTTCAGAAGTACTTCTGAACAGTTGCCAAACGGTACCTTAATGTCTATATATTTGTACAACGTAGACACCCATTCTGTCAAGTAAAAGTGATTATATAGATAGATGAAATGTCTATTCCTGTAGAACAAGGCAGAAGTTGGGAAAAAATTGGCATTTCATGAATGATAATTTAAAGATTTAAGGCAAACATGAGTTACTTATAATCCTCTCCAAGACCTCATCAAATCTCCCTATACACATCTTCAATCCTCCCCTTAACCCCTTACACATCAACCCTTCTCAAAACCCTAACAAAATTTAACAAGTTGAATATTTGGATTGTCTCCACCACCCCTTTCAACGCCATCGCCTTCTCTCATCCCTGTCACCATTCTTATGATCTCATTGTTGCTCGCTTTGTGAAACTCCTCACTCACGTTAATGATCTCCCTTGCTGCCACCTTGCTCCAGAGAACCGCTGTCAGCTTCAGCCGCTCCTCCCGTCGTATGGGGCGGAGGGCATCGAGAGTCTAGGCGCCTAGGAGCTCGTACACGCAGAGTCTCTTCATTTGATAGAGAGGTAATATGTGTGTTAGTGTGTGTGTGTGTGAGAGAGAGAGAGAGAGAGAGAGAGAGAGGGGTGTGAAAAGGAAAACCCAAATTTATTTATATACTGCGGTGTTTAAAGAATCAACCTTATTTGGGTGGGGTGTAAAAAGACAGGGGTGTGTTTGGTAAAATGAGGGGTGCAAATAGCCGGATCCCTCATGATGATCTTTGCCCAGACCCATCAGGGGATGTGGTGTACATGCACACCATCATCATTGAGTGGCGGTGTACCTGTTTATGTGGCATACCATTAGACGGGTCTTAGAGATCTTCCATGTGACCCGTTACAGAGGATCCGATTCCGTGCAGGATATATACAAGTAGAAGTGAACAGCTCTCATCATACAAGTTCACTGCATGTGAAATGGACCCGTAACTGTCCTTTTGGAGTTCCTTTAATTCATGAAATGTGTGCAAAATGTGAGTCTCATATAACAAGGTTTGGTTCCAATCAATTGCTTCCCAAACCCACAAGGCAACTTCATCAAAACCTTGGACAGCTAAGCAAAGGTGAGAGGATTCATTCATCCCCCCCCCCCTCCCCCCCCAATTCGTGGCCCTTTTTAGATCTCCCATCAAAATTCTAAGCAAAGGTGAGAGGATTCATTCATCCCCCCCCCCCTCCCCCCCAATTCGTGGCCCTTTTTAGATCTCCCATCAAAATTCAATGCCTCACCAAACAAAGAGAGAGCTATTGTTTTCTCACAATCTTTGGTGGTCTCAATGTCATATATAAATGTTATTCCCAGATGAGGACGGCGTGGACTCCTACACAACCACGTCTGTTCTCTCCACACGACACGTGTTCAAAGTCCTTCAATGCATTGTTTTGGTGCTTCACACTGAATCCAACAAGACAAACAAATAGCATTCGATGTTGCATATGATGAAAAGCTTTTTTTAAAAAAATTATTTCAAGCTCATCACCTTCTGTAGTCCACAGAAGAGTCCAAGAAAAATGAAGAAAGCGCTTGGAAACAACCTACCTTCACATTTATTATGTTTTCTAGATGTCCTTGGGTGGGTGGCATTATAGAGTAGTGTAGATAAGGTCTTCAGAAGAACAATGTGTCATTGTCAAGAAAACAATTTTTTTTTTTTTTTTTTTTGACCACCAGCACCCCTAGAAGTACAAGGGTAATTAACACTTTTAATTCCACAAAAATAAAAATTCACAAAAATAGCTTCGCCCTTCGAATATTAGCAAAAACTAGAAGCGTTGTCTGTTTTTTTTAATGTTTATACTGAAGATGGATTATATATAATCTGTCTCTAGTGTTTTATCGATTAACAAGGGAAACAAACATACTTGTGAAAATCCATTGGAGACGGGATATATATTTCGAGGATATGACATATATATCCCGTCGCCTGGAGACCCCTTGCATTTTTGTCTTAATTTTTTTGTTCTTTTTTGTTTTTGTTGAAACATATAATAAATTCTGCTTGAACATATATGAAAATGCATAAAAATTCTGCTTGAATGAAAATAAAATAACTTAAATGAAATAAAACATAAGTTTTATAAATACAATCACTTCATTACTGTTTTTGAACACTCATGAAAGTTTATATATAATAAACACTTAAGTCCCATAAATAGAGTCATCCAAAAAATTTTATAAATCATTTCTTTTTTGCTTTCCTTGGAGTAGGAGGTGCTGATGAAGAGGGTACGTCATAGCTGAATGAGCTAGAGTGGTATATATATCGTCTCCCTTGTATTTTCAAGGGTGTGTTTGAACGAAAGACGGCATATATATATATCGTTTCCCTTGTTAATTGGCAAAACATTGGAGACAGATTATAATCCGTCTCCAGTATAAATATTTTTAAAAAATGCTAACAATGACATAGCAACACTAATCAGGTCAATGAAACTAGTTTTTGTTAATTTTTTATGGACAAAACTATTTTTTTGTAAAATTTCATTTTTGTAGAGTTAAAAGTACTCATTACCGGAAGTATAATTATGCAGTATCATGAGAAAGAGGAGGACAAAAAAATATGTTCAGTCACAGAAACAACAGTACGAATCTCTTTGAAATATCTATTGTTCCGAGAACTGTTTTGAGCCGACATTGAAGCCGTATGGAATATATTGTAAATCATGTTGTACAGTCTCTTGTTTTGGTTGATTGAATAGAGCGTTTGGCCCAGAGGGCTTTCTACCAAAATAAATAAATTAATAGAGTTAATAAATTTGTGGCTATATGAAGGAATCAACCCAAATTGTAACTCTATAGCATTCTATCGACCACACGATATATATATTTTCAATTTTAATAATCATCCAAAGGGATGATAAAAAAAAAATGCATGTACAACAAAATAGTGCCTTCAATTTCAATTAACATCACACATGCAGTTCGAACAAAACCAAAATAAAAAGGAACAGAAGCTCAACATCCACACCTTCCCCTCCCACAAGCTTTGGAGGAGATTCCCCATAAAAAAAAAGCTTTGGAGGACATAAAATTAAAAAAAAAAAAAAGACAGAATAAGAAGATAAGGAGGAACAAAATCAATGCTTAAATATTGAGTGTTGTATTGACCCCTCCCAAAGAGATTGGACATCTGAGGCTCCCAAGCATTGGAAACTTAAAAGCCAACAATGTCCACACTATTTGCACAGACAATGACAAATTGAAATTAAAAGCTTTAAAAAGACCAAAATAGATTATTTCCGGAGATTATGTTGTCTTCACTTAAAGACAGCATATGTGTAGCTTTCATAAAACGGGGCCAAGAGAAAAAAAAAACACCAATGTATAGGAACCTCAACTTGCTACAGTACATGTGTTATTGTCAATGCATGTGTTATCTGGTGAAGAACAATATTCCAGATTTGTTGGCGTGCGCAGGATTTTGTTGTCGAATCAGGGTAGAACTGAACGCGCACACAATAACATGCGGTGGAAATAACACATCGTAGTTATCTAATGGAGTAAGTTGTATATATGTTTCATTATAACATTATTAGAATGAGGCTTGATAACAATATGATATCAAGTTATATAAGGTCTTACTTTCCTAAAAAATACAAGTGATAATATTCGAATTCAAATCAGGAATATATTACTTCTTGTATCATTCAAGTACGGCATAAAGACAATTCAGGGTTATTCAAATTTTGAGAATTATCATTAATCATACAAGAAAATAGATACGATATTTTCTTAAACGAGATACAATATCGATATCTGTATTTACTTTAAATTGTCATTCTAGAAAACTAGATATTGAATAATTCTCATGTATATATAATATGTAGATTCAAACTTTTAATTGAAAGGCACATATACATTACTTTGACAGCCATATTAAAATGGGAACTTTACACCTAATAAAAAAAATTTGAGAAATTTTTTAACATATCTATTTCAATCATAACATCAAGATAGATCATGTCCGAATTTGCGTACAATGGGTGGGAAAGATAAAAAAAAGGAAAATGACAATAACAAACCAAACAAAGTCATAAGATGCCAACTCAAGCCCTAGCTAATAAAACGTTCCCTACTCCGTGATATGCATGGCTTTCTCGCCCATCTGAATCTTAGATTACCCATTAATTATGGATTTCTATGTTCTTAATGAGATGACAATCTTAGTACTTCCAGCTTAGTTTGAGGCCGAATGTACTTTAATCTCTAATATTTTCCAATTAAAAAAAAAACAAAAGTACAAAAATCTATAGGCTACTTGATCAAGAATTAATCAATTGCTCTTGTAATATCAAGTGGAACCCATTAGAATTGAATGAGTGGGAAATCAAAAGTTCCCATCAATCCTCCTTTTTGCACTAATATAATTCAAAACCCACCCATCGATCTCTTTCCACAAACCATATAAAACCAAGTGGAATAAATAAAATAAAATTCATGTCCCACACAAAATGATATTTCTTTTCGTGGAAAATGATATGTTCAATCCCACTATAGCTCTAATCGCAGCCCACATTGTTTTTTTGTTTTTTTTATTTTAAATCATACATTCTTCAAATGAAGTGTATGCTGCTGTATGAAATGAAGTATAACTGAAATACATCAAGGTGTTTTTTTTTAAATTAAAAAAAAAATTTACATTATATGCTATGATAAAATCTTATACACTTATTATAGGGGCGACAAAATAGCTGTAAAACAGAATGAGTATAGCATGATATAAATCCTCAACCTCCCCTCCCACCCAATTAGAAATTCCGTCCCATCCATTCATATCTACACAAACGTCACCCCCAAATAAACAATGAATACAAACCCAAAAATCCGGTTGATAATTGGATCACATAATACGAAATACACACACACACAATATAAGATTAAGTTGGTCATAACCGAAACCGGGTGCGCTAACCTCGGTTTTCCAACTAAACCAATTGTACATTGACCCCACACTATTACATAATATATTTTAGGGTTTTTGCATATATACCCCTCTAAAAATTTATTTGTATGGAATTAACCCTCTTATAACCTTGATGATAAAAAATAACCCTATAATAGTTAAAAGTAATGCAATGATATCCCTATAGTTAATTGCTGTGAGGTTTGGTTAAAAAAAATTTGTTAGTCTACGGAAATGTTTGAAATAAATACCCTCTGTATATACCATGTCCACGTGCAACAAATTTTAAAAAATTGAGTGGGGGGTAAACATGTAATTTTATATGATAAGGTTAAGAAATTGATCAAGATTCACTTTGTGTTTCAAATAGTGATTAATGGAAGGATATTTTTGCACTATTTTTAAATATTACAATAATATTATTTTCATCGCAGATATAAGATGGGTAATAAACAAAAATAATTCTAAGAGGGGTATATATGCAAAAGAACCCAATATTTAATATTTTATCACACACCAGTGGTAAATAAAAACCCCACAAACGGACAGCCTAGATTCCGCCACCCCAACCCCCCCCCCCCCCCCCAACCCACACATCAAAACCCAAATCAACGGTCCAAATCCACTCATCAAACAATCCGACGGCCGAGACGGAAACACCCGCGTTTACGCGGAAACCAGGAGCCGGTCACCCAGGTCCTTGGAACTCAACCACGGTTAAAACAAAACCCTAACCACGGTTACTTCTCCATCTCCTTTATAAAAGCCGACAAGCCCTGACGGTCCTTGCGTTCCAAGTTTTCGCGTGTGAACGGCTGAGATCGGCGGATCAGGATGAGCTGCAACGGATGTAGGGTTCTCCGGAAGGGGTGCAGCGAGAACTGCCTGTTGAGGCCGTGCCTTCAGTGGATCGACGGTCCGGAGGCCCAGGGCCACGCCACGGTCTTCGTCGCCAAGTTCTTCGGCCGGGCCGGTCTCATGTCCTTCATCTCCGCCGTCCCTGAATCGCAACGACCCGGTACGAATCTCTCTTTTTAGGGTTTATATTCGATCAATCGAAGCGAATTGAAGTTTCTGATTTTTTTTGGGGGTTTTTTTTTTTTTTTTGAAGGGTTGTTTCAGAGTCTGTTGTTTGAGGCGTGTGGGAGGACGGTCAACCCGGTCAACGGGGCGGTGGGACTGCTTTGGACGGGGAACTGGCACGTGTGCCAGGCGGCGGTGCAGACCGTCCTCCGAGGGGGGGCTCTCAAGGCCATCCCCGACATCCCCTCCCCCGGCGCGTCCGACGACGACGACGCGTCGGAGGTTTCGCGGGGGAAGAAGAGGATGAAGTCGGAACGGGTTTGCGATCCGGATCTGGGGTTGATGACGTGGTCGCTCGCCGGGGAGAGTCTCCGCCGGCCGACGACGCCGTCGAGGAACTCGGAGGGGTCTGTCACGACCAGTGAGGAGTGCGGCGGGTGGGATCGGACGACGA
This sequence comes from Acorus calamus, assembly GCA_030737845.1. Lineage (NCBI taxonomy): Eukaryota > Viridiplantae > Streptophyta > Magnoliopsida > Acorales > Acoraceae > Acorus > Acorus calamus. The sequence goes on along the minus strand of CM060862.1, from coordinate 14,158,110 downwards.
TCGGAGCTGACCGGCGGCTCCTCAACCTCTTCGTCTGATTGGTTTTTTTTTTTTTTTTGGGGGGCGGGGATTGCGAAAAATTTTTAGGTCCTTTTTTTTTTTGGTTGTGTGTGATATTTAATTAACGGCTGCAATTCTCCACTCGGAGAAGATGAGCGGACCAGATGAGCTTCCCCTCTTTTTTTTTCTGATCGAGGAAATAAATTATTTAACTCTTTTTTTTCAAGTCCTTTGCGGGTATTGTTGCATGTCACTGTGAGTTAAATTTACGGAGACTGCCATTGAATCCAATGCTTATCCAAATAGGGAGACGATTAGATGAAAACGTGGAATTGGGCGATGAGTCCTCCTCCGTTGGAGGGTGTGAGTGAAATAATGATATTTTATTAAGGGTGTTATTGAAAAATGTAAAAGATGGAGGTGATGGTGGTGAGTGGGTGTCGATGGATTATTGAAAGAGAAGCACTTTGAGAGATCCCATCCGCCGCTGCTCGCATCGCCGCATTCATCTCACTTTTTTTTTTTTTTGCTTTCTTTTGTTATTGGGTGGGCAGCATAGGAACCTTAGCTTTGTACAGTTGCACCCTTTTAATATAAATGTTGGGTGCACTTTCAGGACTCTTTACATTATGTCTGTTGTACTGCCATGTTTTTATTTTATGTATAATATTAAACGTCTATTTTTTTCTTTTTATAGACGATGTATTTATAAATAATGCGTATATATCTCATTTAAAAATGTATATATTTTATCAAGTGATTATCATGATATGTAGAGTGTATGTGTTGTTATGCGGAATATAGCTTTATATTATGCTTGATTTCGAGTGTTAAGGAAGAATTGCATCGGAGAATGTGTCCCCTTATCAAAATATGGTTGTTGTGAATGAAAACACGGGTTTTTGTGTGTTTTTTGTTCTATGAGTACAGTTAAAGTTTCTCATACCAATAAGAGAGTCCTATAATTCCACGTCTGTAATCAAAGAAATAGTGAAATTTCTTACTTATCAACTTTCCTTTCTATAAATGTAGATAACATTTGTGGAACTACGTGAATCTTGTATGTTGTGATTGTGTGTTCATTTTTCATTTTTTCTACTTTGATTCATGCCATTGTTTTTCAATATATCCCACTCTCTAGTCTCGTTGTAATTAAGGTCTGTTCAATCAAGAAAAACCCTGCGAGCCTTGGTCGATTGATCATGAATTAAAGCACATCTTTGACTTCAAGAAACATATATGATACTGATTTTTCACGTTCAACTACATTTAAAAAAGTGTCTGTATTGAAAATGTTAGAATATATAATCTGATCATCCGCTCTTCTCCACTGTTTTTTTGTGTCCTTTCTCCTCCTCGAAGAGGCCATGATAAACACACACACACACACAATTGGGCCGGGGACCAGCTGCTGTCTTTTTCTTTTATTTTTTTATTTTATAAAAAAAATATTGTTTTTTATTTCCTTTTATGTGAAACGATGATGTGTAGATGTGTATCAACGAATATAAAATGTGCATATAGAATATTAAAATCATGCAAGACATGGGCGCCGCGTGACGCGGATTCCACACACACCGGAAGGGACGAGTGGGCTTTGTGGGTTTGGTGGGTTTTTTTTTTTTTTTTTTTTTGTTGAAAAATTTGCGTGTATGTCCCCTGTTAAATCATAATTTTGGTGTTATATCCCCTTTTTATATGCTTACGTTTGTCTCTAGTATTATGACTGAACTAACTATGGGTACTTACCTAACAATGACCCATAAAATGTCCCTTTTACCCCTTATGAAATTTAACCATATCTTTTGATCCCCACGAAAACCCTAAAATCAAAATCAGATTAAAATATGAAATTCTCCATTCCAAATCTAAGATCCCCTCTTCAAACCCTAAGATCATCGTCTGGAGAAGGATGAAGGGCTAACTAAACGAGGAAGAAGGGCTGGCTAACGAAATCGATCATTGGAACCTAAAAAAAAGTCACCTAGGCTGTCTGAAGGTTGAAAAAGACCCATTTATAAGCATCTCCTTCATTTAGGGGCAAATTTTTAAAATTTTCATGCCCACAACGGTTATAAGGGTATTTCAATCAATTCTGGCCATATTTAATGATGTTAGTAAAATATTCCTAGCATTTTCTACTTGCATCTTACATAACTTAATCTCAGTGGCATAATTGCTATACAATGAATTTTTTAGTAGTATACATGTAATTATCTTTTAAGGGGAATAACGTTAAAATAATGATTTAATAGGGGTATAAATACAAATTTAATTTTTTAATTCTTTCGTTCATTGAATTTGCTTGTATATAAGATTCCAAGTCGTCAGCCCTTTTATTTTTCTTTCTTTTTTGATGTAAAAAGTGGAAAGGGGGAGCTCCTCTGTTGGTGGAGAAAGTCATGGCCGCTGGCCTATTGAGAAAAGTTAGTTCCTCTGCATTGATTGGCCTGCTTGGGAGGCTGAGATATTTTTGGGAGAAGTCTTCTCTTTTGTTTTAAGTGCTGTTTCAAATATGAAATATCGAATCTTTGTTTTTTTTTAATAAATGGTTCATATAGTTCATTAGTATATATATTAATTGTATGAAAATTTGTGTTTGTTACATTATATATATATTTTTATTGAAAATTAAAATGCGTGACTGCATATGAGATTTTTTTTGAAAGATTGTATTTGAAGAATGTTGATACTTGATGGATTATGTTTTACTTTTAGTTTTAATTTCATCTCAACGCATTAAGTTTGTTAATTATTCAAAAAATATATGTATATGTTAGGATTCTATATCTGAAAAAAATAAAAAATAATCCAATATTCAAACTGAAGTGCAAATATGCATGTCAGTGTATCCAATACATAAAATATACATACATATTATAAATTTATGTCTGTTACTATATACCACATCTATTCATTATCTTGCATGATTAGTCACAATTATAAAAATTTAAATAACTATTATATTTTCTATACGTATGATTGGAAGAGATTATAAGCCTTGAATTTTTTTTATTTTAGAACTTTTTATAACATATCCGGACTTGAAAATATCGGAATCTAAAAATTAATATCCATAGTCCAATGATTTAGGATATAGATGATACAAATATGAATGTAACTGATATATAGACAATCTGTTAACAAGCTTAAAACCTGTACGCTAGTCAGACATATACGTTTATTTTGTTGTTTTTGGAGTGAAAATAAATTTTAAAAATGAGATTGGTTAGAACATAATTTATATGAGTTGATCAAATTATTTTTTGTTCATGGATGATCACCTAATTAGTGTCTATTATATTTGTTAAGACATTGACTACTTTGCATACCAGTGCATATCTGCTCCCGCTTAGAATGAAATTTAGTTTTATAGTACTCTTTAGAATGAAAAGATTAGCCATACTTAAAGATGTGCTCTCATTTCAAATCTGCAAATGAAAATAATAATAATACACATTTGTAAATTTTATGGGATTTGAGGCTTCTTATTGGAAGGCCACATGGTCCTCAATATTTTTTTTATATATACAAAATCTACGTATTTTTGTTACTGTATAGCTCAAAATTCACTATGAACCTAATTAACCAAATCATCATAACCATGGATTGGATCCATAGCTCAGTAATTGATAAAGGTTTTACAACCATGAGATTTTAATTGTAAAAGAATCATTGTTCACATTTGAAAAAATAAAAATTCCAAGCATTTAGAACTTCTGGATAAAGCAAAGGAACCATGGATTCCCAACCTTCATATGTATCCAACCTTATTAAACTCAACGTTTCCATCCTCCACTTGTTATAGATTTAGGACTTGAGATAATAAATCAATCTTGTGCTAGTTAGTATTTGACCCACATATATTGTTTAAAGAAGAAAATAGTACTATAAATGTTTAAACTGAGTAAGGATAAAAAGGCTAAAATAACTGGGTATGCACAGTATGTCTAACATAAATGAGAGTATGGATAAAAAGGGGAAATTAAAATAACTGGGTATGCACAGTCTGTCCAACGTAAATGAGTTTACCAACCATGAGTATCAATCAAAATATTGTCAAAATCAAAATATTGTCAAAATTTAATGACCCATATTTGGTTTTAAGAAGAAAACACATAAATGTGACCTCTCTCGAGAATTTTTTTACGTAGATGAATAATGCAATTAGATTGCCATGTAAATTTCAACTTTTATATATATATATATATATATAGAGAGGTGATTACGTGAGGTGAACGACGGGTGCGGCGTCGATCACGGGTCGTTGATCACGGGTCCATCGCATCGGACGGTCGGGTGCGATTCACGTCGACCGTTGGATGCGATGGACCCGCGATTGAACAGCCCACGTCGCGGCCGCACCCGCCGTTCGCCGCACGCAATCGCTCGCATATATATATATATATATATATATATATATATATATATATATATATATACGGTCGACGTGAATCGCACCCGACCGTCCAATGCGATGGACCCGTGATCGACGGCCCGCCGTTCGCCGTACGTAATCACACACACACACACATAGACTCGTGATATGGTGCGGCGTGCGGTCGGGTGCGGCGTCGATCACGGGTCCATCGCATCGGACGGTCGGGTGCGATTCACATCGACCGTCAGATGTGATGGACCCGTAATCGGACGACCCACGTCGTGTCCGCACGAGTCCGCACGCCGCATATTATCATTCGAATATATATATATATATATATATATATATATATATATATATATATATATATATATATATATGCAATTTATGAGTCCAGAAGACCATTATTTGCAGAGGTTGTCTCTGAGAGTGAAAAAAAAACCCACTCAAATGCATGTAATATTTGTTGATCACTTTCGTATTGAGTGCATTCTTTTTAAAATCATCATCGACTTGATTAAAAGCTTTCCATCCACGAGCAAAATTAAGTAAAAAAAGAGTAATGTAAAAGTGTGCCCTCAAATAGGGGGTAAAAATATAAGAATAATGATTTATATGCCACAATTTCACATGTCCCAAATAGACCCCATGAGGTAACACCTTTACTTGATTATTTCCTTAAAATGTGTTTGACTATTTTGATTTTTTTGATTATGGTGGAGTATCATCAATTCTAAGATCTCATAATTCTTCTTTATTAATTCATTTAAAAATCACACAACAACAATCATCAATTATTGAATTCGGAACAACATCAACAACACAACATCAACGCCACCACCCACAGAGGAGGCTTTCGCTGGTGGTTGGTTTCGATCTAGGGACCTCGCTGTCAAGCATGTTGATGGATATATACAACTTAAAGACCATTCAAAGGATATTATAATATATGGAGGGGAGAATATCAGCACAATTGAGGTGGAGCATGTGTTGTTTAATCACTCAAAGGTGCTAGAGGCCGCAGTGGTTGGACGACCAGATGACTACTGGGGGGAGACGCCTTGTGCTTTTGTGAAGTTGAAGGACAATTGTGATGTTAGTGCGGATGAAATAATTCGATTTTGTCGGGATCGCTTACCACGATACATGTCTCCCAGAACAGTAGTTCAAAAGCCAAGTGTGGAGGAGATCAAGGAAGTTCAGCTGCAACTTTCTCTCCTTTTCAATATCTGTCACTATGTACAGTATTTACCCTTTCAAAAACTTCAGGGTTAGGTATCTCTCTCTTCTCCATATGTTATATAATCATTACCATTATTGTACCTAAGATGGCTCTTTGTATACATAACCATCAATGGGTCCAATGTTAACAATTTTGGAATTCGTAGACTATGGTTTAAATTGAAGTATAAGGAAAATGAAAACGACATCTCTTCTATATAAGAGGGTGCAGACAAGTGATTCTTTTAATTAATTAATTAATTTATTTTGATTTGCAATTTTATTTTGTTTTCTCTCTCTCTCTTCTCCTCAACTCTCTCATAATTCTATAACGACCTTCAGAAATGAAATTGTTGTACCAATTATACTTTTGGTTCAAAAAAAAAAGGAAAAATGTCAAGTCAATTTTTTAAATTCCTTTTACAACTCGCACATGTTTTAATTTTTTTAAATATTAATATATACATACTTCACAAATGAAGTATATTTTTTATAAAAATTAAAATATATACTCTTATTAATTAAATTTATATATTTTTTATGATTTTTTTTATGTAAGTGTATAGTAACACAATATAATATAAATTAAATTAGACGATTTCATTTATTTTTTATTTTTTTTATATAGGAGGATCATTGACCTTATCGTCAAGCTGGGATGACTATCTCAGCATGTTTATCTCAGTCTCACGAAATTTTTTTTCAAATAATCGCTAACAAATCAGTGGGTAACGATTTCATATATTGTATTAAATGATTTTAGTAACGTGAAAACTTTAAATAGAGATGCAAAACGGACTGAATGTATCAGAACCTTTACAATAACATGAACTTTTGAGCCTAAGTCAAACTAGGCCTACATTGGTCCAATTTTTTTCTTCTAGCATAATTAATTACGTATATAGTTTTTGTACCCAAAACCGTATGCAAGGAATTATCTTCGTACAAAAAAAATCTCACATACTTTTTTTTTCTCGGCTTCTAAGGAGATGTTTAAAAATACGATTTGATTGTATTTGTTTTTACCGGAACAGTTTCAAAAATTCTGAATGTAATTTTAAACGTCCCTAATTTTAAATGATTAATTGATAACATGATTTTTTTTAAAGAGAGGTAGATATTTACTATCCAATTTTATTTATGAATATGAATGATAAACTTCAAAAGAAGGGAGAATGGATATGAAAAAACATAAAGTTATAAGAAAGAGGCCGCTTGCGTCAACTATCCCCTTGGATTAGAAGAGATGCATAACCTCCTATTTCGGAAAACATGACTCACTATTTTTATTTGACGGAGACGTGTTCAGTGCTTCATTTGCACCTTACAATAGGAGAAATTTTAAACCCTCGTTTAGATAGAGAATTAAGTTATTCTTATGAGGTTTATGACTATTTTAATATAGACAAGGAAATGCGTGATTTTATGTTTCGTTATGTTTTTTATTATTCTCATTGGAAGATATAAATTATGGATGAAATGTGAATAATTGATTAATAAAAAATGACTTGACAGATGATTCTCTGATTTAGAAAAGATGATAATAGTTAATTTCATTAATAATTATATAATTCCTTTTTTAACTAGAAAATCGACCGTTAGAATCTCATCTTTGTATTTTTCTTTATTTCTCTATGTCTTTTCATTCTCATCAGAATTATATTTTAAAATTAAAAATAAAATCGTGATAGTTATTTCTATATTTTTCAAAAGGACAAGAGAGCATCTACGGCTACAGTACAAGAAGAGGAAGAATGAAAGAAAGAAAAAGATGAGAGAAGGAAAAGCCGACAGGAGCTCGGGAAGAGCACGTGCGCAAAATCCAAGAGCCGCCGAAATGGTTGACTTTCGTATCAGGGAATATTTAGGGCACGTGACCAGGGGTCAGATCTTGTCTCTGATAAGATTGTGTCAGAATGAATGAGAAACCTTGAAACAGGAGAGCTTGCAGAGGAGAGAGGAGAGGAGGAGGAGATTTGTGAGAGTGGGAGAGGCCAGACAGTGCACACAAACCCATGCATTTGCATGCATGCATGCATCATGCATGCATGCATGCACGCAGAAAAATATATTTAAACGTGCTCTGTCCTTGCACAGTACATTTTGAGGACCATATTGCATGTCACATAAATTTTGCTTGTTCGGGTAAGTAAGGCATCTCATTAATTCATTTTTGTGTGAAATACTAAAAAAAAATTAGATACTATTTTTTAATATATAGAAATTAAATTTTAGATTTTTTTAAATGATAAACAGTTGTTATCTCTATAAAGGGGACAGGAGAAATGCATAAGAAAAAAAAGAAGAAAGCAACAGTACAACATGTGGAGGAGGATTAATTTTTTTTGTTATTAATTCTTTACCTAAAACTATAATGGTCCACATTTTGCGACCAAATTGCATGTGACATACATTTCACGTATTGTTCGGGTCTTATATCTTTGGCTCCGATCCCGTTCTAATCACAATCCGGCAGATAAACGTGTAAATGTGAGTCATGTAATGAGGGGATGGGATTGTTTGCAGCATTATAAACTTCTTTGTAGCAACCAAAACTATGTCGTCGTGTGTAAACTCTTACCGATAAGAAACTGTCATCCATTCACTCATCCTGAAAAGTAAAAAGGATTTTTAGTTTTAAATACCTATAAATATGTCTATTTAGAGATTGATCTCTCCCTTCTTCATATTTTTTTTAAATCCTCATATTTAACTTCCTATTTGGTTTTTAGTCCATCGGTCAAACGTTCGTCCATATACCATTAATTTGTGAAATGCGATTTTATTTTTAAGTCTCTGTAAACTATGTTATTTAGTGATCAGTCCCTCCCTTCTTCATATTTCATTTTAAGTCTCTAATTTCAAACTTTTTTTTTTATTAGTCCATGGATAAAAATGAAAATATGTGTAGTTTAAGTTTTAAACTGTAAAAATGACTTAGTCTAACATTTTTCTAAGAAAAATTATATGTCCAGCCTCTCATGCAGCCTCAATTACAATGCATACCAATTTTTTTTTTTAAAAAAATCATGCACTTTTCCATTGAAGTTCATACTGTTATATGAATTAAAATATATATATATTTTAAATATATATATTTTTTTAATACAAAGACATTGATCAACAAGGACCTAGAGAAAATAATAGACTAAAAGCTCATGATACCCAACCCAAAGGGGCTGTATGCCTTTTTTTCCTTCTTCCTGCCGTTGGTAGGATTTGTCCCACATTATTAGGAAATGAGGGGTGTCTCTATCCACCCCACTAAGCGCGGGAGGACGGTGGAAAGAACTTTTTTTAGATAAGCCTTGAGGTTCACAGCCCATAAACGTTGTAATTAATGTTTCCTTAGAAAATGTTATACTAGGTCCAGTTCAATCTTTTTATGTTTTTATTTTTAAAAATTATATATCTTATTTAATAAGATATATATTTTTATAAAATGTAATATATATAATCTAATGAATTTAATGATATCATTTATAGAAGAGAAGATTAATGAGGTATATAAGGACTTTATTTGAGACTATAAAAATGAGTGAATATAATTAAAAAATTGTCTTTATTTGAATGAACTAATCACACCTTGCCCACAAAAAGTTGCAAATATGGATAGTAGAAGAGTGTTTTATTAGATCAGCCTTGAGATTTTTGGACTTGGTCTGATCCAACAAAAATAAGCCAGGACTCCACCTAAGGGTCATCAGTTGGCCCAAAGTCCAAAAACTCAACCTGCCAAGCCTGGGCCGTAGAGTTAAAATAGTAAACATTATCATAATGAGATATATGGTTTTATAAAAAGCGTACATCGCTCTATTTCAATTTATATCAACCCATTTTTAATAAGTATAAGAAAATAATGTATAAGTTTCACTGAATTTCTAACGAGTTATATAAGACTGCATTTTAAACTGTAAAAAAACTGAGGTATTTTAGACATGCATCATCTAATGATTATAAACTGACCCATGACCATGAGGCTGTGAAACTACAATGAGCTCTATTACACTCACCTTTTTATAATCCTAAATATAGTCCTACATATCTCATTAACCCCTTCCACTCATACCTCGTTAGAAATTTTTCATATTGAAATATATATTTCAATTTTTATAAAAATACATATCTCGATAAAGTATATGATTTTAAAAAAAATTCTTTACTTTGGGCTGTAAATGGATTGTGTAACATTTTTCAATTGGAGTGTCGTTATACTCAGTTTTTTTCTTAATCCAAAACACAGTCCTATATACCACGTTAGCAATCCAGTGAAGCATACACTTCGTTAAATGTTGTATATACCACATTAAATATTTTCTTACACTCACTAAATATGGGTTCATTTAACTTAAAATGGAGCGATGTAAACTTTTTATCAAAATTTATACATCCTCAGATGATATTTACTATTTATAAATAAATAAAAACATATAAAGTTGGAGTTTTGTTTGATAAAGGTGACCGAGTCTAACATTTTCCTTTCCGATTGCAATTGTGATTGGGCCATCATAGCCCACGAAATGAACAGGGGCTAAAGCCCAACAACACCAGCCCTAAATTAGGGCATTATATCATCAAATATAAATTAGCTTTTAAAACTGAGTTTTCCATGAATCATACTCAGCTTTTCTAAAAAAAAATAAAAATAAAAGACTGGCCTAACAAGGTATATGAGACTCTAATTTAGGCTGATAAAAGGATGGTGTAACAAGGCTCTCGTCCATCTAATTTATAAACACTTTCTATTTAGTCACATACCAATTAAAAGGAACATATTATATATTAAAAATGCATAATTATGAGCTCGAGACCCTTATATGAGTTTACAGAAGAAAAAAAAGGGTCATATTTTTACTTTACATGCGCATCATTTTGAATTCACAAAAAATAAAGTAAAATTCATACATACAAATCTGAATTCGATGTCCCACAGAAACCATAATCAATCATGTGTTGTCAGATAACATGCAATTATTCATAATACTTCAAATTTTAAATCAGAAAAAGAAACCCCTTTTCATAAACATTTCATACAACAATAAAACAGTCTGCAACCCATTAAAGTGAATTCATTTACACAAACCCTCACCTTGTAGCCCCATGTTAATTTCATGCAAACATTGGAAAACACACACCCCAATCAGTTCATTCTACATTGGAACTTAAAATGAGTATCAAACAAGATAATATTTACACATTGGATTTCCTTTTCATTTGTTAAAAAAAAGGTACTTCACATTCAGATAATACAAGAGTGTTTCCGTAGTTCTTGAAATTACAAGTAGGGGGAAAAGGGATGGACATTTCTTGTGATCTATGCATACAAAAAAAAGAATGATACGGCTGAAATCCAGCTATAACAAGAGGCTGGACAAGCGTAATCACCTTTGCTAACCCTGATACTGATATAGACTTTGTGATTTATTCATGTTTAGTGCCATCTCGGGTTTTAATCAAAGGATTGTTTTGATGTTAGTAATCAGACGTGGTCACAAAATCAGCTCTACAGATACGTCAGCCTTGGTTTGAGTTTTAGTTGTAATAGATTTGTTCTCAGGCTACATTGTGTCACCTGTTCGCATAAATTTTTGTTTTTTAGTAATGCAACATGGATTGTGAAAATATATATAAAAAAATGGGTGCATCGCATGAGTGCGCGTACCTGCATTGCTGTCATTGTGGACAAAAGGAATCCGCAGTGATCCAGTAAGGCTCTTTCTTGAGTGGCTACACCAGCAATTTCTGTTACCAATGTATTCATATTCTCTATCTGCAAATTTAATGAAAGTTTGAAGCTTAGGTTATAAAGAAGAAAATTGGTTCACCACTAGGCTAAATCAAATGATGATCAAGGTGGGGATGTTGGTCTTTACCCCCATGGATTAGAAGAGAAACAATGCTCATACTTTCTAATATAAACTTCTGAATCTTTTTTTTTTGAAGGAATAAGCATCTGAATCTTGATTGTCATTTCATTTAAATTTTGCTTGCATTATATATAATTTTGATAGTTGTGTAATCCAAATTTCAAATGCATGGATGAGCTAGCAATACAAAACAGTATTGCACAAACCTACTCATTTAACTAACTGGGCAACGGAAAATGAGAGGACTGTTAAAAAGAAACGGCAGTTGAGAGTAAGACTCACCTTTGACAGAAAAAAGCGAGTTGAAGATGCTATCGCTTGCATCACATCAATTGCTGAAGCAGAAGCATCTTTCAGCTTTTGAATATCTGTCTGTTGAGGGGAAAAAAAGAAAAACTGATACTTATGCATACTCATGAATAGAAAGACAAGGATCAGGAAAATTCAATGGAGTGTACCATTGCTCCATCAACAACAGGAAGGCGGAGAGTGCTAGCTTTCATAGCATCTACAGCTCCTGATAAGGAACTAGAGTGGTCTCTATCCATGTTAGCCCATTCTTCAAGATGGGTCATCTGCATTGATCAAATATTGTAAGAAGCAGGCATAGGAAACCTAACATCACTTACAGAAATGTACATCAAACTCCAGGCAAAAGATACAACTCCCACTAGACATATATGACAGTTCATATGTGTGAACATCTAGCTGAAAGTAAACGTTTGGGAAAATAATTAGCACTTGTAATTTCTAGCCTTAGTATTCACTCAATTGGATACTTGAAAATCAACATAAGATGTTGTTCCTGGGGTTTTGCATAGAGATTATGATACACTAATTAAATCATAAAAATATAAAATCCATGAAAAATATGAATCGATATGAGATTATCCAAATTAATTTGATTAAAAGCAAACTAATTCAAATTCCCAAGTGGGTTAGGCATTGATTATCAGTCCTTAATGATTATGAAAACAATTCACAAACCTGTCTCTTAAATGGTCTAATTGTCTCTCCTCTCCTAATATAAGCAAAAGTCCAACCAGAATATCCAGACAGTTGTTCATGAATTCTTGCCTCTCTGGCATCACATCCATATTTCCCAGAATAGTGTGCAATTGAAATTTCTATGGGAGCTCCTTGAGACATACAACTTCTCTGCGACATTGATGAGTTGATTGCATTGAAATCGAAAACTTCGTATCTTGGTAAATGATAAGGGGGTTGATTACTTCAAAATGCAACTAGGACTTTGTCAAGGTGACCACCATTTGTCTCGCTTTTCATTTTAGTGACAAACTTATTAAGTTATTTGATACACAAGGCCACAAAGAAGGGATGGATTTTGGGGTAGGGGATCATGAATGAAGTGGCATCGGCATCACTGACATCCAATATACATATGACACAAATCTTCTGTGCTGGGAACATGGAGTCACTGAATGTATTGAAGTTTGTTCTCACATGCTTCACGATTCTCTTGGGATTGAAGGTGAATTTTCATGAGTGAGTTGATTGGAACTCACATGTGGAAATGGAGATTATCTCATCATGTTCATATAATTTGATTCAAGGTGAGTGCTCATCGCCTCATCATATCAAAAAATTGCAATTGTTGACAAGAGTATTGAGAACATTGGAAACCTCTTTTGGGTAGGAAAGGGAGGTCATTGAGTCTTAGTGGGAGATGGTCCTCTTGAAAGTGATAATCCCTTGTCTTACTCCTTTCTTTCTATCTATTTTTCAAGTTCCTCTTGGAGTCATGGAGGAGATGGAGAAGATTCGGTGTTTATTTCTATGGGCTGGTCCATCCACTCCACGGGATGGTCATGGAATGCTTGGTCTTCAATTTCCTTGTGTGATGAAGACTTGGTAGGGGAAGAAGATCAAGTTGAAGCAGCAACTCAGTGGGACTGAATCACTGTCATCCATATTGGACACATGGCAAAGGGTGGGGCGGATCCGGCCTTGCAGTTGGTACGGAAGGACATGATAGAATCGGGGGGCTTGCTATGAAATATAAACATTATTGTATAATTCAGATTTCTTATTTGCTTCTCTTGAAGTGGTTTTTTTTTTTTTTTGAAATGGAATTCTATCTTGGAGTTTATCCTAGTTTGTATATGGTGGTAAAATCCAACCTTTAATTTTTTTTAAAAAAAAAACCTACATCCTGCATTTAAAATATGACAAATTAATATTGACCCTTAATATCCATGTTATTTATTTCATGATACAGAAGTTGATAGAGTACTAATTACTAATATTTGCTCATTGCAGAGAACATGAAATGAGGGAGAGAACATCAATTATTCTTGCAAAAAATAGTCTACTGCTTGCAAAGAAATTGAATGAAAAATAGTCTAATATTTACAAAGAAACAGAATGATAATTCATTTATCAATCAGCAACAAGCAAATACCATTCGAAGCCAAAATCAAAATGGTTCATAATCAAAATTTCTGCAGTTCATACATCTAAAAGATGGCTAAGCAGACTTACTTGTCCCTGAGTATGGAAGTTAGCTTTACATTGCGTGTCAATATGTGCAGCCTGATCTTTTGTTTGGTTACCAAATCACGCAATCGCGAGGTACTTAACCATGCCTTGTATAAAGTTTTCTGCTCAATATAAATCAAGAAATATTATCTCAATGATGATATCCTGAACTTTATTTTTTTTCTCATGTTGAATCAATTTCAACTAACTTGGCAGCATAGAAAAGAAGCCAATAAATCAGTAAACAAATTCCTTTATAAATTAGAAACTCCAAGAGCACATACATGCAAAATTGCAAACATTTCTATAATGCGAGTACAGCTACATTATGCCATAACATAATCACAGTCCTACAAAGCATAGAATCAACACTGACAAAGAAGAGAAAAAGCAATTTGAAGGATATGAAGAGAGGTATCCAACTTCAATTAAGGCATATTGGGCACGTAACAGATGTTGGATACATAGTTCAAGCGATGATATTGGTGTTGATAGAACTAAAAGATATGAGAATCCAACAGACAGAATTAAATTTTTCCTTCAAGCATTCTATACTGATGGGGATACCATTTAGCTATTATTTTGGGTTCGACTCATCACCCACGGCATTTATTAGCTAAGGTGGTATCTACACATTAATATTACAATGGGTTAATTTGAGCAGAATTTATTTCAGAACTAAAGCATAAAATTTAGTTAGGAAGCAATGGCATGAAATCATCATTCAGTGTGCTTTCCATGAGAACTGATATCTGTTATTCCTTCTACTCAACATTGATGGATGTAGTAAGGCAAAGAGAGTACATGAAATACTGTGGGAAGCTGAAGTTCAAAACAGGATTTGATTAGCATTGGCACAATAAATGAGAGTTTGACCTGTCTTTCATCGGGTTGTGGGATTCAAAAAGGCATTTAACACAGGCCCATAACAAAACTCAGTTCATAAATAGATCCAATGATTTGTCCTATTTTTAGTTTAAGATGATGTTATCCTCATATACAAGAGCTAGATGTCCACAGTAGATATCTGATTACCAGTTAGAGACCCTCCCACATAGAACTTTCTTTGGCTCTCTATGCTTTTTTTTTTTTTTTTGAGAGAGAATGATAGGCATCCTATCCCAGTTTTATTAAAATGAAGAGAATGCCCAAACGCAAAAACAAAACACATTGGATAGGGTTATCCACTGACGCTCCTCCCCTAACACATCACCACCCACCACGCCACTCCCCAGTTACAATACACAACCCCCTCCTCCCCCCTTCCCCCCCCCCCCCCCCCCCCGGGTCATGCGTACAACACATGACTAGAAAATCTCCCCCAATCTTTAATGAACCTGATAACAAACTCCCATTTATTTTCAACATGCTGAACCCATGTTGGTTCAGAGTCTTTGTCATGCACTTCTTGATCAGTTGATCCACTGCACTATCACATAACAAGGCGTAAAAATTATCACAGAGTCACCAAATAAACTCACACCTAACCCAAAAAAGAAGCAGATATATCACAACATCACTCAGAACACCAAATGATAATAGTCAAATCAAGAAGAAAGAGTCATGCAACAGATGAACAATAAAATGAAAGAACAATCCAAAGACAAGACATGGAACCATTTAGAGCAAATGGGCCACCAATACTGGCAGGGAGCACAATTGTTATCAAAATCTACATATTACTCTGCAATGCCCAAAAAATCAACAACAAATAAACGCTCATAGGCCAGCATTTGTACCTCAGCAGTCTTCATCTGCTCAGCCATCGCCTCCTCTGCCCTTGCATTGGCGAACCGCCACTGCAGGTGCCCATTATAGTAAATCTTCGAAAGATGCAGCTCTTCTACCTGGCTCTTCCCCATCTTCCGCGTCCGGCAATCTGCTCCAAAGCTAAGGATCGACGGCATACTGACGGATGGCTGGTTATATCCAACACCCCCAGTTACATTGTGGCTCACAGAAACCACTCCCCTGGTCCTTGATGGGTTCACCATCCCCCGAGATGGTGAGGCCGCCCGTGTTGGCGCTGGAAGCTTCAGCGGTGAGGGGTGTCTTGCCGGGGGGCCACGGAGGGGTGACGAAAGGGCCCGGCCTGTTGGGGCAGTTCTTGGGCTCAATGTGGGAGGGCTATCCAATGAATTCCGCTTTGATAAAAATCCGAGATTTGGTGACAAAAGAGAGCCCTTGTCCTGTAAGCGGCGGAGGCGGGCATTGGTATCCGGCCAGAGCTTGGCAGATAAACCGTCAGATCCCCGAGGCGTCCTAGGAGCACGGCACGATTCATGAACCCCCGAATTGCTCCCTGATGAAACACTTTCGGAGTCCGATGACAGATCGCATGAATTATCCGATCCCAACGAAGGCCACAACCGTCCGTCAAACGACTTTCGGGATTCTACCTTCAAAGAGCCGCCCCTCTTCAGATCAGCCGTGAAATCCAGGCTCCTCGTGAGGACGCCGAGATCCCGCGAAACGATCCTCGGCCACCGCCGCAGCTGCTGATCGGACGACTGCGACGGCCGCGAGTTCTCCACGTGGGGAGACGCCGACCTCCGCCGCTCCGGCGTGAGCTTCCTCGAGGAGGCGAAAGCCGAGGCGGACGGCGTCGCGGGCGCCGCTTTGGTCTTACTTACAGGGAGCGCGAACGACTCGCCCTGGAAGGACACGGAGAGAGTCCGCACCGACGTCTTAAGCACCCTCGCCGCGGCAGAGACGTCCCCGGGGCCGGCGTTGTTGAAAACCCTCGGTTCGGGACGTCTGCGGTCCGCCGAGAGGGATCGGACGGCGGAGTGGGTCTCGGGGGGCGTTGAGCGGGTGACGAGGGGCGAGGAGCACCGCCGCGAAGAGGAATTAGAAGATGTGGTCGATGAAGATGAAGTGGAGGAGGTGGAGATCGAGGAGGAGGACATGTAGCGAGAGGAGATGAGCTTGGATTTAGGTCTTCGGAGGGGAGCCGCATTGTCCTTCTCGGAAGGGATGAGCGGGGGCCGTGTAGGGTTTTGAGTGTTCGAAGCTCTCGCCGCCGCCGCTGCCCCCATTGTCGAAGCCCACAAAGCTCTACTTCCTCTCTGTGTTGTCTTTGAATCTGAATCACATCATCTCCTCCTCCACCGATGGATCTGTATTTCTCTATCCGGATAGATTCGCCATTAAAGGAGATCAGGAGAGAGAGAGAGAGAGCTTTAGCTTTCAGTGAGTGAAAGCTCTGTTTGCGTTTTCATTTGTTGAGGATGAACGGTTACGATGGGCGGAAGTGATGATGCGCCGCCGAAGGAGGGGCTTAAGGTGGTTTTGTCCGAATGAATCGCGTTTTCAGTTTTCTTTTTCAATTTTTTCAAAGTTTTGTAAAATCGCGAAAAACAAAATGTCGGACTTTGTTCTTTTGTCGTGACGGATACGCTTGTTAATCATGCTTAAGGTGTTAAGCGAGGTCGCTGATTGCGTTTTACGGGGTCGGTGACGGTGGCTCCGCTTTATGTTGCACTCATTCTGCTACGCCCGGGGATGCGTGCATATGCGCGTGGATACCGAGGCAAGGGAGATGGGTCCAAAAAATCTGTTTGAAGATCAAAATCAGAAAACCCAACTCTACAAAACCCCTCTACCAAAATATGTTCTTGAAAAAAATGTTAAAAATCTTGCATCAAAACAGATTTTTACCAGATGGCAAGCATTACTAGGAATCTATGATTTTGACATAGAATACATTAAAGGAGACTTTAATAGTCTTCCTAATTATCTCTCGCGTGAATTCTTGCAGGGAAATGGACCAAAAGAAGAAGGCAAAAATCCTTCCTCAAAGGACCCTAAAAATTGAGAGCTCAAGACCTTCTGTGAACCTCATAAAGCCAGAGGTTAAGGAAGAAAATCTGTTTGAAGATCAAAATCAGTTTGCCATACTTGCTGAAATAGGATCTCAAACTTCAGATCCACAAACCGAATATGAATTCAAAACTTCCGTTCCACTATTCTCTATTGAGAAATATGAAGTAGACAAAGAAATAGCAGAACTTATTAAGATATACTTCCTCAAAGATGATCATTCTGGTACTGGCTACCATTTCTATATCCCTGATATGATAGGGAAAAATCCTGATTACTATGAAAATATCCTATTAGAAACAAACAGTGTCAGAATTGTGCACCATTATAAGAACAAGAGCACCTTAGAGATCTCATACTCTAAACTATGCATCCAAAAGATATTATCCTTAAAAGACTGGGATAAGAGTCCCAATGCCTCTAGGCGATTCCAAAAATCAGTGATCAGACCCAATTACTATAATTATTGGGATTACCAGAAAGCCTGGGAAAATGTACTATTAGTCCAAAACTGTGTCTTAAAACATTCTTGGTTTATCCATTTTGTCTGCCAAGCCAAAATTCCAAATTGGTTTTACTCCTGGTGGCAAGTATTTGGTGCTAATTGAAAAAACTTACCAGGAGACATCCAAGCTCATATGGAGCAGGAAGAATTAAACCCACAAAATAGCATTGATTTATTGAAATATCACAACCAGACGGGGATACAATGGATCCTCCAATGGGATTTCCAGGTAGAAAAAAGGTTTCCTCCTCACCTCAAGAGAGATATATATACTAAATGGTGGGCTAAATATGACCCACAAAAATTTTTATCTGGTTATAAATTACCAATTTATGGAAAACCACGGGAATTTTTGTGGGTCATATTTAGCCCACCATTTAGTATATATATCTCTCTTGAGGTGAAGAGGAAACCTTTTTTCTACCTGGAAATCCCATTGGAGGATCCATGGTATCCCCGTCTGGTTGTGATATTTCAATAAATCAATGCTATTTTGTGGGTTTAATTCTTCCTGCTCCATATGAGCTTGGATGTCTCCTGGTAAGTTTTTCCAATTAGCACCAAATACTTGCCACCAGGAGTAAAACCAATTTGGAATTTTGGCTTGGCAGACAAAATGGATAAACCAAGAATGTTTTAAGACACAGTTTTGGACTAATAGTACATTTTCCCAGGCTTTCTGGTAATCCCAATAATTATAGTAATTGGGTCTGATCACTGATTTTTGGAATCGCATAGAGGCATTGGGACTCTTATCCCAGTCTTTTAAGGATAATATCTTTTGGATGCATAGTTTAGAATATGAGATCTCTAAGGTGCTCTTGTTCTTATAATGGTGCACAATTCTGACACTGTTTGTTTCTAATAGGATGTTTTCATAGTAATCAGGATTTTTCCCTATCATATCAGGGATATAGAAATGGTAGCCAGTACCAGAATGATCATCTTTGGGGAAGTATATCTTAATAAGTTCTGCTATTTCTTTGTCTACTTCATATTTCTCAATAGAGAATAGTGGAACGGAAGTTTTGAATTCATATTCGGTTTGTGGATCTGAAGTTTGAGATCCTATTTCAGCAAGTATGGCAAACTGATTTTGATCTTCAAACAGATTTTCTTCCTTAACCTCTGGCTTTATGAGGTTCACAGAAGGTCTTGAGCTCTCAATTTTTAGGGTCCTTTGAGGAAGGATCTTTGCCTTCTTCTTTTGGTCCATTTCCCTGCAAGAATTCACGCGAGAGATAATCAGGAAGACTATTAAAGTCTCCTTTAATGTATTCTATGTCAAAATCATAGATTCCTAGTAATGCTTGCCATCTGGCAAAAATCTGTTTTGATGCAAGATTTTTAACATCTTTTTCAAGAACATATTTTGCAGAGCTGCAATCTATTCTTAAGAGGAATTTTTGGTTTAAAATGTCCCCTTGGAATTTTGTTATGCAGTTAACTATAGCTAGGATTTCCTTTTTTATAGTGGAATATTTTCTTTGAGCTTCATTCCATGTTCCCGAAGTAAACCTTACTAATTGTTCTTTGTTGTCAATCCTCTGTTTTAGTATCCCTCCATATCCAATGTCAGAGGCATCAGTTTCTATAATCTTTGGTGCATTGGGGCTTGCTATATTCAAGCATGGCAACTGTTTTACCTTTTCTTTAATCCTTTGGACGGCATGGGTATGTTCTATGGTCCAAGGTGTAGGGTTTTTCTTCAGTCTGTTGGACAACAGTTTCCTGTCCAGAGCTATATTTTTATAAAAGTCTGATACGTAGTTAAGACAACCAAGAAACCTTTGAAGTTGTTTCTTATCTTTTATGCTATCTGGAAATTTATCTGCAAAATCTATTACCCTTTTTATGGGTGTAATATCATTCCCAGAGATTTTATATCCTAAAAATTGAACTGTGGTTTGGAAGAGTTTTATCTTCTTGGCTGATACCACCAGACCATTTTGTTTTACAATTCTAAGGAAGATATTAAGATGCTTCCAATGCTTATCTATGTTCTCAGAAAATATCAGCACATCATCGATATAAACAATGGAAAAGGATCCATAAGGATTAAATATTTCATTCATTATGTTTTGAAATTCCGAGGGTGCATTCTTTAACCCAAACGGTAAAACATTCCACTCATAATGCCCAAACGGTACTGTAAAGGCGGTCTTGTATCTATCTTCTTCTTTAATCTGGATTTGCCAGAATCCTGATTTAAGGTCAAACTTGGAAAAAATCTTGGAATTATAGACTCTTTTGATCAGATCTTGCTTATTGGGGATAGGATACCTAATCCACTGGAGTACCTTATTTAATGGCTTATAATTTATGACAAGCCTTGGCACTCCCCTTTCTAATTCTGCAGCTTTTTCTACATAGAAAGCCGCACAGCTCCAAGGTGAAGAGCTCTTCCTAATAAGATTTTTGATAAGTAATTGAGATATTTCCTCCTTGCAAATTTCTAGGAGTCTATTATTCATTTGGATGGGCCTGGCTTTTGTGGGGATTTTCTCTTCATTAAAGTCTTTGATGTATGGTAGGCTCACCATGTGTTTTTTCCTATGCCAGAAGGCAGAGGGCAGATCTGAGCAGGCCTCATTTTCAATAGTCTTTTGAAAATCAGAGACCTTCTTTTGGAAAATAGGACTACCGATTTGTTCAGATGTCTTTTGAATCCTGATCTCTTCAGAGAGTTCATTAATAAACTTTTCTTTATATTCCAGGGCCTGCCTGAGCTGGTTGAGAAAAGATAGCTTTGGTGTAGTACAAAATTTGTATAAGATATTTTTCCATTTTGAGTTGCATGAATACCCTCAGTATCGACCGAAAAGGGTTTTATCATATTTATAAAGGGGGTTCCAAGGATAACACCCTGACGAAGATCTTTCACCAAAAGGAACGATGTTTTTAAACATGATCCTTTATTACAAACATGTACTTCGGGTATTTTATAATTAATCTTAAGACTTTCCCCATTGGCAGTATTAATACCATGGGTTGTCTTTTCAAAGTATCTTGAAGGGATCAATCCTTCACGAATGCAGTTCATATCAGCCCCGGTGTCAATAAGGGCCTTATATTTTAGAGAAAATGTTTTAATTTTCAGGAGGACTTCAACATTCCATTTTTGTTTTGTATATTTTTCGAGAGAGCTAATAAATTCTTCTTCCTCTTCAGGTTGATCCCTGACAGATTCTTCATTATCAGAATTCTCGGCGGGTTTTCCCAATCTAGGGATGGCTTCAAGGTATGTAACCCTGTCTCTAAGGTCCTTGATTTCTTTTTTCATATCAATTTGTTCTTTTCTTAATTCCCCTATAGTCACTTTTTTGGGTTTTTCAGATTCTAATCTTTGAATTATCTCCTTATAGGAGTATTTTTCTTTGTTATCATCTTGGGCTTGACTGACAGGAGTTTTTATCAGGCTAATATATCTTTCTAACTGTCGTTTCTTTTCGACAGGATTCTCGATGGAGTCAATAGTATCTAAAATAAATTGTTCTTGGACCGAAAGGACCATCAAGCCATCTGTATCTGACGATGAATCATAGGATTCAGGGTCACAACAGTTACAGCTACAACTTTCAGAATCAGAATTCTGTTCTTCTAAGTTATGAATGGATTCCTTTTTATTTTTTGGTTTGCTACTAAAGCATTTATTGGCATAATGGCCTTTCTGCTTGCATTTAAAGCAGGTAGGAGGATTAGAGGTGTTGGGTTTCCTTTTGGAGAACCGCTTTCTAGTTTTTTGAGCAGGGGCTCTATTTGTTTTATAATATTGTCTCTCAAGAGGTTTTTTATTATAAGAATGCTTGGTATTCCTTTTTCGAGACTTGGAAGGATTCTTAATGTCTTCCTTCTGATACCCGAATTGGTAACAGAAGTCTCCAAGTTCCCTTTTGGAAGTCAAATGTTGATTCTTGAGCTGATTCTTTATCTTTAGATCATTGCAAAGGGCCAGACCTATCAAGTTTATTTTTTGTATGAGTTCTCCGAATGTTATAACGGAGTAAGGGATATGTCCCCCAAATTCTTGACGGAGGTTGTTTCTGACTCTTTCGGCGAAGAGCTTGGGTAGCCCAGAGACAAATTTCTCTTTCCAAAAGTCATTGTTTGAGTTATCTATTCTATAAATTTGTGATAAAAACGTGTCCTTATACCACCTAAAATCAGATAAGGTTGGACACCTAAGGTTTATAAGTTGTTCTCTAATTCTGTCAGCAGTGTCACTATGGCTGCCAATAAAATGTTTAAATATAGTGAGAACTAGTGTGGTGACAATATCGGGCTCAGGTCTCCCATTGGGATCAGTTTTTACGGCTGTATAAATAGCACGTCTTTGGTCAGGGGTAATGAAGTTGTCCCACCAACCCCTTAATTGCCCCATGAATGATGTGGTTATCATATCAGTAATATGTTTATCACTATTACCTTGTATCCTACAGGCATTAGCATAAATAAGCATAGAATGACATAATTGGCTGACCTGATATTCAGACATGCCATCAAGATTCCATTCTACGAGAGATTTTCCATCATAGGAAGTAGTAAGAGTAATATCATTATTCTCTTCTATTTGACATCAACAGGAGTTGGTCTTCTATAGAAATTCTTTGTTCTCGAGGTCTGAGTTACAGTCCCGAGCTTATTGATCTCAATATCAGAATGATCAGGAAGGCTTTCAGATATGCTGCCATCCTCAATGTCTTCTTGGGAATTTTCTTCACAAGAGGACTCATCATTGAGGTTATTGATGGATAATTTTTCCAGTCTCTCAGATAATTTAATCAACAATTCTTCAGAGTGTCTTTCTTTGAACTTTATCCCTTTTCAAGATTTTGTTGAGGAATGAATATTGGTTTTTCAGTTTTTTTTACTATATTTTTGGACGAGGTGGTCGAGGCCTGGAGGCTTTGCAGACCATTGGCTTGAATATTGTCAAGGCTACAATTTTCGGCGAGGCTTTTTCTATTCTCTCAGTTTGGCTACTTATAGATCTCAAGGCAACATTGGTGAAATTATTTTGCTCCATAACCTGGATAAAGTATTCTGCCTTGAAAGGACTACCAGGGTCAATCTTTGTAGTAGTCTTAAGAGGGCTGGCTATGATGTCGGAATTAGTGACTTTAATTCTTTCAAACGGTGGATGAATAGATTCCACTTCTT
The DNA here is from genome assembly GCA_030737845.1 of Acorus calamus. Taxonomy (NCBI): domain Eukaryota; kingdom Viridiplantae; phylum Streptophyta; class Magnoliopsida; order Acorales; family Acoraceae; genus Acorus; species Acorus calamus. Next base: position 14,134,655 of record CM060862.1, on the reverse strand, counting down.
CATTCTTAATGTTTCTCCATTTGGTGGCATATTTATCGATCTTCTCTAGGACCATAGCATGGTCTTCTTCAGGAAGATCAATGATCATGTTCTGTAACATTGGAATATAAGTATGTTCAAACCAATCAAAGAAATATACAGTTTTTTGTTCAAATCTCATATGGTCATACCACTGTTCTCTAATCGGACCTTGCTCTTCTTTGGGTATAGTGTTGAAAAACCATTTTCTTTTATCATCATTTTTTGAAGAATAAAAATCATGTTTTATGATCTCTTTATCTATTTCATAGTCATCATTTTCACTTATAGTGAGCATGTCTGATTCAGCGGGTTCATATTCAGATGGCATTTCAGAATGAGCTTCGGATTGAACATCATAAACTGCCGATGCAACCCCTATAGGTTGGAGTAAGCAGCTTGAGTAGCCGAATACTGGCTATCCCTTTCGGAAACAGAGCGTCTCCTAGGAGTCAAGCGTTCCCTTGTTTGAACTACTGGTGTGGCCCTAAGAGATCTTGTCCTTTGAAGGCCAGTATTGAAAATCGAACTTCAATATTACCCTCTTCCTGTTCAATAATGTCTTTAAGGTATAGGTTTTCCAAGGGCTTATTAGGCTGAGCATTTTCAAGGGTCCAGGAATTAGGTAATTTGATCTCATCCCATTTTAAAGGTCTGGGATAAAAGAGTTATTTTTAGGGTTCGTTTGAAGCAAAGTAGTAATACCTTTAATATCAGAGACCCTACTTTTAGGGGATAAGGTGTTCATAACCTTGAAATATACCCTATAACTCAGGTTTAAATTTAAAGTGCCATTAGTAAGGTCGAAACCATTAGTTTGGATCCTCAGGACAAGAGTATCCAAAATGTTAGGATCAGCTAAGGACACAGAGAAATTAGGAAAGGCATTAAAAAATACTGGTCCATTACTTAGGCTGGATTCAACTATCCCTAGAACAGAATCAGCAAATTTTAGATGCCTATTGTCTTGAAGACATGCTAAAACTGCAACATTCAAGTTTTCTCGAACTAGGGCATTTATAGAAACCTGTACTAATCCTATATGAAGATAGTGATATTGTGGTTTTGTCCTAATCCTGTCTATCTCTTTCTGGGATATAAGGTGGAAGTTCTCATGCCCATTAGTTAAAGGAAGGGTTTTTTCAATAGTCTTGATATAATAGTCTGTTTTAAGACTAAAAGTGTTACAAACATAAATCTCATTGAACGGGACTTTAGGGATGTTCCAATTACCAACAGCTTGTTCAACATTCTCATAATTTATATTTTGCATATTTTTAATGGACATAGTCTTTATGGCAGGGGGATTTCTAGAGGTGGAGGCTCCATCAGTTGAAGTGGAGGCTTCATGTACCCATGACATAAGGGATCGGAAAAGATTGGCCATGAGGAAGTGCAGGGAAACCAATCAACGACGTATTACGTCCCTAACTCTATTGTTCTTAAGATGAGAGTGTGGACAACGCGACTAAATAGTTTCAAAAAACACTGTTCACCGGCCGGTACTGTTTAGCACTGTTCATGCAAGAAAATCCCCTTAAAAGACAATGCAACGTGGCTCTGATACCAAATACTTACAGGATCAAAACTTTTTTTTTTTTAAATGAATTTGAGAACTAATATACGAACATGATATGGATACTAGAAAGATTTATTTATTGAACATGCATAAGATACAGAACACTACTATTCATTACATAGATTTAGAAAGAAAGAAACTTACAATACTGGGGTCGAGAAGGATATCTCCCTCTTCTGCCTATTTCTTCTATCTTACAAAACACTCTTAGTTCTTACAAATCATTCTTGGGTTTTGGTGGATTTTTGGTAGAGGGGTTTTGTAGACTTGGGTTTTTTGCCGATGCCCTCCTTCGTCTCTCTTGCTTCCTTTATATAGGCAGAGTCTGCGGACTTCAAAGGGTTTGGAATCCGTGGTCATTCGATTTTGAGTGACTTCTTGTCTTCTTCTGGTGTCACTTGTCTGCTTTAAGTCTTTTCTTCTTTTCCCATCTTTGTCGGGTGCTCCTGTGACTAGCTTTTTGTAGCGTAATATTGAACCCGTGATTTACTAGGGAGATGAGTTTTGGTGTAGATGGGTCCAAGGTTTTTTTTTATACTGAGATTCGTGCACAGCTGGATCGTACGAACGGAGATCGACCCATCAAAAGCCTGGATCTTAAGGTCCACCTGTGGGAATCACCAATCGAACGGTTCTTGTTAGGCCACGTGAATTAAATTGGTTGGACCCAAATTTTAGGGGAGTGTAGATTAAAATTTTAACATTAGAATTCATTTGAATGAACAATCCAAATTTAAATTCTGTTGAAGGTTCGGATAACGCGAAATCTAATCTTATAAATCTAAAACAGTCAGTGATATATTTCAATATTTTAAATTAATTTTTAATTGTTTATTATGTGATGTATAATTTGATTGTGAAATATACTTTTATCTAAAATTTGTCATTTTCATAATTTTATTTATTTATTCATTCTGTTATTAATATTATTTTTATTTTTTCTCTTTCTTATTTCTTTCGTGCAGAAACATTAATCGATATAAAATGTAATTGTTTAGATCGGAAGATTTTTAATTCAAATTCAAACCTAATCCAATATAAATTTAAACTCAATATAAAAATTGAACCAAACCCAACACATAGGATTCTGATTGACCTTCTCATGTTAGATAGTCGGATCAAATTGAATTCGAATTTGCTTTCTCTAACATTAAAACAAATATAATTAGCCTACAATATAAGAAAATTCTTGACACAGAGTTTTTTAGTGACCTAAGAAAAGTTCGTGAACTACGATATTAAAAGACGGATGGAATTTTAATTTATCATATAAATGAGCATCATTATCCGTTTCACCTGGATGACCCGGATTTGATATAGGACAACCTCTTTTAAGAATAGTTTATGTTGATATATGAACATAAATAAATAAATAAATAAATAAATAATTTGAATGAACATCATTACCGTATTGAATATGCTCGTATAACAAATAGTGATTTTTATAAAAAAATTTTAAATTACTCAACCATGTGTCACATCACAATAACAAAAACTCATTTTATAACAATTTATTATGTAAATTTATTATATGCATCGGTCATTAATTAAAAAAATAGTGAACAGACTTCATCATCCGTACCTGACCTAAAGATGAAAGACTTTATTCTGATTATTGTGTTAAATAATAGCAAAAGCAGTAGTATTGAAAAGACATGAAATATTGAAATCTTTCAATAAACGACATTTTTCGTACGGCTCTCTCTGATTTTTTGTCTTTGTTTTATTAATCGTTTCAACTAAATTTATAGTTTGGCTTCATCTTATAACCGTATTGAAAAGATTAGTTTAAAATTTTTAAAGTCCCCACTAAACAATCAGATGAAATAAAGAAACAGTTTCCCCCCAAAAAATTGAAGTAACAATTTGAAGAACAGTACAAATTTCGAATCTCAAATAAGGAGAATCATAGGACATGTGTGGTTACAGGACAAATCTACATGGTCCAGTGACATATTTGTCACTGGCTAGTGATTGATGTCACTCAACACCAAACCTTAGTGGCTAGTAAATTGGAGGAGGGCTTGTAAGTTTTTTTTTTATATTATTGTTATTAAGAGCGTAAAATTTATATATCTTGATAATCATATGCGATTCACATCGATCGTCGGATGCGATAGATCCGTGATCGAACGGCCCATGTCGCGGCCGTCCCCGCCGTTCGCGCACCTAATCGTTTCAATATATATATATATATATAGAGGGGTGATTACGTGCGGCGAATGGCGAGTGCGGCAGCGATCACGGACCGTCGATTACGGGTCCATCGCATCGGACGGTCAGGTGCGATTCACATCGATCATCGGATGCGATGGAATCGCGATCGAACGGCCCACGTCACGGCCGCACCCGCCATTCGCCGCACCTAATTGCTCGTGTGTGTATATATATATATATATATATATATATATATATATATATATATATATATATATATATATATATAGGAACGCGATTAAGTGCGGCGGCCGCATGGTGCGGCGTCGACCACGGGCCGTCGATCACGGGTCCATCGATTCGGACGGTCGGGTGCGATTCACGTCGACCGTTGGATGCGATGGACCCGCAATCGGACGGCTGCCGCACCATGCAACCGCCGCACCTCATCGCGCTCATATATATATTAAATGAGATACATACATTGTTATTAGTTTTTATAGATATATTCCATATATCATAAGAATATATATACATACATATACTTTTTCATAAAATATATAATTCATTACATATGCAAATTGTTTCACAAATTATCTGTAACATTATATGTTATTAATCTTTTATTATTAATTGGTTGTTACTAGAAAACACTAGCTTACAACTCTTTGTTTAATTCAAATTCAACTCGAACCTCATGTGTCACTTATGCAACTCCACATCTTTTTGATAAAATAAAAAAGATCCAAACATATGTTGAAAATTTATTTTTTTCACGTCGAATTAAAATCATTTAAACACACTAAAAAGTTCATACCTAAAAATAATTGATTAAAAAAAATATTTCAAATTAATTTCCCCAATAAAATACTATTTACACATTTCATATACTCTCTTCGTAACAGGGCCTTTTATGTTTAGAAATCGTTTGGATTTCACTTATAAAAATTCCATCCGCAATTATTTTTTTGTTCTGTTCTGGTGAAACTGACATAGATGATGCCTTCATCAATGCAATGGCTTGAATTGGGTGACTTGGTGGGTGGTGTCAATGTTTCAGCCTTTCAGCAGGTACATATTCATTGATCTCAGCTTATATAGATTGTGATGTGATATCCTTACCATATGCTTGGATTATTTTTCTTTCCAATTAATAGATACTCTTAAGACACTCTTAATACCACAGATAAATATAAGGATTTAAGTCAGATTCCTCCTAACTTTGGCAATGCTATTTTTTTTTAATCATGCTTTGACTAAAGGGGTGTTTAGATAAATGTTTGGGATGATTTTTCTTTTGCTTAAAATAAAAAATCATTAAATGTGTTTATAAATGTCCATGATTAATTGACAATTTTGGATCCAGTTATTAAGTCATAAATGTCATTTCAATACTATTATTCAAAAAATATAAAAAATATTTATTGTGTCAATCAACTTTTCAAAAATAAAAAAGATAAATCAACTTATGTTTCCAAAAGCTATCTGAGCTCTATTAAATTACATATACAAAATCTACACAATCAAATTTTAAATGTAGATTATAATAAGCACAGAAGGTCCGAAACAAAATAAGAAAACTTTTGTACTAGAATTTGATTTATTTTTATTTTCTTAGTTTGGTTGATGAATGATGGTCCTCATTAAATCTTAGATCTCCACCATCCAATCGAATCACAACAAAACATTACATCAAACTTTTGTTTGATACGTTGCACTTTGGAGTAATGCAGAGCAGTTGGAACAATTTATGAGAGCTCTGAATATAATGGTTACACAATCTTAATCATTGGTCTGATGTGCCCAAAAAAAAAGTTTGTTTTCTATTCATTTTTAATAATAGATCTAATATGTGGATTTGATAATGGGTATGAGATGAGAATAATTTTATAATTAGATTAAGGTGAAAAGTTGATGAGATTTATCTTTATCTAAAGACTAGGTTTATTGAGCATAAACATTAGATTATTTCTACAAAAAAAAAAGATTTATTTTATCAATCTTGGTAATTGGGCTCAATAAACCTAATATATCCCTCATGCTTTTGAGAAATTTCTACACAAACACGTGGAGCCGGTCTTAAATAAAGGCCATCAAGGTAATTCCCTAGGGCCTAAGAACCATGTGATAAATAGAATTTTAAAAAAATTGATGGAGAGATGTGTTAATTTTTTTAATTAAAGAATAAACTCTCCCAAAATCTCTTTAACTAACTATTTCAAATTAAACTCTCTCTCTCCAAAATCTCTTCCCCACTCCCCCCCCCTCAATACAATTTTATTTATCTTTTATAAAGGCAAAATTCAAGGAAACTATTTTCTTTTAAAAATATATAGAGATGTCATTTTTTTAAAGATCGTTGTAGGGCCCAAAAATGAGGCTCATCCAGGAAGCTCCACGTGACCAGCCCATGATCTGATTAAGCGACGGCCCACAACCACCAAAATCCTAGGACTAAGTCAACAGCCACCAAAATCCTACGACTAAGTCAAGGACCCCCCAACCCAGTCAACAGATCATCAACTTGTTGACTCGCAGGATAAATACAAATCCAGCAAATCTAGGGCCAGACTGATCCCTCAGGATTGCAAGGATATGCCTTAGATATAAAATCAAATTCTAGCAATTGCATAGAATTTGAGATCCCATCTCATCCAAAGGGATGTGATCTCTAGAAGGTTCTAGGACTGGAAACACACTATAAATAGAGAACCAGTTCTCCCTATTGGATGTGGGAGGAAAAGATCCATAAGCCAAAAGAGAAACTACGTGTGACTTGATCCCTTTACAAGGGTACGAAGGCAGCCTGAGAGGTCAGATCAAGTTCAGTCCGGATCAAACCAAACCCGGACCGCCCTTGAGTTCGGCCTATTCAAGGAGGACGATCACTAACAACCAGACGGTACACGTCAAAGGAGACATGAGCGGATGGATTCCGACGACCCAAACTCGGTATGTTGTTTTTTGTCCCTCCAATCACCTAGGGTCTATTCAAGTAAATCAATTCTCAAAGCTGGTCCTGAAAACACATTTTTAAACTTTTTGGTAAATACACTATTATTTGATATATATTTTTTTTTATAAAAAATTACATAATTGCCTACACATTTACTAGTGTGTCAAAAGAAACCATTGGGCAATTCAAAATTTCAAAGGCATTTTGTTCAGTTGATGTTTCTTGTCTTCTTAACTCAACTCCACCAGCTGACAAAAAAATCTTCAGAGGAGGAAGTACACATTTGAAAACATTTTTTTTTCCATCGAGACAACCATCTATTTATATATTCAATCTAAATTCAGATTTCCAACTACAATGTAGACCCCAATGTTAGAAATGTTAAATACAAAACAAAACAAAGCAAACATTACAAAAATGTTTAATTAAGCATTTCATAAAATTCATGTACTGTAAATGTAGCAAGTGGGCATTTGTCAATGATATGGAATAGAAAATAATAAAAATATGAAGGTAATTTTTTTAAATGTATTCTAATCATTAAAAAAATGCATAAAAAAACTTCACTGTTGAGTGTGAATATGCCAAGAATGTAAACCACTTACAAATCCAATAAACACCAATTTGGTGAACGATGAGTCTAAGAAGATATTAAACCAGATGGAATCCAATCAATTTTGAATTAAAAGAATACAAAACTTTAAATGTTAAACTGTCGAGATATGATCCAATGACCATATATCCCATCCCTGTATCTTAATCAAACTTTTCCCATGATAATTATGGGCTCTAAAGTGCGGCCCTAATGAAAGCTCACCAACCGAGCACTGATACAAACTGATGAGAGAGAAATGAACATTCATTCTCATTTAACGGGGGAGGGGGTTGATTACATGTGTGTGATAAGAATTGCATTGCATGTGGACTCCACTTTCGAAGTCTGGATCCGATGGCGTCAACGTCGTCTTTCGATTGCGATGTGTTTGCATCAGTGGCTGATGTTGTTCGGAGAAACTGATGGCGGATGGCGACCTTACGGAGGCGACATTCTGAATGACACTTACCAACTACCACCGACCATTTTGCTTTTTTTTTTTTTCTTTTATATTAATAACTAGCTTATTAGGTTATAGTGTGAGTGCCGATACTTAGTCTGTTTTACAACTCTATCTGATAAGAACAGGTCTGTCAATGTGTCGGGTTCAGGTCGGGTTGGGGTGGACTCGAATTCGACCCGTTTGATCATCGAGTCCTTTGGGTCGGTTCCATATCAGGTCTCGGATCGGGTCGGATTGACAATTAACAAGTTTAGGCCAGACAAAGAGAGGTTGAAAAACTTTTCAAGGACCTACAATAGCTTCATTTTTTTTAATAGAATCTAGTGTATTATAAATAGTTTTTTAATATTTTGATTTTTAAAAGTTTTGTGAGGAAATATTTAGAATACGGTTTGGATTATTATACTTTTATGTGAAGTCAAAAGGTTGTAAAAATATTTCAAATGTTTAAAATTTTAAATGATCATTCAATATTTAGTTATAAATGTTTGATTGAATAATGAGTGTTAGATTGAATCATAAAAAAAAATTACATAATATTTGGGATGGGTCAATCGGGTCCAACAGGTCCATAGGATCGGGTCGGGATGGACCCAAATCCGACCCGTTTTGATTGTCGGGTCCATCGAATTGGGTATTTACGCCTTTTATCGGATCGGGTCGACTAGGTCGACCCATGACCCGTTGACAGGCCTAGATAAGAATGACAGTGTGATATGATAAATTGAAAACAATCTCGACCCGATCCGGCTTGACCTGTCTCAATCATGTGAAGATATGGGACGGGTTTGTGATTTAAAAACAAAAACCACCCTCTACTGTGTTACTATGTTTAAATTATTTATATCATTTAAAATCAATATAATACATAAATAAAACTAACATAGATATATATGTATATATAACTATAATTGATAAAATACGTAAACATGCATTAAGTAAAAATAATTATTTATTTTATAAGCTAAAAGTGAATAAAAATATTTTGAAAAATTGTGATTCTTAAACTCATTTGCTTTTTTAATGGGATGAGGCGGGATATTCTTAGGTTTTTTAAAATAACAATGATTTTCATGCTCCAATTTCACATGCCCCGAACCAGGCCACATGATGTGGCAATAGGGCATTGTCTATTATGTTCATAACTATCTCAACATGAATCCTTATGATTGTAAAGTAACATTTAATTTTGAAAATCCTGTATTTATTCATCATTAATTGATTATGAAAATCATACATCAATATTAATATTTTTGAAACTGATTTTGTTAATGAAGAACACATGGACAGATCTGAAATTTTATTTTTGAAGTTTTGGAAGGTACAAAATTGTTTTTTTTATATATTTGGATCTCACCTCAATCTCTCTCGAATCATGTTTGATATTATTAGATTCGTAATCAAATTGTGTTTTGTCTTTTGTTTTAAATGTTTGAATATTAATTTTTTCATGTATTGAATATCATTTTCACAGTTTAATTTGTTTTTGTCTCAATATCTATATGTAACATTCCATTGTTACATTTTTTAATAGGTAATTTGTTTGATAAAACTGCTACATTGTTAATAATGTAAATAGTCATTTTTTAAATCTGTGTTATTTTTTTTATATTCGTAAATGCAACAGTCAACCGCATGCATGTATTGATTTATATTTGTTACATTCATAAATGTAACAGTCAACTACATGTAAATTTTTTTACAAAAAAAAGAAGGGTTTTTTTTATTTTTAACTCCCCACAAACTATCGTATTTAGCGATCGCTCCCTCACTTCTTTGTATTTGAGTTTTACTCCCCAGATTTAAAGGATAATTCCTTTTTACTCCCTATCAGGAATTAAAAAAAATTTTAAATAATTTACAGATAGGTCCCTCTTAGGGAGTAATAAGGAATTATCCTTTAAATCTGGGGAGTAAAACTCAAATACAAAGAAGTGAGGGAGCGATCGCTAAATACGATAGTTTGTGGGGAGTTAAAAATAAAAAACCCAAAAAATGTAACAGTTAACTAATTTTTTAAATCTGTGTTATTTTTGTTACATTCGTGAATGTAACAGTAGTCGTTTGAAGAATTTTGATAAAAAAATAATTTAGGTAAGTTTTGGTGTAATTTAGGTAAGATCTGGGTGTAATTGAAATTGAAAACTGATGGGGGGGGGTAGTCGATGCGGACTTTGATGGATTTCTGTGGACATTGTTTAAGTTATGGACTTTTGTAGATTTTGCAGACTTTCACAGACTTTCATAGACTTTCGTAGACTTTTGTAGACTTTCATAGATTGACTCTCATGAACTTTCACAGACTTTCACAGACTTTTGCAGACTTTCATAGATTGACTCTCATGAACTTTCACAGACTTTCATGGACTTTAACATACATTGACAGACTTTCACTTATTGACTCTCGCAGACTTTCACAGACATTTGTAGACTTTCTCAAATCACTCTCCTGGACTTTCACATATTTTCACAGACATTTGCAGACTTTCACAAATCACTCTCATGAATATTTATAGATTTTCACAAACTTTAACATATTGACTCTTTTTACATATGGATTTCTATTAATAAACACAATAATATTTTTGGATTTTTAAATAACAAATAAAGAACTCATCATATCCAACATAAAATATAATTTAATATAGTAAATATCAATCTTCACTTATCTAAAATGCATATTGCTAGAATGCCATGATAAAAATACCATTTTTAACTGGATAATATTACATTAGTATACATCTTAACCCATATCCATTTTTTATATTAAAAAACTCAAAATGTAATAATAATAATAAGACACAAGAAATATACATCCTAACAAATTCAACATAATAGTATGTCAATGTTACTAATAAACCTCTTAAAGAACTAGGCTCAAGGGCGGATCCATAGGTAGCTTGGCTTAGATTTTGTCAAACTTTTTTTTTGTTAATATATGTAGTATATATGCTTTTACTTAATTCTCAAAATATTTAAATGAATTATATTAACCTAAATTAAGGTAAAAAATCATTTAAAAAAAACTACACTGATGCAGCATAACATTACATGGCATTGTAATCAATTTCACACACACACGGACAAAACACCACACACACGGACAAAACACCCTTTTAATATTTTAAAACAATCATACCCGTCGAGGAGGCTGATGGTAGGCTCAACAGCTTGAACATGCACTTACAACGAATACAGAGGACGCAAATACAAAATAATTTTAAAAAACACACACACACAGTGCTTATCGTTACATATGTGTTTGATGTTGGATGATATAGATATACATTATATTAAATACACAGTAATAAAAATAATTGATTGCAACACAATCAAATCCATAATTTTTATATATTAATCAAACATATGAGTCGATATCAATATTTCATACATATTTACATTCATAAAAAATTCTTCTTCATTAAAAACAATCAATCTAAAATAAATAAAAAAAAATATCTTGTATTGAGAAAAATCCACAATGAGCTAACTTTTTTTTTTCTGTTATAGAGAAAAAATTTCATAAGCTTTTATACAGGGTAGGGATGAGTTTTTAATTAGAAAGACAATAATAAATAAAGAAATATATATATTATATAAAAATCATATATTACATCTCTTCAAATATAATGAAATAAAATCATAAATTATATTACTTAAAATAAAATAAAAAAGTAGTCATTATATTACTTTAAATAAAAAATAAAATAAAAACAATCAGTATATTTATATATACATATGCCTAATTTTATTTTTATATATGTCTAAACATTATAATAAAAATGCATGTATATTGTACAATAATAGAAACATCTTCAAGAAAAATCAAATCAAACATTATACATATAATCAAATATATGATAAATCTATATTTTAAAAAATAATTGTGGATGATCTAGGCATATATTATATAATAGATAATAATGTAATGATTGATTGCCACACAAGCAAATCTATCATTCTCATATATTCATCAAACATACGAGGTGATAGCAATATTTCATACAAATAGAAATTCAGAAAAAAAAAGATAAATAAAGAAAAAAATGTGAATAAAAATATGAAAGGCATGGGATAAAAATCATAAAGGAGTTTTGTTGCAAGAAAAAAAGAAGAAATATTCACAATACTATAATAAAAGTCCATGAGAATTTGAGTGGGATTTTGAAATGATTTTTTCCTTTGTATTTCTCTTTTGAAAGTCTTCACAAATCCTGTTTAAATTGAATAACACAGGACAAAATGTCTACTATGAAGAGTCTCAATTGAATAACACTGGATTTTTTGTCCACGAAATAATGTCTCTATCGAATAACACTGAACTTTATGTCCATGAAATAATGTCTCAATCGAATAACACTGGACTTTTTGTCCACGAAATAATGTCTCAATCGAATAACACTGGACTTTTTGTCCACGAAATAATGTCTCAATCGAATAACGATGGACTTTTTGTCCACGAAATAATGTCTCAATCGAATAACACTGGACTTTTTGTCCACGAACCAATGTCCTGATTGAAAAACACAAGCTTTACAAATCCATAGACATGGATAATTTGTCCATGAAAATCCTAATTGACAACCCCCCTATGAGTTACTAAATTTAAAATTTGAAATTTGAAATACATAAATTTTAAAATTTAAAATTTGAAATACATAAATTTTGGTGTAAATATGAAAAATTAATAACTGATTAGAAAAAAATGGGATTTGGGTTAATGAGAGAGATTTTTAATTAATGACATATTTGTATTTTACCCTTTTACTATTTTTGAAAAGTCAATAAACCAACCAATGAGATAATGACACCTCATGAGACTTATGAATGAAGATTATATTTTAGTGTCTAGGTATCATATAACGACTCTTTTTAAAAACTGTTGGGATGAAGTTGTGACTGAACAATCAAACTTGTCATGGGGCCATTGACATCCTTACCATCTAACCAGTCTCCTACTTTATGTCATTTTGCCATTGACATCCTTACCATCTAACCAGTCTCCTACTTTATGTCATTTTTAAAAAAATATCTCAATTAAATCTCTCACACAAATCATGCATGTCACCTGTCACAATTCCTGCCCACGTACAATTAATGCAAGAATGGAGTTTTTTTTTAAAATGAATGGCGCTCCTAAAATTTGAAGAATTGGATAGTTATTTAAAAAATTTATAAGGAATTATCCACCTATCATCAATCAACATATCTAATTCAACCAAATCATAAAATGTGATTTTTGTTTTTTCATAAAAATAATAAAAATACGACTACACAAAAAAAAAGTTTATTCTGCATATATTATTATTTAAGCAGGTGTAATTACAAGGGACGAACAGTTTTATGACTGGTTTTTAAAAGGGCTAAAATTACATGTTATGTTCAATGTTAGTTGGTGGGGGTGGTCCGTCATCATGTTTGACAAATGTTCATATTTGGGTGTAAATAATAATTGATGCTTACAAAGCCATTGATCGACAAGGTGCACTATTCACTTATGGGTATGACATATATATTAGGATTTGTTATATGAAAAATCTATTAGTCACCGTTAGTTATCTACGTGAAACATCCGAAATACTCTTCCAGGTGCCTAGTATATGTACCCTGCTATATTTTGTTTTTGTCAACCCCCTACAAAAACTATCATTACATAAATTCCCCATAAAATTTCATAAATTGTACATCAATGTTCTACGGTCAACTTCCATAAGTTAGGGTCAAATGTTACAGTTAAAATCCTATTTAAACAGTTAAAAATGGCTGAAAATATATCCATGTTTCATCTTTTCTTCAATGCCCAAAATAATATATTGTGCATTTATACCACGAATGTCTCTCATCTTGCAAACAATGATTAGAGTTAAATTTTTTAACTTGGAAGGACGAAAATAGAGGTAATGGTAATTCGTGGTTTAGACAAGAGAGAGATGTAGTTGATTAGGGTTATGGTTTATCTGGTTCAAATGGGGAAGGAGATAAAAAAATATCATATTTAGGGAAAGGATAAATGAGTAAATGCATGCACCAGGGTTATCCAAGTAACCCTGGTGAGTATTAATCGACGTTGACAACATGTAACAGTGGGGCACTGATGCAAAAATTTTGAAATTTTGAGGGGCATTTCCGCAAGGATGGTTTTTATAGGGTAATTTTGACAAAAATGGAATATAGCAGTGATATATATGAAAAAAAAAAAGAGTTTGAGTTGGAGATAAATAAGTAATTTCACTCTGTAAGAATAAGAAACTGATTATGATTCACTTTGGATTTCAAATGATGACTAACGAATGTGTGCTTTTGAATTTTTGCCATCCAAGATATAAGAGGGGTAATTATGTAAAAATAATTTTTAGTAGAGATATGTATAAAAGCCCTATAAATTAATTTAGCATAACATCACACATGCATAATGTCTAATCAAAAAATAATTTGTATAACCCAAGGTTTTTTTTACTAATATAACAGGACGATTATAGAAGCTTATGAGGTATGCAGGGATGTGCTCAATGATTCTCTCTATGTAACATCTCAATGTTATGTGCGGTAGCAATATCAAACAAATACAATGAGTAGTGGAGCCCTGAGCTAAGCCTTGACTAAGCCTTAGAAATCGTAATGCATGCCATAATGGCTTTCAAATCCTCCTAGTCATTATCCTACTGTAATAATTCTTGCTAAGAAGAATGCCCATGTTGCGAAAATTCCACCTAGAAGGTAATGAGTTACTTCTACAATACGTCCTTGTATAATGCACTTTTAATTTGTTATGAGCCCAAACGATGGATTCAATAAGTTCTTGCCAATACCATGGCCGTTGAATAGAAACATTAAACTGAAAGCCCATACAAAATGAGCACCAAGGAAAAAATGACCATATGAAAAAGATAATGAAGAACAATAAGACTGAATTACCTGAGATGCTTGTGCCCATAAGAAAAGCCACCCATTAATATTAATGAAACTCTATGCAAAGTTTCCTTCTGTGATATGAGTTACCACCTCTTGATCGCTTATACTATCCCAAACATCAAATTATATTTTCCAACTAAAATGGAATATGACTACTGAAATTTAAATTGTACATCCAGAATAGACCTAAGAAGACATGATCCGAGGTGGATACTTGACATGTTCTCCTCTTCCAAGCCCATCACAAAAGCCATTACGTTATATATATATATAGGACGTCTGCAAAAATGAAATTTGCAGATGAAGACTCTAACCGGTAAGAGTATAAAAAATTGATTGACTTTTATATCATTACGTACTGATGGTAAATTTATTGTTTTTATACTCTTAGTGGTAAGAGTCTATGTTTGTAAAAATAAAAAAATGTCGGATGCTCGTCTAAAAAAGGAACTGTGTGTGCGCGGGCATGTGTATTATAGTAGATTCAAACAGTTACTTTTGCAAACTTCATGTGATTTGAATTTTTTGAGAAGTACTTATCCAATAAATTACATTACGTGTAGTTTTTTTGAAATTAAATTACATCCAAATAATTTTTTTTTTTTCATCTTGTATAAGTTTTTGCACTCTCTTAAAAAAAGCGATTACTTTCTGTGGTTAAAAATACATTTAAGTTAAATATGATTCTTACAAAAGCAAAATCATCTCAAATCTACTTCTAAATGCCACCTAAAGGCATGAAAACTATTGATACAGTATCTTGTCCACAAAAGAAATGTTGTATAACATCAGTCCAGACATGAAAACGTGATTTAAAGACATACAGTAGAAATGATTTTGTCTGGTCCTATAACCCTGTTTGCTTCTCCTCACCTGTCAGGGGAAAGGGATGATCAATGACAAGGGACCTCCACTACACGTACCCCACATTTCAATTCATAGTAGTGATCATTATAAATGGAGGTTGGTTAAATCATGTTGATGGTGTTAATGAAACCCTAAAATGTAATTAATTTTATGTAGCAAGGAAAAAAATAAAGATTAAGTGAAAAGGTGTTCATTGATGATGTTGGTTGGGTGAAGAGAGGTCTGTTAAAGATGCTTTTTTCTGTTTGTTTTTGCGTTTTCTCTGGTTGGTGAGGCCATGATATATGTATGGATCAATTCTTTCACATCAATGGACAGATTATTTTACATTTGACATTTTCAGAAGAATCAAAAGATATGTCAAGGACAGATGACCTAATATTAAAAAAGAGATACATTGACCAGATACACTGACCATTGCTCTTAATGCTTCTGGAGAAAGAAAAATTTTGAATTAAATTTTTGCTGGTTATTTGATGATACTGAGCCCAAAAAACAATTTTATTAGTTGAGTGTCAAATAAACCTTTTTAATTTACATCCAACATCCTGCTTTAGCATTGGCCATGGTTTTCCTAACTTTACAGTTAAGGAGTTTACTAGTAGTAATCAGGTGAATTATCTACAAAATATTCGTATTCAATTTGAATTTGTAGAAGAAAATTTAAACAATTTTAAATATCTAAAAATTTATATCCATATTTAAAATATTTTATTCGATTCAATAAATATTTGTATGTGATATAATATTATACATTATTATTTCTTGTATTAATATATTTATATTTTTAGGATATTATGAGGTTTTTTTTTGTTATTTTATATGTTAAACCTTGCATTGTTTTATATACACACTTATAAATTTGTATTGTATTATAAGTCGTTATTGGAATTTAGCGTATTCTAGATGTCGGATATACATGATATTGGATATACAATCTTTATTTTAGATATCTGGACTTCAAATATTTGAACTATATTGATATTTATTTACATGTTTTGAATATTTGAGATAATTATCCGAATATAAATCCAGATTTTTAGATTGGACACGAATATTTATTTTGAATATCTGCTGTACATCATATCTAGTTCCAATACGTATATGTATAAACATATCTGATCATAGGCTTGCTTAACTCGTAGATGTAAAACGGGCCGAACACAGGCCAAGCCTGTTCAATCCCACACAAAATGGGCAGGGCCGTGGGAACCGACAATCAAAGAACTGTTGTGAACATTCAGTACTATACTACTATTTGCAATTCCCATAAGCATTTTAATTTTTTTCTTTTCTCAGGGGCACCGTTACACTCAATTCTTTTTATAATAAAAATTATAGTATATATGTCTCATTATAAATTCAGTGAAACATATATTTCATTAAACGATGTATTTACCTCGTTAAATAAATGAACAATACATTATACATGCTTTAATGAATATATATGAATAATATGGATGCACTTTCAGAATAAATAAACAATTACAAGTATCATTCACAAGCCTGTGTTTCATTAAGGATATATTTATAAATTCATACTGCAGATAAGGAATGCCTATGACAGTGCTCTAATTTCAAACGTGGATTTCTCATGATGCTAGCTTTCAATTCTCAAGAGTGTTTGGAATACCTCTTAATCCCTCCTTTTTCTTGTACCCACATGTTCAGATTTTAATTTGTGCAATTAGAGTCTCCAGCAAAGTTTATCTTAGAAAAATATACCTTTTGTGATTGGGTGGCTTTGAATTACAAACAGGAGTGCATGCATTTTCAACATCAATGCATGCATTTGACCATCATTCAATGTGTGCTATATATATATATAGTTGAACTCTTGAAATATCATTCATTCTTCAATATATTGCTCTTATACTGCCTGAGTATGGGAAGCACTATATTACTCAAACTGGAACAAAAATGTATTATGGTTTTCGTCACTATGATTCATAACTTGCGTTCAAATGGATTTCTGCTTAAAAAAAACATCCTGGGCAGATAAGTCTGGCAGTTGTTAATATAAGAGCTTATTAGGTCTTTTTGTGTGTTGTTTTAAGCTATTGATGCAACTTGTTAGATCTTTTTGTATATTGTTTGTTACATGTATTTTCTAATTAATAATAAGGGATGCATTTGGCTTGGTTCTCCTTACTTTAATTTATTCCCTCCTCCGCATTCATTTGATTTACTTTTGCGCACTTGTAAATTTGATTTTATAATAAAATTCTTACTTACAAAAAAATGCAGGTGACATCCATCATTATTGTATGGATTTGATTCATTAATAATCAAATTGCCTATGCATTAAGCTTCCTGAACTTTTTGTTCATTCAATGAATTGAATTATTATAAAAATAGGGGGAAATCTTATCAATCTTGTTGGTAGTCAATTTTGTAGACCATACTCGCTTTGATTTTATTTAAAGTATATGCTTAACCAATGAACTACATTCTAGAACGTAAAAAAAAAAGAAATTTATATTCATATAAATTGATGAATGCATAAATTTTAATTTGTGTTTTCAAAATAACGATATATACGGACATAGTGAAGTATATAATTTTATATTATGGCATCTGCAAAAAAATATCAGAGGTGTGAGCATCCATAAATCAAACTAGTACCACAGCTCATGATCACAAACTACAAATTTAAATAAAAACTCAAGCTACAAATGGAAACTGAACATTTTCCTTGTTATTAAAAGCACCTTGCCCTTTTTATTCACCAGCTAACCAAAGATTCCAAAAAAACTGAATCGCTTGTGTACTTGATGACCCTTTATGTCTCGGTTTTAGAGTGCATTGGTGACTGCCATGCTTGTTTTTAAGTGTGTGTTTTTATGTGCTTTCACACTCAAAAAGGGGGGCAGACATTTTGACCTGTAAAAATTGCCTGAACATGTCAATGTACTTGTTCACTAAAGATGGGGATGATATACAGGGAAGAGAGAAAAGCCTGCATCCATATTGTCCTTTTTAATGCAAGGATATGAAAATGTGTCTACATGTGTGTTTGCGTGTGTATCAGTATAAATTTGTAGATGGGAAAAAAATTGACTGGAAAAGAACAACTTAACCTTCTAACACTCCACTAAAAAATCATAATTAAGATTATATATCATTTTATTATTGGTTTAAAATGTGTTTACTTAATTGATTAAAATTTTGGTCAAGAATTTGGTCACAGGATCAAAACTCTGGAGATATATTTTCCATAAAATGAATGTCTCCTAAAACAAATTAACTCCACAACTTAAAACCTAACAGACTTGACCGTTTTAATTATATTAATTTATGCTACTTGAACCAACTTTATATGCATTCATTTGGAACATACATTATCATTGTTGAGGTTTATGACGAAAATCGAGTAACTATAGTTAGCATCTTTAAATATAATGAGATATAGGGATATATTAGCTCATCATATTCTATTCGATCTCTATTTTTTCAAAAAAAATATTCTATCATCTCTCAAAATATGCAAAAATGGTATAGAACAAAAGAATAGTGGTGGCATTCACTCTACTACTATGCATTTGTACGTACATCAATAAAGATTTGTGTACATAATTTTTTGAGTATCATCACGACATATATTTTATGGTGTTGGAAGCCTAATTCATCTTCAAGGAAGCAAATCAAACAACAACCATAACAACAATGAAGGTCTAGAGGAAGCTAATTAAGAGAAGGTCCAAAACGTACACATAATTAATGACATAAACAACAAGCACTGTAAACATAAAATATTGATAATTAAAAACTGAACTTAGCTCTCTAGCTCTTTCTCAAATCTAACAAAATGCATGGATCGAAGATTGAACACAATTAAACCTAGTTTTCTACAATGTTAGAAGGCAAAGTGTACTTCAAAAAAAACACACACAAAAGAAACAAAGAAAGAGATAAAACATAGTGAACCCTCATTAGAACCACCAGATCAAACAGTTTATTAATTTGATATGACAACCCTAATTAAACACATCATCCAATGAATATTAAACAAACCCTAGATTCTACATCCTATGTTAACCCTAAACCCTCCTAACCTAATCTCCAAAACAAAACAAAAAAACCCTAAAAATGAAGAGAGACTACTACACATTCTTAAAAAAAATGATAGTACTTCAAACATGCATTCATTCAAGAATTCAAGAAGGTACCCAAACAGTAGCAAACACCACATTATGCCCCTTCCAAGTGAGCACAAGGTGGTCCTCCTCCTCCTTCTTCAGCCCCCACCCGGCGGCGTGCTCCTCCAACAACCCCCTCACCTCCGCCACCGCCTCCTCCCCGAACCCCACCGCCTTAAACCCCGCCGCCCTCATCCTTTGAGCCCACCTCCCCCTACTCTCAAGCCTCTCCACTCTCCCCACCCCCTCCTGCGCCACCACATTCTCCACTCTCCACCCAATCTCCGCCTCGTACCACCGCCGCCTCTCGCTCCCCCTCGGCAAGAACGTATCAACGGCGTCGTACGGTATCCAAAGATAATTGAACGCCGCCCTCAGCCGCCCAATCAGCCCATCCGAAGTGAAGTCCGCGTCTTCATCGACCAACGTCACCAACGTCGGCTCCAGTCTACGCATCGACTTCAAAAAATCCGATCGCAGTGACGACAACGAAGAAGAGTGTCCCTCCCCTTCGGCCACGTAGTGCATCATCATCTGACAATTCACAACAAGCGCCTCCGACTCACTCTGCAGTCTCTGTTGCTGCTGCATGTGTTCGATGAGGGAGACGAAGCCGTCGGAGGGCGATGAAGGGACGACTCGGAACTCCATCGCGACGTTCCGTGACCGCGCGAAGCTTACGAGCCTAAGCCCGAGCTCTTCGTAGGAGAGCTCGATCGTGGGAGGCGCGTCCAACAAAGGCTCCAAGATGGTGAGCTTGAGATACGGAGGGCCTTCAGCGCGGCTTGCGAAGGCGTCGATGAGAGTTGGCATTTGCATGCACCGAGTGACGCTCAAGTCGAGGACGTGGACGACGGGGTAGGTCTGGACGGCGTCGAGGATGGCGGCGTTGGAGGCGGAGAAGCCGAAGCGGTGCCAGGGGGTGAGGTCGATGAAGCTGGCGAGGTCTAGGATTGGGAATCTATGGGTGGTGGTGACGGCGAGGGAGGAGGAGGAGGAGGAGAGGATGTTGAGGCGGGAGGCGCGGGAGATGAGGGCGCGGAGGAAGGCGGAGGTGAGGCGTTGGGTGGAGTCGCCGTCGGGAGGGGCGATGTTGTTGAGGACCCAGAGGATTTGTTGGGCTAGGGTGGCGTCGTTGCCGTCGATGGCGGTGGCGCAGTGGATGAGGAGTTGTTCCATGGAGTTGGTGTCAGAGGTGGTGGTGGTGGTGGGGTGGGGATAGCCTGGCCAGGGATGGCGGGTGGGATTGGTCATGGTGAGGTTTAGGTAGAGGCCAAGGCCATTCTGTAGTGGTGGTGGAAGGACTGGTGGTTCTGTGAATTGCATCATATGTATTTGTGGGTGAAAGTGACTAGACTGGTGTATATATGGATGGATGGATGGGCTTTGGGAGTGATTAGGGTTTGGAAGTGTGTGTTGTGGAAAGAGAGGAAGATGAGTTAGTAGTTCTCATTATATTTTCTGTGATGAAAAGGGGATTGGAGAAGGTGCGAGGAGGGGGGGAAAAACAAGGAAGACCCAGATCTCAAAAATCTGAATTTTTTTTTTTCAAGCTCTGATCATGAAGAAGAAAACAAAAAGGACTAGACCCATGTGTGAAAAAGTTTCAGAACTTTTTGAAGTTGGGGTAATGAAAAAAAAGGATAATTGAGTTTTTCTACTCTGTTTATCTTAATGCAAGAAAAGAAAATATTATATTAAAAGTGGTGATGAAGCTATAGCTAGAGAGAAGGGAATGTTTGTGAGGAGAGATTTATGTGAGGATATTTGGGGGCATGTGAAGGTTGGCCGGCCATGTATTTGTCCAGATATGGGAGTTGGGATTTGTCATAGAGTGGGGATTGGAGGGTGTTCCAATCACGGGAAGGGCATGAAAACAATGGAATCGCATATTCAGATTATTCAGTGTTTTCTCTTCAAAACATGTAGGTAGCAGCATATATATATATGAAAAGCTGTGAAAATAGTGCAATTTTTCATTTATGTTTATTTGGAAACTTTTTGTTTGTTTCTATTTCACTTTTCAGTGTTTCGTATGTTTTATTTTATGTGATGATGAAAATTACTCCTAACTAATGTTGTCACTTGCATAAATAATAAGGTAGTTGCAGGCATGTTAAAAGAGTTACGCAGTCAGTAGGGGTGAAGTGAACACACGGGTCATAATATCAATAATATCTCCATTATATTATAATTTTTTTTTTTTACGCAATGTAGTCCATTTTATAACAAGTAGTGCTTTTACAAGATGGTCTGAAGGGGAGGAAAATATTGAAGAAAGAGAGAGAAAAGGAGCAGGAAATAAAAACATAGAGGATGAGATTCAGCGGGGCAAAGGCTTGATCAAGGGGCGGCCGCGGAAGCACGAGTGATGCCGTCACGGAGTCGCTAGTTGATCGAAAGCCCAGTAGTCGCTGGCTCCCACCCAAGGGAAGAGGACAGAGCTAGTGATAGATTACCCCATAATTTGGATATTAACCCCTGTGAGTTGGAGCTTGGTGGCTCCAGCGAGGTGCGTCCCCCAGTCTTGGAGGAGGGAGTGCATGGTTTCCTAGAGGTTTTCGACGTAGAATCTTTGGTGCCTGAAGAGTACACTGTTTCTGGTGGTCCACAGCGCCCATAGCCCCGCCGAGATGACTTGTTGGTGGATTCGACCTTGTATGCTCTTATCCCCCTTGCTCGTGATAGAAGACATCACGCACCAGAGGGCTGTAACATCTTGGAATTGCAGTGGCATGCCTGTGGTCCTGCTGAGTTCGTCCCAGAAAGCAGTCGTCACTGGGCAGGTGATGAAGAGGTGCAACACTGTTTCCACTTCGGTTTGGCAAAGGACGCAGGTCTGTGAAGCCTTCGGTCTCCATTTTGCTCGGTAGTCCATGGTGAGAAGGCGCTCCTGTAGGGCAAGCCATAGGAAGATTTTGATCTTGCATGGGATGCGCCAGTTCCATATGAGGGGGGTCCGCTCAGCCATCTGGGTGTTTCCCGCCTGTGACCGCGACCACCAAGCGTACCCTGCCCGAACAGAGAAGCCCAGTCGTGGTTGGACGGTCCAAGAAAGGGTGTCAGGCAGGGAAGGGAGTGGCCCATTGGTCTTTATCTTCCGCTATAGCGAAAATGTTTGGGAATTGGGCGCACAGAGGTGATGGACTGCACCATCTATCCTTCCAGAAACGAACCTGAGTCCATTCCCGAGTTGCCACTTTAAGTCTGATGCGAATTCAGTGCCAAGCGTGAACCAACCCCTAGCCAAAAAGGTCATTCTGAGTGCATCAGGTGGGAAGTGATGTGAGTCACTCCTTGCTCCATATCGGTCCTTGCATATACGCACCCAAAGCGAATTCTGTTTGTTGGTCCAGTTCCAAAGCCATTTAGAGAGTAGCGCTTTGTTCATCGTGTCGAGGTTTAGGATGCCCAGTCCCCCTTTCTCTCGTGGGTGGCAAAGTGTGTCCGATTTGACTAGACAGGGGCTGACGTTGCCTCTGCACGCGCCGCGCCAGAAGAATCGACATCGGATGGATTCCAACTTCCGCAGGACGCCCTTCGAGATTCTATAGATGGAGAGGTAGAAGAGCGGAAGGCTAGTGATGACCGCCCGAAGCAGTGTGAGTTTGCCCCCGGCACTGAGGGTTCTGTTTTGCCACCCTTCTAATCTTCTTTGGACCCGTTCGATTAGCGGGGACCAATCCCTCCTTAATAGTCCGTGTTTCACCAGCGGTAAGCCAAGATGTTTGACAGGCAGTGTTTGAAGCTCGCATCCCAGGAACTCTGCCAGTTCCCTCGCTTTGTGCTGCTCTACATGGACTGTGATGAGACTACTCTTCGACCAATTTATGGATAGCCCCGAGGCTAAGGTGAAACAATGGAGGATGAAATGGAGGCCTGCCATGACGTCGATCGTTGGAACAGCAAAGACCATTGTGTCGTCTGCGAATTGGAGGTGCGTGATAGGGGTGCTACCCGTGACGCATGGTAGGCCTTCAATCCAGCCTGCCGTCTCTGTTTTTTTGCACATTCGGCTTAGGGCGTTTGCGACGAGCGTAAACAACAGCGGAGATAGTGGGTCGCCTTGTCACAAGCGGAGATAGTGGTCATTATATTATAATTTACTCTCTAGAAAATAGAAATTATCATAATTTCATTCATTTAGAAACTAAAATCTCTTGCTGAATATGTGCCAGATGATATAAAATATACGAATTTAGACAAAGATACAAAATTATGTTAGATTTGTCATATCCTGGTCAGAGCATCCATTAACTTGATCATTGTTTACTACAAAAATAAAAAGATCATACCTAACAGAATATACGTATGTATTTCTTTAAATTATTTGTCCAACTAAAAATTCAATTAGTCTCACTTAGTCACTTATTTGTTGGTTACAAAAAAAAATTTCATATTATAAAAAAATAAATTAAATGATATTATTCATTGAAAATAATAATAATGCTAACAGATATCTGTTTTCATTTGAAAGGTAATTGAATCCATGTGAACTAGGATTGAAAAAAGTAGAATGAGTTAGAACATAACTCATGTAATTTTATAGACACATCACTTAATTAGGTTATAATAGATGAGCATAATTGTACATTTTTGAAGACCTTTATATTTATATGTCCTTTGGTCATGACAACGACCTTTTATTTGTATCATCCATGTGTGTTGTTAAGATATTCTCTCTCTTGAGCTGCCGTTTTCACTTCTCTTGTCTCTCTTTCCCTATTAGACAATTTTCCTTAGCATTGCAATCTTGTCATTTAAAGGGACTAAAACACATTCATTTTGATCTTTTGTTTGGCATGATTTCAATTGAAATTCACCTCTACCAAGGCTTCAATCACCAACCATCAACCTTGTTGTTTTGTGTGGTCCCATTATATTTTGTATAAATCATCATATCACAAAAAGAAGATAACAATAGCTACATCACCTCTCTCTCATATCTTATCCAACCCAAACTTTAGAGATCCTCTGGAATTCTTGTTCTGCCAATCTGATTGTGCCATGCAGGAATGACATTATTGGCTGCATCACCACAGATTGCAAAAACCATTTCCCTTTTGAAACAGTCAATACCACTCATTGAACTTTCTCATGCATGCACTCATGGTTTTTTTATTGCACCTGTGATAGGCTTGATATCTTTTTTTTCTTTTGTGCAACTTGGAAAAGGACATGTTGTGTCCTTCAGCTCTATTTGAGTCAGATACACCAAAAGGAAGAAGTGAAGAAACTGAATGGGTATTTAATCTATTTGTTCATTCACTCATTATGGAAGTGGTTTACTTTAATTTTGTTGAATTTTTAGTCCTCTTAGGATTATAGTATACATTAATAGCTAGAATTTTTAGTCCTCTTGTGGAAGTGGTTTTTTTTTTCTTTCGTAAGTAGCCTATAATTCAGTTTATCATTGTCCAAAAGTAGAAAAACATGTTTTTTTTTTATTTGTTAGTACAATTACTCTAGCTAGCTAGGTATGACTTTGCATTGATTCTAATTAAGGTACAAAATGTCTTGTTTTCTGCTCTTTATATTAATTTAAGGAGCATTGACAGACTCACAACCATAATATTAACTCAAGTTCTCACCCTGAATGTAATATATATGCTTCATTTGAAAGATACATCTGTATGAAGTTAATTGGAGTCGTAAATTGTGTTAAAAATAAAGTTGGATAGAACATGTTCCTAATTAATTTGAGTATTTTCAAAACTTAACATTTGAGATTTTCAGTTAACAAAGTCATTATAGTATAGTGCACAGTGAGTATATATTCTCACTTGTAAAACCCACATGGGATCGACACTTTGACTAGAGCCATGTGTTTGGTCTTCATAAGCCTCGGGGTCAAATATCCTCCTATATCCGATATGCACATGGTTCGAAGATTATTCAATTCGGTTCGAAGAATAATACTGAGTTTCTCATCATTCATATATATATATATATATATATATATATATATATATATATATATATATATATATATAATGTAATTAAGTCGAATTTATCCAGATTGAAAGCCTCTATAATGATCATACATATATAATTGCCACGGCAAAGTAGTTTGCTAGGATCATGAGTGATAAAAAAAAGGCTGTCATTTTAACTTCACCTCTCATTTGGTAACAACCATATTATTATTATCCATAGATATATAGTTACGGAAATAGATAAATTAACTGCATAATATAAAAGAGAATTTATATTTAATCTTTTTTTTATTTTCATTGAAAAACATAACAATATCTTTTGATTTTTTTATGGAAGATATGGATGATGGTTTTATAAATTTTTACATGACAATTACACGATTGAAATGTTTTGAGATGTGTGTGAGAAAAATTTTCAAAATTAATTACATGTAAAAGCATTTTAATCATTTCAAAAATAAACTATTTCTAAACCTTGTTTCAAATGGGACCTTACAGCCGTGGTCTCACTAGTGATCTATAAGACAAATCTTGGCTTTATTTATAGCTGATAAGAGCAAATATGATCTACAAGGTTTTGATTCTCCTAAAAAATAATACTCCAGGCCTCAAGATTATATTCCCCACATAAAATCTTTGCTAACCTGGCATGGATCTAGGGCATTACAGCTTAAATTATTTAATTAAGCAATTTTAAAAAAAAAACTTTCATGTTCTTGTCTTCTTCAAAGAGCAAATTTAGATGAATTGGTACGTCCATATCATCAAGCATTTTTTTTCTCCATTACGTGTATGCATTCTCAAAGTAAAATAAAATTGAAGCATTATAGTAGCATAAAAAATATGGTACACAAAAAGAGGGTAAATTGTTCAAAAGCCCCTAGACCAACAACTTAATTTTTTTTATGTCTGGACTTTTTAAATTTTTTTCTTTACCCCTGCATTGTTCTCTTTTTTTTTTTGCCTTTGACATTTCATAATACTTGAACTTCTCTTACAAATAGAGTTACAGAAATGCAGAAATATAATGTGATACATGCAAAAATTATACATATATAGTTATAGTTATATAATAGTTACCTATAAAGAGCATTCAACGTACACAAAACTGTAAGTACATTTAACATACACAAAATGATTATAGATACATTCTTATCATTAATGATTTCATCTTTGCATTCACGCATTTCGCGTGTCATGAGAACCAGTAGATCATCCTCCTTAATTTGCATGAATAGGTGATGAATACACAAGCTCACACATTCAGTGAATGATATATATCTAAAATATATATAAAAAAGTTTTCTAACTAGTTGTTGAACATATTATGAAACTGCACATAATGTTTTTGTAAATCGAAAAAATATGATGGTGGTAGTTCATGTATCAAAGTATGATGTAACACTTGTTAGTAGGGGCAGCACCACATTGTTATTTGTGGGGTCAATTGACCCCATCCAAATTCTAAATAACATCAAACATTACCCCTATGTTAACACCATCCAAAAAAAAATAAAAAGCATTACCACATTCAAAACCCCACTTAAAAAAAAAATACAACGTGGACTGGTTGGGGTGAGTGGTAGAGTAGGTGACATATATAATATGTTGTGATGGCTTAGTGGGTTTATCAATTTTTTTAAAACAA
Source organism: Acorus calamus (assembly GCA_030737845.1). Lineage (NCBI taxonomy): Eukaryota > Viridiplantae > Streptophyta > Magnoliopsida > Acorales > Acoraceae > Acorus > Acorus calamus. The sequence continues at coordinate 14,107,385 of CM060862.1, read as the reverse complement.
ATTTACCCGGCTATCCCCAAAACTGAAAGGATTATGTTACGTACGACCTATTTTCAGCCCCAATTTCAGTCTACATGTGTTTTGAATTTTTTTTAAATAGTATATCTCATCTAATAAGTTACATACTTTATAAGAAATGAAACATATGCTTCAATATATTCCATAGGTGCATTTATAGAAAATGTTAAAAAAATCTATCGGCGCATATACCTCATTCTCGTTAATGTGAGTATATATTTTGTTAATTTTCTATCAAAGCATGTAAGAGTGGAATTGGGACTTGATTTTTTAAATAATCAGAACAAATGAAGATTCAATATCAAGCTCGTTTAAATGCTTTAGTTAATTGAGTAAGATTCATTTTGCATCAATGGTTAGCTTTTCGTGGTCACGATGAATTTAAGATTCATTTTGCATCAATGGTTAGCTTTTCGTGGTCACGATGAATTTGATGAGTCAACTAATAAGGGGAATTTTCTAGAGTTTATTAAGTTTTTGGCTGATCATAATGAATCTATCAATGAAATTGTGTTGTAAAATACTCTAAAAAATAACAAGCTATGTTACCATGATATTAAAAAAGACATCTAAATGCAGCCGCAATTGAAACTACTAATGCGTTTTTTATAAAAAAAAAAAATAGACAATTGAAACTACTAATGCTATCATCACTGACCTTGCAAATATGAAATCTTGAGGGCAATTGTAAAAGTTTATATATTGAAAATCTTTGATCTCATTTCTTTGATAATTTTTTTTTATTGTAAGTAGTTATATTTTCAAAAGAAAATTTTATATTTTTGATAAATATATAATAAAATTGGATTTTTTTAAATTGTGTAGTATTTAATTTTTAAATAACTCCATCAATAGAAAATCCTGGAGCCGACACGGCTTGTTAGAGGTAAAAAATAAAAATAAAAAATCCAGGTACAGAACTTGAGCAATTATATAAATAAATATAAATGAACAAGATCCCATGCAGAAGAGTTCCCGATTTGAAGTTTCAAATCATGTCACGTGCTGATCATATCCAAGTTATCCTGAGATGCCAACGTGGCAAGCTCTCACTGGATGAACAGGATTATTTAATATCCTAAAAAAATCCGTGACAAACTTTATAGTACTGCATTTCACAAAAATCGTTAGGAACAGTTAATACACCTGAAAAAAAATAAAAATAAAAATATATATTCATTTAAATAAAATACATATTTTTATAAATAAAAAAATGAATATTTGAATGAAGTGAATGTATTACGTGATACTAAAGTGGGGTTGTGTTTCAGATAAGTTGACAAGTCCATGCATAGCATTGCATGTGATTCTGATAAATTAAAGGTCAAACAGTTATAAAGTTGGAATGTTGAAGGAGGTAGACAATGAAAAAGAAAATTCTTTTGCCCCCACCCCACTCCTTTCTTGTTTCAGATCTTCCCATGTAATCAAATCAAAAAGATTCAAAAGCAAACACATACAAAGGCTGACACTACTTTTTAATATTTTTATGTGCATATACTACTTTTTAATATTTTTATGTGCATACATAGGGTTTTGAATTGCATGGAATTCAAGAGGGTATAAGAAGAATCTATGCAAAAGCACATAAGTATGAATCAAGTAAGTTAGACAATAGCCTTTATTAAAACACACACAGAGACCCTTTTGTGAGAATTCTTTGGAGAGGATTCCTAAGCTTAAGGTACAAATACTAGATGACATGAAGAGGGACCCCAAACACTTGAGGCAAGAATTGGACTTTCTTTGAGAAGGGAATTCTCTTGCATCCATGGTTGTGCTTTTGTTGTCATCCCTCAAAAGACAACACAACAAACAAAGGTGTAGCCATGAAAGTAAGGAATGTGAGCATGTGCATTCACATAAACTTATGAGCTACTTTGTTTTAGCATAATTTTGTGAATTATTAACCAGAAACATGTGGAAAACAAAACAAATAACGACGTGCTCTTCGAATGTTGAGCTGTGTATGTGTGGGGCAAGGAATTGAAGAGGACAGGTCCCCACAGCTTCATAAATTTCATATATATATGTTCCTCCGAGTCATGCCATGCATGCTTGATTAATCTATATAATATATATATATATATATATATATATATATGTTATATGTTATATGACAGGCCAATCATTGCTCAGTGCTTCATATTTTTTTAGGTATTGTATGGTTGGCTAAATGAATTTTTAAATGATCAGATACTACTATTCAAATATCTATTTTGATCTGATAAAACTACAAATTACTCTATGCGCTTATGAGGGCAAAAACTTGGTAGCTTGTTAGACATGTATGTATCAATCTAATAAATATTATTCATTAGTGAAACCTCATCACTAGCTTTTCAGTTGAAATCTATCTCAAGTTTGATGAATCACAAGTATACTTGAATGCATATATCTTTTATATAAAAAAATTAAGTATACTTGAATACATATATATCTTTACTTTTGCGTAATATAGTGCATACTAAGATAAGAGTTACAGTGCGTTAGATAATTTTATACACTGCATTAATAATGTGAAAAGAATTGCAAATGGATTACAATATGGACTGAATATGACCTTAATAATAAACATCACGAGTTCTTAACTCTTCTCCACGAAAGAGAAAAAAAAAATTGTTGGTGACAATCAATATTCTAACCCTATTTCAGCCCCTAACATATTCTAAACTTTTTTGAAAGTACATATATGTCTAATAAATTACACACTTTAATAAAAACAATAGAGTACACACTTGGATGAATTGATTCTAGCTATTTTTTTAACCAAGTATATACTAGCCTATTATATACAAATACTATAGATTTCCCTGCAAAAGGAGCTGTATAAATAATAGTGTCTATACTATTGTACTTCTCGGGTGCACCTTTTTTATCTCCATCTGCTCTATATCATACTCTCTTATGAAGCAGAAGATTTAAGATATAATAAGCAAATTTAACTTTCCCTTAACACTTTCATTGGAGTAACATTTTTATATGTTTTATAAAAATATAACACTAACTAACTAGTTAACATGTCCATTGGAGATGCTCATCTATAAAGAATTGTTGAAATGTCAGAGAAACACCAAGGATCAAGACTTCGACCCTGATTTGCAGGGCCGGCCCTGAGATTGACAAAATGAAATGGAGCCCTAGACATGTTTGTAAAAGGGGCCCCTAAATTCTTTTTTTTTCTTTTAAATTTTTATTATTACAAAATAATTATATTTTTAAAAAATTAATTTATATTTTTTTAAACAACTGAGCTAATAAAATAGAACAAATAAAACTAACATAATATATAGATAATTTTTTAAAGATTAAACAAAATAATTTAAAATTAACAAATGAAAACACAAAATCCCAATTTAGTAGGGATAAAAAAACAGAAATTAAAAAAGAAGATAAAACAAATGAACAAAAACCGACAAACAAACCAAAATAAATAATCTTACAAAAATGTGTGAACTGAGTTTTTCTGCAAATCAAATAACAAATAAATAAATCCCAATAAATTAAGAACAACTATAAAATATGAAAATAATTTAAAGTAAAAACAAAAATTAAATACAAAATAAAATAAAATAAAATCCCAATAAAAGAGGGATAAATAAATTCTGGGGCCCTTGAAAAGTGAGGGCCCTATGTGGATTGCCTTAGTTACCTATGCTCAGGGCCGACCCTGCTGATTTGAAATTCTGACTATATATTAATGCTTTTCTTGTATTCATGGGACTAGTCACACACAAACGTACAAGATATATCTCATGCATGGTTACAGTGCTTTTATAGATATCACAAAAGATCATCTCTCTTCTTGTCTTTACAAAGTTATTACAATATTTGTGAAGTCAACTTGTGAAAAATGATTAGGACTGGGATAACATACAATGGTTGCAACAACCCTTCTTGGAATATTGTCCCCCACAAAATTAGAGTTTATGTCTTACTGTCTTGTACAATCATGGAAGACTTGATTGACAATAAATCATCCCATGTCAATTGAGGGTGTGAAATTCCAAAATCCGGAAAAAGGTAGTGTATCCAAGCAACCTCAGAAGTCAGCAGAGACCATGAATATTCAGCTTCAGTTGAGGATCCAAAGACAATAGTTCCTTTAGCTGTTTGCCTTTTGATTTTCTAATGTAGCAGGCATAAGAAGATATTAGTCAATCTTTCTTGTAGTCACTTTTAAACATATAAATTTGGGTTTACATTTGGTCCTTAAAATGGTTCTAAAAAATTTGAACTCTGACATTAATCATAATCAAGAATAATTGGCCTTTGGATGGAGGAGAATATTAGATGCAACTGCTTACAACCCCCATCTACCATCTACATCTGTTTTGATGTTTTTTAAAAATGAAACTATACTTAATCTAATGAGATACATATTTTAAAAAAAAAAGAAGTAACCCTCTATTGAATTGTATGGATCTGTCTTTAAAAATGTGATTTTTTTAAAGAGGTATATATACCTAGCGTAACGAGATATATACCTAGTTGGACAGCTATCGACATAAATGGGACCACATGTGGGGAACTGTGTAAAAATTACAATTAATGCTCATGGAGGAAAAAATAAAGATAAAAATAAGTCCAAGAAAACCTTATCTGGGTTTTAGAAATCTGTCCTCCTGGAGAATTGAAAGAGGTGAGTTTTAAGAGCCTGCCTTTTTCAATGAAATGAAATTTGGATTCAATCTGATGCCATTCATATAATCACAGCACTAAAAGATTTGGATCCGTCATCTCAATAATCTGGTTTTCC